>JAWWEE010000158.1:19519873-19599307 GCA_035221455.1 Xenops minutus
CTGTTGAACAGATTAGTACCCGCTGTTGCAGAAGAACTTCTACCTGAAAGCCAGTGTGGTTTCAGAGCCAACAGGAGATAAAATTAAGGCCAAAATTCAGGCTTTAAGAAAAGATTAAAGACTGAAGGCTTATATAGTTGATAATAAAAATTTTAGAAGGAAATGGGAGGGTGAGAGTGTGAGAGATCTATTTTTAAGATAATACATAGAAGTGTTTAATTCTACCTACAATCCAATCTCCAGTTTTATATATTTTTTATACCCTTAGAAAGAGTGGAAATTAAACACCCTGGAAATTAAATAGATGTTTGGCATGGTATACAATACACAAGTAATCTACAATGTAAAGGCACTTCAAGCATCTGTGAAAAAAGAAATGAAGCTGAATCAGAGTAGCCACCTCTGAAACACCAGGAAAACCAAGTTGGGTGAGAAGACTTCCATTATTTCTTCTCTTACTTCTTATCATTTAATCTATTTTTTTTTTATATTTGTGTATGAGATTTACAAAAATTCATAGCAGAAAGATTCCTACAAAGAGGCATTAAAAATGGACTTAATTATTTTTGCTAAACTGCTCATATTTGTGATCAGTAAATAGCTCACATTTAAAATTTGAAGTGTACCCTTAATTAAATTCTTAATAATTCATTAACATTCAGATTTGAAACATGAAATCTATTCATAGATGATAAAAAGGGAGGGCAGGAGGGAGAGGTCAGGCTGGAAAGTCTGGGAAATGTAACTGGATGACTGCTTTCTAACTGGTGGGGAAGTAAATACTAATATGTAACAAACTTTTGTCTGCTAGAAAATTTAGTTAACAAGTGATTCCAACATCATTTTTTGCAGAACAGGTGCCATTACCTGCTTTGAGCTCTTCTGCAATGAAGTTAGCATCTGTAAATAAATACAGTCCACTGCAGTCAATATAACTATATATATGATATAGATAAAATACATTCTTAAATTCTTTGCTGGATCATAAACTTCATCTGAGAAATATTTGATTTAATTATCTTACAATGCTCTCGTAGGATCACTCTTTCCATTGCTTCATGGTACTTATTATGTACTATCATGAAAACTACATTCCCTGTAGGCAAGTCTTTTAGGTCTGATTGTACTCATTTCAGTTCAAAAATCACATTCTTAGGACCCTGAAAGAGACAAATAAAAAGGATGTAAAAGTTCAGCAAGAATCATGTCCAGTTATAGAGATTACCCCTTTCCACACTTTAAAATGAATTGCAACTATGTTTTAAATCATCCTGTCATCCCTCTGGTATTCACACAGGTTTAGCTACTCAGGGTGCCATTTTTTATTAATACTTTCAAATTTCTCTTTGATTTGAGCAGAAACACAAATATTCCCTTATTATTCACTGTTTTTTCCATTCCTTAGATGTTGGAAAGTTTATTCTTAAGTATCTTTGAAGACAGATTCCCTTAAACATCAGAAAGGAAGCAATCTGGAAGTCCAAGCAAGCTCTGACAAACAAAGGAAGTTTTCCTCTTTGCTACCTATTTGATAAGTGTTTACTACAACTTCTGTGTGTTTCACTTTTTTTGTCCTACCATATGAACATTACTCCCCCAGTTAAAAACATCATGTTCATCTGGCTCACCACTTTAGTGTTACATGTTACTTCTACTATCAGTCAAATAGAAAAATGAACAAACTCTGTTGCCAGCTTGGGAAAGTGTGCTCACTGCTCTTGAGCAAAGACTATGAGTACTGTCTTGAGATTATTATTATTATTGTTCAAATGAACCTGAGGAAGATAAAAACAGAACACTGAAGTCTTGGCTCTACACACATAATCTAAATGACTTGCGAGGTTTTGGTAGATTGGGTGACTGTTTCTTCCCTTCTGTGATCAGAAGGCTCAGATTTAGTGCCATAATATTTATCACAGTCAATGAGGCTCACTGAACAATTCTTGCATGAGGCATGAAATACCAGACCTTGAGTGAGGAACACAAGTTTACATCTTTTTACTGCAATGATTAGAAAATACAGACCTCACTTCCAGTCTAAACTTACAGTATTTAGACTTCACTCTCTAGAGGTGCCATTCCTGGTTATGTTAGAAAGCTCAGCTGGTTGGAGCACGGTGCTAATAATGCAAAAGCTGTGGGTTCAATCCACATACTGGCCATTCACTTAAGAACTGGACTTGATGATCTTTGTGGCTGCTTTTCAATGCAGAATATTCTGTGAGTTATTAGATACTTTTTTCTGATTATTTTGACCTTATTATAGATAAATAAAAAATAACTTCCTAATACTGTCCAAAATTCAAGACTTTCTCTAACTGCTCATGTGCACACCGAAACCAATGCTACAGATAGAGCAGCTCATGACAGAATCATAGAAGTCAGACTCCATACAAATAAACAAACATTTTAGTAAATGCTAGAAAAGGTTTTTAAGGAAACATTGAACCAATAAATAAGGGCCGTGATATCTCAAGATGTATTTTCCTCTGAGAAATTGCAACATAGTGTGGCAAGTTTTATGAAAAAATATATACGCACATCATTCAAATATAAATATAAACTCATGTACATACTTGTAGAATTAAAAACTTGGCTTACAGACATGACCATGTAATTAAAGAGAGGTTTGCCAAGTGAATTAATTCTTTAACTTAGAATGAATATTCCCAAATACTTCTTTGTTATATTTGTTCAGCACTAGTCATTACTGGCCAATTTTGATTCAGCAGTAGATTGCATCTTAATGCGGTATTATCCTGTTCAACTCAAACCTTAGTTATGCAGTTTTGCTTTTCTTCTTTCTTACAAGGAAGTAGTCAATTATGCCATATAATATGAAAAAAAAAAAATTGTTCTATTTTAAATATTGCAGAAGAAAGTAACTCTTTAATTACACTGTTGCAGATGTTCTAGGTGGATTTTTGTTGTGTTGTGTCGTGTTTTGTTTTCTCCACACTTCCAGTTTTTAGCCAACAATGATTCATTTGGAAAAAGCCTCTTTCATTTTCTGTATGTTATTGCAGTAGAATGAGCCACCAAAACCAACTGTATCAGACTCGGTTTTGGGATTTCCATCAAAACAACATATATCAGCCTCACTTTGGGGATTCATTTCCATTTGTCAAAGTATCTTGTTATTTTAATATCTTAGTATTTTAATCCTCATTCAGTTTTTCATATATTTATAACAAAACAAAGACAGCTCAAAAATGCTAATAGGACTAAGAGCAAAATTAAATTTTCCAACAAGTTGAAAATTTTGTGTTGCAAAATTTTGTGGTGAAGAGAGAGTAGAAGAGCTGGGAGTGGTGAACAAAATGTGAGGAAAAGAGGGAGGAGATGGGGAAAAGCAAATGGGAACGGCTTTTCCATTTTTTAATATATTTCTTTTCGCCCTCTGCCTGATCATGCTTTCCTCTTGGCCAAGCTGCCCACATACTCTTTTTTTTTTTTTTTTTTTTTCTGGCAGCCCTTCCTCTCTTTGTATAACTATGCAGCCTTCCACCAGGACAGGCAGGAAAAGAGTCAAAATAACTTCAGATAAAGGTGAGAGATGGGCCAGGACCATAGAGGCTGTCAGCTCCAGAAAACTCCTCTGGAGCAAAAGTCCATACCTCTGTCTGGGCAGGAAGAAGCAGAGACATAAAAAAGCATTTGAATTATGATCTCAGGCACATGGTGTGATTCTTGGGGATGGTTCTGTGTAAGGCTAGGAGTAGGACTCAGTGATCCTTGTGGGTCCCTGTTACACACCAGATCAGTATTATTGGGTCAGAACCACCTTGTGGGATGTGTACATGTGTGTGTGTGGAGGGGGAAGGGATGGGTCGAACCTCACAGAGATGAGGTGGTGCCATATCCCTCCTGGCAGCCCCTGGAGCCCACATGGGGAAGCTCTGGAGCAGCTGCCAGTCACAAACAGCTCAGGAAAACTATAACACCCCACAGCTCCTGGAGCCCCTGACCCAGCTCAGACTGGCAGGGACAGTGAGAATATGGCCCCTCACCCTGGCCTGGAACCCCAGAGTGGATAGTGGGTCAGAGGCTCCACCTGGGGGGTTTGGCTGTACAGACCATAGCAGATAAAACCAGAGGTTTTGAGGTGCCATGTGTCTTGGCCCTACCATCTGGATGTGTGAGAGCTGGTCTGCCACAAACTCTCAGTGGTAGCTATCTCTCCCTCTTTATCTTTCTCTCTTCTTGCTCCCTCTGCTTATTTTTCTTTACTCCTTTCTTGATGCTTTGGGTGACCTGGAGCTGGGGGGATTGGATTTGACTTAAGTGTTGTGAATTGATTGAATATTGACTTGGGCGTTGTTGGTGAATATGTGCTGAGTTGGTATTTTGGTGGAACATTTTGTCTAGCTTGTTTAGTGCCCTTTTTGAACCTTTGCCAAGTTCCCTTACTTACTCCCCTAAATTAACAAAGAAACTCCTTGGAATCAAGTCTGTGGCTTATTTTCTGGACATTTTCATAAGGTATTAAAGAACCCTATATATATAAATATTAAAGTAATATTCCTAGCAGAGTCCGTGAGCCAGCAGCTCCAAGGCTGGAGTGTTAAAAAGCTGAAAAAAGGGAAGCACATCATGCCTTCACTAAGATCTAGTATGAAATAAAATGCAATCTTCATTTTTACTGGTAGCATGCAAGGTAAATAGAAATGGTGTCCTATTCTGAAAGGTGCTACTGCCTCATGCCCAGGCTGTTGATTTATAAGGATTCAGAATATGGTGCAAGATGCTGCTCAGATTTTTCTTGTTCTGGAATCTAAAGTTTCAAGGCTCTTTTGAATTTGGCAAGTTCTATAATCTAATACCTAGCTGCATATCACTAACAGCAAAGTTAAGGAGATTTGCTATTCTCTAACAAGGAGACAGTTTATAGTTCAGACAAAAATCCAGTAATTTTCCAAATTTCCAGATATTGTTCATTATGTCTATAAACAAAACACACATATAAAAAAACTCTTAGTCCAAATAATGGGAGAATGGTAGAAAGACTATTAAAAAGTTGTCAAAAATATTAGAATATAATTTGCCATTTACACATTATATAAGTAAATCAGTATAAGTAATCTGGCTCAAATAACTACAGACATGTGTTTATCTCACTGTATGTTCTAGAGGTGGAAGAATTGCATACAGCCATTCCCGGTGTCCCTTGTCATTTGATGCCGGTTAGGTGACAAATTGCACAGTGGAATCCTCGTTTATGGCTTTAAAGGTCATCTGCCCCCAGAGCTACTGCTGTTAAAGCCACACGAATAAAACTGAACATGTGGGGATAGTTGAAGAGGCATCATCATGCACAAAGAGTGAATATGGATAAATAACCCTTTTAGGTTGAAAGCTTTTTCTGCAATGTCAAGTTATCATTGTATTCAGTTTGCAATACTAATCAACACTAGATAGACAGGAAATCAAACTTCTTAGTGCTCACGGGGTAAACATGAGGATTTGTATCAAATTGCAGCACTTACTTCCTAGCTAAACCAGATTGTTCCCCTTGAGCTATTTTCAAAATGCATCAGCAAGAAGGAGGTTATGTAAAAAGGCCTTAAACCATATGTTACCAGGTTGTACCCACTTACATCAAATACTTTAAGACTGACTAGATGTCTCTGCACTGTGTATGACACTTTCATGAGATTAATTTTTGCCAGATAGGGCTGGATAACCTGTCACTAACTCCTAATGACAGAAACTGGCTTTGCATTTTGCTGATTGAATTACCAGGGAATAGGAAAGCTGTATATAAAACAAACATTTCCCTGATTTGGGAGAACAAGAGCTTAGTATATTTATCCCAAGTATATTCAGTGGACTGCATATAGAAACATGAAATACTCATTTTCAAAATTAAACATTTGTCTAAGTTGCAAAGGAAGTACTCAGTAGAGCAAGTTAGGACAAGATTGTGAGATAGCAAAGTTCAGACATTTATTTCCTCCTCATGGCTAATGTGAGCATTAGCTAAGGAGTGTTGGTTACTCTTTTGTCTGTAATCGCTAATGATCAAATGGGGCCACCAACTGGATATATTCTATTCATGTTCCTGGTAAATATTCTAAGGTCTTCATCCAGTCTGTGTTTATTTTTTTAACCCTGATCTCTATTCTGCACCCTTATTTCTGCCCTGTTATATTGAACTTTCATCAATGTTTTATCCTAGTTTTCTAGAGTTTTACAGGTGATTTAAAAAAATATATTATTTGTGTTGACCTTTTTTTTTTTTAAGCTGTTTACAGAAACACTAACTTCTATAGCTCAGCTGGATATTAGATAAAATAGTCCCAAATTATGTGTATTGCCTGGGCAGCCCTAACTCAAAGAAAATCAGTTCCCAAGATAATATATTTTGTTTCTATATATTTGCCTAGTTGCAGGCAGACAAATACAGGTAGAGCAGCATTTTTTTATTTTCTTCCCCCTCCCTCCCCCTTTGTCTTCTTCATTGTATATTGTCATTTTCCAGGTAAGCTGTATTTCTTTCCCAGATCTATGTCAAAACTTGTAATGCATTGTAAGCCTGGAAACATGTGTGAAGAGTGGTTTTGGTTTTATTTGGAGCCAATTTGTTCAATTCAATTTGAAGTAATTTTGAAATTGCATTAGTGT
Organism: Xenops minutus; assembly: GCA_035221455.1. Classification (NCBI taxonomy): domain Eukaryota; kingdom Metazoa; phylum Chordata; class Aves; order Passeriformes; family Furnariidae; genus Xenops; species Xenops minutus. Next base: position 19,526,498 of record JAWWEE010000158.1, read on the forward strand.
TTTGAAACAGAGTGCATTTTACAGCTGATACATTATGCAGTAGTACCTAGAAGGTCAATAAATGTCTGATTAACCACTCTGAGTAGAATACATTTTGCCCTTCATTTCAGACAGATATGTGTTCTCTTCTTAATTAATTGAAAAGTAGTATCTTTCTTTAGCCAATAAGCTAATTAGGTAATGATATCATTAAAGCATGGGCATTGTGTTATTCATCATAAAAATAATTGAATCAAATTAAGTGGGAGAAAAGTGAAATAATAAATTGAATTAAAGGGAAAAAACACTGGGCTGTTAGGCTTGATTCTGACACGTTTAGAATATACCCTCCCTTCACAGACTGTTCCCCATGGGCTTCAGAATGGCTGCTGATGAAGAGGAACAAAACAAGCAATATGAAGCTGGATATATTTCATAAAGTTAGATACAGGGATAACTGATATCCCTGAAATCCATTTGTGTTGTCTGGATTGAACTTGAAACTACCTCTGGAAGCTGCTGAAAGAAAAAAATGCTATTCAGCACAGAGGTTTCTCCGCACCTCTAAAAAAAGCTTCCTCTGTTGTTAAAAAAGAAAAAAAAATACAATATAAGATGAATTAATTTTCATAAAGTACAAGGAGTTGTAAGGGAAGTAAATATAGACATATAAAAATGAATGTGTTTGAAACTAGGTTTGATTTTGGTTTTGGGTTTTCTGATTTATTTGAATAAAGATTATGTGTGCAATTTTTTTGTAAAAGATTTTACAGAGAATGAGTTCATTTCCAGATATGAACAGAGATAGCTTTTTCACTGGAAATGGTGGCTGCTGAGCATCATGCCAGTAAAGAAACACAGTGCTGCTCCATGTCACTAACTGCATTGGAGTTTTGCTGTGGGAAGGGATACGAGCATAACATGAACCTGTCGATTCTTCTTTGACATGAACTGACCTTTCAGCATTTCAGCTTAGCCTTGAGATGATATTGTAAGGAGTGCTGATTAGCAAAATCTTTTTAATTGGCTATTCAGCTGAGACCCTCAAGTGCTCCTGGTGTATAACATGCTCTTTAAGAGGGTTCCACAAGTGTGGAATAAATTCTGAAACTTAGCTGAGTATGATCTGGAGTTTCTGAAGAGCAGTATTTGACGATGACTATTTCTATAAAATTGCCTGCATAGGATGACTTGAATCCCAGCTGCTTTAGGAAGGAAAATGCAGCAGTGGGAGAAAATTCCCATGGATATAACGGGTGATTGCACCTAGCCAAATTGTCTTCACTGTTAAAAGAAAGAGATGATACCTTAAAATTATCTTCAAGTATATATTTAGTGTAGCCACAGTGATTCCTACTACTCTCTTGTTCTTTGGTTGCCAGCACACATTATTCCTCTTTATGATATGCATTATCGCTAGCGGGTATTACAACGCCATCTTATTTTTATATTTGTATAATTTTTTTCTATGATATATATTTTACAGTTGCTTTTGCACATTTTGTTTTGGAAATACACCCTTTGCACAGAGGAACTGTACACTGATGAGAACAAAACCACTCATAATCTTGCTTCCTTGGCTTACAATAGGTTGCATAAATCCTGGATGAAATGAACATGGACTTGACATTTCTTTTTGTATAGCAGGTGACTCTTCATACAACAATCTCCTTTAATGGACACATACAGTCAAAACTTAAGAATGACAGGCAAATTTTATTGTAAAAAATTTAATTTCCTTTCTTCAATATCTTTTTTAATAATTTCAAACATCATATATCTTAACAAGAAATGTTCCAAGCTGCTGTGATTAACATGCAAAACTCTTTCTTAAGAATATTCATTCTTCTTTTAAAAATGACAAGGAGTGCTAAGAGGACCTTGTTCTTAATTTTTAAACCCACTAATTTCATTGTGTCTGACACAAAGCAGAACATCATTGCTATAATTACTGTATAAGTTATTTTTTTCCACGAAGTTGTAATTTTCCTAAAATAAGCTGGACTGCTTCAATTATGTAAATCAAATATCTAGAGAATATGATGACTGCATTGGCAAAACACAATAGAACTTAACAGAAAGCTAGCAGAGAGAGGGAGAGAGTGATGGGGAAGGCAAAAGCCCAAATGAGGACTTTTTTTCAATTAGAAACACAGCAAATTCTCTGTCCTGCTGGTAAACTGGCTCCTGCAGCTTCTTACTCTGCCAGATTTGCTCTTCCTTTGGTGCCAGAGTGCGACCATTAAGATTGGCAGGAAGTCTAGGCTAAAATGTAAGCTTGTTCAGAGACAAACAGTGACTGAGGAAAAATGATGGTTTGCTTCTGTTGATTTATTTTTTTTTTTTTTTGTATTTGTGTTGAAACAAATACATAGGCAGTAGTGTGCAGAATAGCCAAAGAGATCATCATAAATTTCATATAGGACATCTCAAGCAGTATGAGGTGAAACAACAACTGAAAGATGGAGAAAGGACATAGTAATGGCTAAACAATGTGTTTATTTTCAGGACTGACAACCTCCTTCAATGGGCTGGCATTAGGTGGCTTGAATCCTGAAAATTCTGAGAACAACAGAATACATAGTCTTCTGTTCCATACATAGTCTTATGTGACTCCTATAAATCCCAACCTTCCCTCACTCCAGACCTTCTCAGTGACCTACACTGCACTGTTCTTAGAATGCATCTGTTTCTGTCTCTTTGCTCCAGATGGAATGATCAGATTGAAGGCAGGTACACAAAGGTGAAGTAACACTATTAATCCATATTACAAAGTCACTGCAGCTTTATTTTTATTCATAATCTTTGTGGGTTTTATTTTCAAAATCTTTTTTAACAGCTGACATATTCAGTAGAGACCTTCACTGATCTCTTTTCAGTGATTCACATTTTTTCCCCTAGATAACTTCAGGTAATGCAGAAGTTGTTAAAATACAATATTCATTCTGACAGTTCTTTCTGACATGTTTCTTTTTCTATTGGTCAACTGTTTTTGGTCTATTCTTTTAACGTGGCATAGAGCTTGATTATGTTCTTCTAAGAGTTTATTTTCCTTAATTAGGGTTCTGAAATTGTCCTGGATTTTGCTAGTTCTTGACTAAATTTAGAGTGTTGAAAATGCGTTCTTGTGTTGTATGTTTTCAACATTGCTGTAGTTTGAAATCTTAGGTATCCAAGTGTTTAAAATCTGCAACAGTTAATTCTAATTCTAATAATTTTCTGGTTTACATTGAAACTTTCCTTTTTATCCTTGAATTATTATGTGTTATATTTTCATGGCAGAAGGCATCTGGTCTGATTTAACATTTTGTGTCCAAATAACACCATGTCTTACAAAGAACCTTGTCAAAGCCAACAGTGGAGTCCAAAAAAGATTCTCTTATTTGATTTGCCTGTTGCCTCTATTTGCTGAAATACTTATCAAGGAAATTTATAATTCTGCCTTTAGCTGACAAGTCAACTAAAGTGGTGGTGTTTAATTGCCTTCTGCTCTGTACCTCCACTTCTTTCTCCAATGCTGGCTTTTCAAAAGAGATATACCAAGTGTGTAAATATACCAGTTTTATAATATAGATTCTGAAAGCTTCTCACAATTTTGTAAAATTCAGTAACAGTTTTTAAAAATTGTTCCTTTAGCATAAAATACTAAGATTTTGTTGCTAATGCTTTGCTCATGCAGTGCCCCTCTTGTCTCATTCTCAAGCTGTGACACATTCCTATGTGGATAGAAAACCTTCAAAACCATTATGTCTCAAGATCTGATGAAAGAAAAATTCAACCTTTTCCATCACCAAGGTGGTTTTGCTCTTTTTAGTCTAGCAGTACCAATCCTCCTCTCAGTCTAGCAATCCCACTTATACTATTACTTTTCCTTGCTTCACCTAATCCTAATTAAATCCATGGGTTTTTTTCATGCCTATGCTATGCTTCTTAAATTAACTCTTGCAAAATAGTTGTGCTCTTTACTAAGATGTTTCCTCTGGCCCCCGTAGCTGAAGAAAGCACTCTGCTCCTCACAGGGAGATGCAACAGATAGTACATAACATGATAGGATTAATGGCAGTTACATATAAGAACAAACATTTTGTGAGCAAAGAATTATAGGATGACATTATTTGTATTAGTCCTGCTTATAGGTTGACTATATTTCTCTTGGTCTGTTTTGGGTGAAACTTAGAGGAATATTGATTAGAAACTTTCCTTGCATCTTCCCTTCCTTTGGTGGCTGTGCTGAAATATGAGATTACTTATTGCACTGGATTGCTTAATCGTACAAACACCTTCACATTATTTTTGATTCTAGCAGCACAGTGGAAGGCAAGCATCAGAATCAGACTGTAATTCCTGACAGGTTATCATCTTTCCTTGTTTTTGTAAATCACTTCAGGTTGCAGCAGACATGTTTTATGGAGCTTTAAAATGAAGAGGCAATAAAGATTGTTCCATGGCATAAGTTGACCAAGAGAAAGAAAAATGAGGAGGGTAACAAATTATATATAACAAAGAAAACCTTATGTTTTGCACACATACCAGTAGCCATGAAGCACTGTCTCAAGTGATGGAGAGGTATAGCATGAACAGGTATATTTCCATGCTTATTAACTTTATTTCCATATTGCCCAAAGGTTGCCAACTTAGTTGTGTGAAAATGTCACTTGCTATTCCACAACACATGTTGCAAGGGTTTCTTCCAAGATTTAATGATTATATTACTGTACTTTAAAACCATGCAGAAGACTGTTTCAGGGAAAGTTTTATTGACACAAGGAAGGAGGAAAAATAGCACTCAAAATGGCATTCAACAGCATATTTAAAGGTTACTTTTTGCAGTAATTATCAGCAAAGTTGAATTATTATCTTTATACTTCACAGTGTGAAAGAGGCTTTAAACTCTCAGATATCTGAATTTTCAATATATAAATGAAATATTAGATCCTGGATATTCTAATACAAAAGGCAAAAAATACCCACCATTTAATTGTATGTATAAATCCTATCTGCAACAGTAAGTATAATTCTGAAAGACACATCAGAGCAGGTTTTGGCTGTACTATTGTTGCAGAACAGCTACAATTTGAAAGTATTAATACTTCTTCCCTACCAAATAAAGCCTTTAAAATTATGTTTCTTTAACTCCTTTAAACTCTATCAAAAACAAGTCTGAGCTAAGAAGGTCACAATTACTTCATTTACCACACACAGTTTCTTCTGATTTGCTAGGGCATCTGTAGGGGAACCCTCAATTACAGCACAGACAACAAGGTTCTATGTATTGTAGCAAAATCTAAGTACCAAAGGACACATAATAAAAATGGATGAAAACTAACAAGAAAATACTGTCTGCTGATTTATTTGCCCTGATACATCTTCTGTCTGCTATATATTGTTGCTAACAAGGGTTCAACTACTTAAAAATGTGAGAAAAGAAGATTTGAAAGGATCAATCTCAAATTTAGCAAAGATAAAAGACTACTTTCAAAAATATCCTGGAAGAACTTCAAGCAAATCAATCAGCACAGAGAAACTATTACACAGAAGTATAAGTGCTAGTGCTGATTTCATGTAGACCTGTAGATAAAATAAGAAAATATTTCAGCTCAGAGAGAACAAGGGAAAAGGTAAGTCAAATTTATTGAGCCAGGTATAATGACAAAAGATGGCTGAAACTGCAGATTCATTTCCAATTTTTCTTGTTATCACATGGGAAATTATAAAAATCAAGGGTTTCTAGAATTAGTGAGCTCATAGCAGTAATCCCTTTTGTGAGGAAAACGGCAAAATCCTTCAATCATATCTTGTATAACTGCATGGAATGTTATGCACTGTTAAACAATATAGAAGCTCTTTAGAAAGATGTGAAAACAATTTATCATCATTAGTGAAAGATAAAAACAACTGTGGACAGCTTTAGTGGTCTACTTGTAAACCCTGGAGAATGAAAGCTCAAAAACTTTGGCTTAGGGACTGACACTGGAAAATCTGGACTCAGAAAATGTGTGAATTTTTTGAGTTTATTTTAAGATGGAAGTCTTTGTATTTTCCATTTTGGATTTTGCTGTTGCCTCCCTGGAACCCGGTAAGAAATTACTAGAAGACTGCCTGGACTGATTTGGCCCTATGATTATTGCCCACTTTTGGTTGTTCGGGTTGACAGTGACGAGATTGAGGAGAAAAGTCCTAGGGCAATCAAAAACAATTTCAGGGCCCTGGGATTTCTGGCTGAAGGGACAGGAGCACAGGTGGAGTTTTCCTCAATCCCTTCGGTAGCAGGGAAGAATGTTGAAAGGAAGAGGAGAACCCACATGATCAACACATGGCTTAAAAACTGGTGCCATCAGTGTAAATTCGCTTTTTCAAACATGGGACAGTTTATATGGCACCAGGCCTTCTAGGGGCAGATGCGGTGCGCCTGTCTGAAAAGGGGGAAAAGCATTCTAGCCCATGAGTTGCCAGGGCTTTAAATGAGGTTTGAAGGGGGAAGGGCCTTTCATAAGACCAGGCTTTTTAGAAATGAGCGTAGAGGTGGCATGCCTGTGTTGAGGGTGAAATTGATAGCCCAGCTGACGTGCATTTACACCAATGAACAAAGTATGGTGGGCATTGTGGTATTAGGTAAAAAGGTTGGACTAGATGATCTTGTCTTTTCTTGCCTTTTCCAGCCTTAATGGCTTTATGCTTCTGTGAGGCACATGAAGAAGAGGAGATGCAGGCTTAACATATTCATTTTGCCTTTTCTGCATGTTGGACTTTAAGACACGAAAGAATTGCAAGGGATTGCTACTGGTACTTTCTCTTCCCTCAAATCTGTATGAAAGCATTTTCAAGTGTGTTCCACCTGGTAGGAATACTAAGACTGGCAGCTTTAGCAAAGCTCTGTTCTGACAATCATAATCAAGTTATCTTCCTTCTTCCATTTGCATTGTGAAATCAAATGTCACCATATTGCCCACAATTTTCTATAGCTTCCATTTTCTAAGATATGTATTGTACATAGCATTACTGTAGGTCTGACATTTTGTGATTCCTGAAAAAACTATTCTAAATTAGTTAGGGACAAATCATGACAAGAAAAATAACCCACTTAAAAACCATTTTATGTTACATGTGTTTTAACTTTTTTACAAAAAATATTTTCATACATGCATCCACACATACACATACAAATTTAAATAGTGCTTGCTTTGTCAATATGTGTGACTTTCACTTTGAAATAAAATGGGACAAAGAATATGCTCATGGAAGAATTACTAACAATTGTCTTTTCTTGTATTCTTTTTTAAAATTTCTTTTATTATTATGCATAAAAGGGACTTGTTACTTCCTAGTTCATCTTTCTCTTATCTTGGACCTGCAGTGAAATTGTAATAGAAAGGATGAAAAAACATCCTGCAAAGATAATTAGTCCATTTTACTGTCTTTAGGTTTATGTCACTGAATATTAAAGAAAATTTCTGTTTACTATCATAGCCTCATGAGAGGTGCTTTTTGTTTTCATAAGCATCCTGTAGGACAACCATCATATAATCCTGCTCAAGTGTCCTTCAGTGCAGGATAAACAATGTAATGCAGCAGATTTAATACCAAATAACACTGAACTGTTGCGATTTCAGTCTATTTAACAATCTTGAGGCTTTTTAAGGTCACATAGCAATGTTTTACCTTTTTTCAATAAAAAGTGGGTACTGGGACTACCCAAACCACTATACAGTCTTCTGTATATAAAATATCTATCCTTTTGGCACAGATGCTGGTCTCAAAGAGGTTATTTTAAATGTCATAATGGAACCAACTGAATGTGCTCTTAGCTCGGAGGTGGCAGTCAGCTGATGTCAGAGAGGCTGTCATGGACTGGGGTTACGAACACATCCTGATGGGACACAGTCCTACTCTTTCAGTTAGTGCAACTCTTCAATAAGATGGTCACATACAAGGCACATATGTATCTTTTATTAGCAGAACTGGTGGGACACATTTTAGCATCTGCCCTTTATTTACTAATATTATTGAGGGCCTACTTTTGAAATTTAAAATGCTGGGTCTGTGCTTAATTTGCCTGTATGTGTTTTATATGTAAATCTGAAGAAGGAATTGCAACAAAAAGAAACAAAACTTATGTTCTGTCCCTTCCCCTTGAACAAGTGGTTAAAATGCAGATACTTCATGAAAGACCCTGCTTCCTTTTCTGTTCACAGATAGGAACATCTTCAGAGTCAAATGTGCCTGTTTGGAGATGCTTTATAGTAGCCAACTTACTTCTATTCCCTCCTCTGCTTAATAGTCCATGAAGAACTTGAGAATCCGTGAAAGCTGTGTCATTCTGAAGCCTCTCAGTCCCTGTAGCGTGTGTCCCTCTGATCTTTCAGCCCTTGATTCTGTCATATGCACAGCAGATAATAAAAAACAAAGTTGCCTTTCTAGAAAAGTCATGGCTCACTGATCTCTTTAGGAACATACCTTATTCTTTCTCAGCAGATCCTTTGGCTCTGGCCCTTGAAGTTGTTTGAAATTCTCTGGCACCTTGGGAGGGAGGCTTTATAGCGTAATATTTGTTCACTCCTCATTGCCAGTCTGACAAGTGAACAGCAGTTCACCAGAGTTCAAACATCTGGCAAACAGCTCGCTGCAGCTCTAAGCTGTCACACATTAATAAAGACCAATTGTTCAGTCAAGAACATGTAGAGAAGTTTAAAGGAAGAGAAGAGCCAAGGGGAAATGTGCTAATTAAAATATCTATATAGAGATGTAGTGAAAAAAGAATGATTAATTCAAATTTCTTAAAGGTAAATCTATGTTGCAGAATCAGACATGAACTCTGTTTAGCCTAATTGAAGAGGAGCACAGACTGCCACCCTGACTCCCATTGAATAACATCTTATTCACTCGATAGTTCCATGGAATCCCGTTGGAATCCGAGATGTAATTATGTGGCTGATGTTAAGGGAAGGTGGAAATGCACATTTTCATACCTATTCTTCCTCTGATTTTAAAATATACTGTTCTGTTTCTGAAAGAGGACAGAAACATATCAATCCTCTTTGTTCATGTCTTCAAAGACTTTGATGCTTATTATGTCAATACACTATACCTTATATATTACACAGTGTTAGTTTTAAAATATGTCTTAAAGAGAGGTATGTCGACAATTAATTTTCTATTTCAAGAGATCTGACATTTGCTCCATCCCCTTCTAAATGTCATTTTCTCTTCTATTTTCAAATCCATGGCTTTTGTACTACATTACAGCATTAATTTTTAAAGAAAATTCCATATTTTTTTTAGAAACAGGCACAGTATTTTAGTTTTTAATTTCATGTCTCTGACCACTTCTCTTTCTAACAGCTTACAAAAGATGAAAAATGTGGAAAAGATTCTTATGTCTTTGCTTTAAAAAAGGGTTAATTCGGAAACATATTTATATCCAGAATAATCTTGTAAAATATGTTGCTGTCTTTGGAATGATACCAGACACAATGCACACAAGAATTGCCTTCAATCTTGCCCTGAAAGGGTGAGAGATGAAGGTGGCTCACACCCTGGGTGTGTTTGAACAGGAGTCAAGAATGGAGGAGAGGTTGTTTTTCATGCTGTTGCTATGAGAAGCAGGGAACCCTAATTCTGACCAACTGCCACGTCCTAAGATATTTCTTTTCAGTGGCAGCTGCTGCAGTGATCTGGCAAGGACCATTGAGACCAGAGTAATTTTACAGTATATTGGTCTGAGTGCCTACTGTTCTGTACCTAGAGCTAGCCCCAGTGTTAAGAAACTAGAAACAACTCTTATACAATATGCCTGAATAAAGAGAGGGTTTAATGTGAAAAGGTAACATCTTCTGCAGACCAGAAACGGGCAGGAGGTCTCTAAAACTTTGGATCATGATCTGAAACCGTGGTTTATAGCAACTGTTCAGAATGATGATTTTTTGACAGGTAATGTTATGCTTGCAAAGTTTTGTTGGAAACAGGCTGCTCAACTCACAAAGACCAACATAGGTCAGTGCAACCGCCAAATAGAGGCTAAAGACTAGAAAGACATGGAATGCAATGAATGACTTCGAGATTTCTTTGGGGGCATAATATGGAAATTTATATTGCTAGTGCAAGTGCTGAGAATACAGATGGGCGCTTCAACAAGCTCCTGTCTTAGCATCTTTTTTTAAAATAAGCATGCAGAATAAGGTTTTAAATATTTCTATCTATATGATTATATTTTTCTCTATATCATTGATCTGAGATGCCATTTTGCCTGATGAGTGATTTTTTAAATCCTTGTCCATATTTCTTTAGGTTCTGTGAGTCATTAACCCTCATAGCTGATACCTTCTAAGATGTTTTCCTCTTTGTTACATTTTTAAGGTTGAGGCAGTTTGTTTGGAGATGTCACAGTGCTGAGAGCTATGCAGGGTAGAGCCTCATGGTAGTTCATATTTTCATTTGCCTGGGCTCCTTGTTCTAGAGCTATGAAGGACACCAGGAGCTCTCTTTTGTCTAGAGGTCAGTGTGGAAAGCTGTATAAGTAGGACAGAGCACTGACACTGCAGGGTGCACTGTAGTGCAGTTGCTAGTTCAGCTCCTGCTCTTGAATTTCAGTTATGAGATGTTTTGAATTGGACTAGTCTTTTGGCTGCCACTGGCATGGACCACATGATTGTTGTTCATCTTCACAGCAGAAGATGCGTTTGCCTCCTGAGAGAAGTTCCCTGACAAGGTAGGAAGGTTGCTCCAGCCCTTTTTTAGATGTGGTTCTGTAAAGCATGACACGTCACCAGTTCCTCCAAAACTTGGAGATATGATGGGGTTAGTCAGAGGAAGCCCAGACCCTGCTGCAGGCAGCTGCCAGACAGAAGCTCTTGCCCAGCCAAGTCTGGGTCCTGCTGTGCAGAAAATGCAGCACAAGAGGCAGGTAAACAGATGAAGTTTTTGCAACTGGAAAGAGTAGAGGATCAAGGTGATGACAGTGGGAAAATGACCTCTCATCACTAATACCCATGAATTTAGAGGCCTTGAAAACAACATACCTTTTTGTGATGAGGCCCAACATTCTGGGCAGCCAGGTGTTTTACAGAAATCTATCTGCCAATAAGCTCACACAGCCAATACTGAACAGGAGTGACTTTTTGCAAAGTATTGGCCTTGTGGTAATTAATCCATCTTTCCAGTGCTGCAGCTGATCCTCTGTGTCTGTTCAACAGATCTTTGCTGAATTGCTGGTTGAAGATGAAGTGCTTAGCCATGGAAAGACAAAAACAGCTCTCCTCGGAGAGCCTTTCTGTCAACCCTCCCATTGCTGACCTCATGTAAGACAGTGCATGTCGTGTCTTCACCATGAGCTTTTGAAGGCATTTGAGTTGCGTTGTAGAGGGACTGTGGATGGGGGCACAGCTGTTCCTATTGCAAAACAGGAGTTGGCATGTTTCTGGTGGGCAGGGTCCAGCACCTCTGCTGCTTCTGGGTGTGTACTCCTGAGTCATTGCTAGAATGATTTTGTGGCAAGGTGATGAGGTGAGTAGCTGATCAGGTTGTCCCTATGACCATCACTGGAAGACTATTGCTGGACAGCATAGATACAACCTTGTGTCTCTGTCTACTAAATGGGAACAGCATAAAATACGTTAGAGGAAAGGTTAAATTTATCAAATACTATTGCAAACTCTACTGTGACTGTAGATGTTATGTTTGCTCAGACGCTTCACGAAAATTTGCTACAGATCAGCCCAGATGTTTATTACAGTGCCAGAGGTAAACTTTCCTGGGAAGAACCACATTATCACAACAATGTAGGTTAGTGCTTCTATTTCACTGCAAAAGAGCAATATTCTTTTATAATAGTACCTAAATATGAAATATCATTTTACAATGAGAACTGGAATTAATACAAATTGCAATTTATTGTGAAACACAACAGATGTATTTGAGTAATCCATTTCTCCTCATTTAACAAAAGATGTGCATAAAGTCAATTTTAGTATGGAAATCTGACCAAAAAGGGCAAGAAAGTATTGAAGTCTTAAAAAAGCATATTGCTAAGCGATCTGTGGCAGAATTTTCTTGTCTCCAAGATTTTTCTGTAGTAACTGTGCAGGTATCGCAAACATTCTCTGCCAAATTGTAATTCATCATGGTTTTAGGGGGTTATTTTCCTCCTTGGTATTCTTGAGTTTTTGTGGAGTCTCACTACATATCATGTTTGTTTACAGTGTCCATCATCACAAGTGATGGCAAAACAGCCTTCCAACACATGATTCACAGTGTTATTGCTGTTAAAATAATGTCTTCTCAACTTCTGATGAGCTGATATTCTTCAGTGCATCTAAAGAAAAGTATATGAACCAAATATTGAGTGCAGTATAAAAGAATACTGTGGGTGAGAGTTACTAAATAACAGCAATTTTTTGAATTCTTGAAAGCCCAGTTCTTTCTGTAGCAATAATAGTACTGTTGATGATGTAAAGTTTTTCTACAATATTTATAAGGTGATTATATTCAAGTATCCCAAAAATTCTTTATTATGCTTTGTATATAGCAATGCTTAATCTACAGCTTTTGGAGTGTCAGAAAGTATATTTAACAAAGTAGCAATGCAAGTTAGTATTTAAGATGTAAAACAACTATAATAAAAACTGGGAAAAGAAAGCTTGTGAAAAGATGAAAATTACGATCTAGTATAAGTAAGTGAGCTGACAGAGCAACCTCTAAAAAATCAGTACTATGGAGGCAGCCCTATCTTTTTGTTATGGAGTTACTACTATTGTCATTCTTCAGACTTAATTTTACCATTGCTTTAAGGTTCTATTATCCATCATGAATTATTTTAATGCAGGAGTTCACACTATAAATCTAGGAAAGAAAAAAAAAAAAGAAAAAATATGGCCTGTTCCATATTGTATACTTGGCTCTAACTTGAAATATAGAAGTGAAACATGGGAAGCTGTTAGTAACCAGTAATAAATTTAAAGGATTAGGATAGTTTTAAATAATTCAGGCTTGGCTGAAAGTGTTCTTTCACTGTCACAAAGCTAAAAGGAAAACCAATGCTATGGAAGCCCAAAGGATCCAAATTATTTCAAAAGCAGAGTTCAAAACCAAATTTATTTGCAGTTTGGGGAAGGGCGACCATTGTCTTCAAAAAACCCATTATGCAACTCGATTTCTCTAATACATCACTATATAGACAAATGTATCTCTATGGATTCAAGATATCATATACCAAGCCTACTAGTAATTGAAACCAGAGAGTCATACCTTCATCTGGTATATCGTTATAGCTCTAGTGATTTCAGTCTGAGACTTTTAGAATATAATAAAAGAATGGAGAATTAAAAGGTTAAAAGTCCTACTGCTCTTGGAATTTAAGTTACCTTCACTCTAATTGTTAGTGATTTCCTCTAACAGTATAGCAATATTTATAATTACTGCTCTAAAATAATTGGCTGATCTGTCTCTCCTAAGGGAAGCTGACAACAGTTTTTTGTATGTTTCTAAATCAAAAATATCTAAAAGCACATCAGGTGAAAAAGAAAGTAGAAAATGAAACAGAGATAAGGGACTCAAAATAATTTCAGACCTACACATTAATATTATGTCCTAGGTCTAGTAAGACTACCCCTGTTGATAAAAAATAAACCAGAAATAGATTGGGAAGGCAAATCCATTATAAAATTTAGCATGACTTTCTTAGGAAGTGTGTGTGTGTGTGTGTGTGTGTGTGTGTGTGTGAGTATAACTCCCCCCTTGTCCACCACAAATACCTCACAAACAGTATCCCATAAAGTTTGACATGCTTGCTGAAAAAATTAATAATGTTGTTCAAGAGGCGCAAATTTATTGTTTATAATTTTCATACAAAATAATTGTTTTACACTCTTACTGTTGTTTTAGAGGTTCCTGGTCTTCACTTTTACTTCCTGTTCCTCCCCTGGGCTCACAAAATTTGTTGGGTTTGTTATGTACAGCTGAGCCCCACATTTTTGTCCACATGACCACTCCAGTCCTCAGCAGTGGCTGGGTGGGAGGGAACTGCTGCCAGTGGGAGAAGACCTTCCCACAGGTGCCCACAGCAATGCCTCTCCCACAGTCCGTCTCCATCTGCTCAGTCACACTCTCATATCCATGTAGGTTTCTGTCCCTCTGGGAGTGTCAGATCATAAATCAAGTGTATATGTCATCCTCTTTTAACTGAGGGTATGAAAAATCCAGACAAGAAATAGGAGGAGAATATTAACTGTCTATTGACTATTACTTTGTGGAAGTGTTTCCTGGCTGCACTCACAAGGCACATCAATCAGATTTTGTACCTATTGTTTTAGTGAATCCTTGTAGGATTCTTCCCTTAAATGAAATCTTTGTGAATCTTTGTTCTTGAGAAGATGAGATGGCACTCAGCTCTCACAAGGAGTAAACACCAGAGGGGTTAGTGCTTGCATCACTGCCAGGGAAAGAAGTGGATGTTCTAAACTGTGTCTCTGTTCTTACTTCACCTGGATGGGTCAGTGACCACTGGTGTAATCTATCATGTCTTAATAAGAGGGATTTTAAATACCTAATGGTCAGTTAGTGCAATAAAAATAGCACAAGATGAAAATGTTTTTCTCTTATAGAGTGGAAACCACATATTTTAAACTAATTGTCCAACACCACAAATATAAGCCATTAGGGGGACCCCCTGTGATACAAAAGCAGTTATAAACAGATATGCTGCAGCTTTTTTGTATTATTTTCAATAACCAGAGCAGTATATCTTACATTTTTAATCAGTTTTCCATTTTACAGCCTCATTTTTGGAAGATGAACTGGAGTTCTGCATAGCCATCACTCCTGTTGAATGCTGTTGAATGACCTCTTGGATTTTCTTTGCTGTAACAAAAATCATAAGTACTAAATGTGCCATACTTACTACTGATTGATACGTAGCTGTTAAGCATGTTTTCTATAGATGAAAATCTTGTCATCAGTTTAAAATGTAAGTAGGCAAAGAAAAAACTCCCCTTGCCTGAGCAGCATGTGTTGTTTAGAGTTGCTCAGAGCCAAGTGCTCTCTAGGTATGCTCTGGCTCCTCAGCTCATAGTTCTGTGGTGTGCTCAGCCCAGCAAAGGCTCTCAGTGATACAGCAGGGCCAGGAATGGGCAAGGCTGAAGGATAAATTACATATATGCTGGGAAAAGGGAACTCAGACCTAAGAAACTTTCACTTCATAGAAGACTGGTGGGCCAGCCTTAGCAGAGTCTAGCCTAGAATGGGGGGAAGATCTCTCTGAATTACACACACATTGCTGCTTCCCAATGGCTGCTTTCTTTCCTCCTAGATGGTGAAAATGTCATACCATGTACTTGCTATCCTGGTCCTCGTTGACCCTAGGTCTGTATGCCACCTTTCTGCAGGGCATATGAGACATTTAAAAAATTGTCAGCTGTAGTTATATGGTTAAATTATGATTTGGATACTTGTGTTTTGTTGGTGGGTTAAATTTTCTCTGTAGTTTCTTCTGAATATTCTGGGCTAAACCTATTTACCCACTTCATTAGCTCAATTAAAAAATGGAAAGTCACTGAAATCACTAAGTTCAGCATGGCATCCCACTGACTTGATGGACATGGCTTATCACTTTCCACCTATTCTTTCTGTTTTGATCTGTCATTTAAAGTATTAATGGGTTGCTAAAAGTCATAGTGCCTTCCTAACTTTATCAATACTTCAAGTTTTATTGGGCATTCCTACTTCAATTCACTAATAGAGAAAGACATCAAATGTTGCACATATGCTTTTAGTAGCATCTGAACCCAAGAGGTTAAAAAAGCAGAAACAAGACTGGTTGCTAAAAGACACAAGATGTTCAGTAGCCACTGGGGCTCATGAAGGGGAAAAATTAACTCAAAGTTTTTCTATCTTCAAGGATGTGGTGCTGCTTTTCCAATATCAGCAAGATGAATAACTAACTTTGATAAGAAAATACCCATAATTAAGCATTAGATAAAGCCTTCTTGTAGCATATTTTCAAGATGTGATCTGCTACAGAGCTCTCTGAAGACATCCACATTTGCTTTCAGTGTTCAGACTTTTTAGAAGTAGGTATTTTAAATAAATTTCTATTTAAATACCAGTGTGTTCATTCACGACATGCTCAACAGTTTTTCAGCAAGTATGAGAAGACTAACAGACTCAGCCTATATGGCATCACAACACTGATGAAGACTTGAGATATATTTACTGGCTACAACTGCATTTTTGGGAACACTGTAGTAGGGAAGGCCCTGTCTAAGCTAAAGGATGATACTGATACAGAAATAGAGATTGTAAAAGTGGTTATGATGAACATCTGGTTTGAGAAAGCTTCTGACCATCAGAATGATAAGGTTTCCAAACAGAGTATCAAACATCTGAACTGTTTCTAAGGTGGAGCATGATAAGCTCAGGGCTCTCTGAGAGCTGTATCCAGCCAGGGTCTATCCACCATCAGTACCCACAGTAACTGTCCACTACTGGCTACAAGGGACTGGAGAAGGTATTCCCAGAAACTGAAGAAACCAGCTATAAGAGCTCCTTGGGAGCCAATAGGAGGAGAACGTTTCCTCTTTCACAAAATAGGGCTGATTTGTATAATCCACCACGAACTGAATGAATCTGTGTGGTAGATTGCTAAAAGTGCCACCAAATACCTTATTAAAGTAATCCGTAGAACCTGAAGGACAGCTTCAGTACTCTGTCTATTTCATCTCACTGACTTTCTCCAAATAAACAGATGCATGCAGCATCCACAGCATGGAACTGTATGCCTCCAATGGCAAAATATACCCCCTATGGATACTTTCAGTGACTTCTGACACTGTGGAAGAGCTGGATGTGGAGGGAGGGCATGAAAACACAGGAGTCTATATGAGAATGCCCACAGGACAACAGGTTCTGAAATGTAAGGAGGGCTGGAGAAGGTTGGGAAAAGGCAATGTGTTTTCTCTGGATCCCAAGGGGAATCACTTTGGTCACTCCACTCCTTTTTCAGACTGTATGACCTTAGTGTGACAAAGATACCTGCAACAGGGCGAATGGTGGTTAGGCACCGGAGGTATCCCTTCCAGCCCTAAGTTCTTAGGAACAGTCTTCTCCTCTTAAGTCTCAGAGGTCTTTGGATATATTCACAATGATCCTGGGTCTTTGGGAATATTTCTAAAGGCTTCAGTAGCAGTCAAGCTAGTGAGATTTGCCATAGTAAGTCAACCAGCATTCCAGAACAGAACATCTTCCTCCTTAAGTAACCCCTAAATGCAAGGACTTTGAGAGGATGATTTCATGTGACAGTGGTTGCATTGTACACCTGTTTTACATATGCAGAGATGAATGTGCGATGTATTAGGTAATAAAAATATCTGCCTTTTGTGTGTACCTGTTTAGAAAAATAGATTTTAGTGCTTATTTATGCCAATTCTTCTGTTCTCTCCTGTCTCCAAAGAGGAGCACGCTTGGATAGCTTATTATAATTATAAACATAGACTTCACTGAAAGAAAATGGACCAAGTAAGGTCCTCAAAACACATTGATGGCTACTCTTTTTGTTGCAAATCCATTTTTCCACCTCTTTTGAAATCATCTAACCCCTGCCAGAAGCAGTGAAAGGAGTGACATGAAAGTGTGAGATGCTGATGCACTGCCAATGAATAGTTTTTTCTTTGTATTGCTGTATTGGCATGGGCTCAGCAGGTACATAAGTTACAATGTTCCAATCCATTTCACCCTCCAAGTTGGAGTGAGGTATGTTCATTTTCACTCTCTGCCCTTGTTACCCATTCTTAGAGAGTCAGAGCTGATGTTGCTGTGCAAACTTGAACTTCTTTTATGAGCTTAGCTGGAGCACTGCTGGATATCTGTTTTCATTGCAGATTCTTAAACCTTGGCTTGAAAAATCAGATACTCTTTTCTGGCTGCACAAATTATTACCTCACTTTAGATAAAGTCTCAAATACTCCAAAGAATCTCACATAGGTTCTTACAGTCCACTTTTTCAATCTTTTTTTTTTTTTTTTTTTTTTTTTTTTTAATACAGTACTTGATACATCCTTTTAATTCTGCACATTGGCTAGTGGTTGATTAATCTTTTACACAGTGTAGCGGCCAGTCTGTCTTTGATTCTATTTCTCCGTGTATTTATTCATTCTACTGCCAGAGAACCATGAGAATGAAAGTATTTGCTCCATTTAGATCCTGAAAACAGACTCTGTTGTCAAGTGAAAAATGTAGAGAACAAATACAACAACAACAATTATAAATTATGGACCAAATGAGCAGTTTGCTTTGCTGCACTGAATCATGATTATTTGTTGGAATATCTATTTGTTGGAATAGTAGGGTGTTTTTGGAAGATGGCAATATCATTACCCTCTTGCTTTCCACCTTTAAAAGAGAAATTAAAAGCAAAACATAACCTCAACTTTCCTGAGTGGAGCAGAAAACCCAAGATCTAAATTTTTTTTAGGGACTCCTACACTGATAGTTGATCTAAAGAAAATCTCAACTTTAACCCAATAGACATTTGATAAGTAAACCTAACTTTAAGTGCATATTTTGACTAACTCTTCTTCATCTATATTTTGAATATCTGATTTTTTTTAGAAGAAATAGATGTGATGGGTACCAACACACTATGTGGACATTATAGAAAGTGGATGCTTTGAACACATGAATAAATTTGTTCTTCTTTAGCTTCCTTTCTCATACTCACTTTACATTTGTAAAAAGGAAGTACAGAAAGATTAAAAGCATTTCTTGAGCTCTCATAGGAGTTTGGTGATAGAAATGTCTCTGATTTCCTACATCCCAGTTCAGCATTTTGAATGAATGACCAATCTTTCTGTTTTCATCCAGTGAGACATTTTGAATTGATTTTAAAAACTCGTGGTAAAATTTTAAATTGCATTTGTACCACCATCTTCAAAGATTTTGTTTTTGTTAAGTATTTTGGGATATGTTTGTTCCAAAGCTCAAAACAGCTTATCACTTTAATGCAGCCTGGCCAGTACTGCCTTTACAGAGCAGACACTGCTTGCAGTTAGTAGGAAGTGAGGAGTCTCTGCTTTCTTCCTGGTGTAGATATGTGAGTTGTCTATCTCTGTTTGTTTTGAGTGGCATTTTTAAAGTGGAAGCTACATTTTGGAAAAATTTAATATTGACCTTTTAGTTCTTACAGGTGTTTCAAACCAAATAATCTCCAAAAGTTATTATTATTGTACACTTATTTACTAGTACATTTGTATGAGATTTGAGTACCCTTTTCATTGCCTTGAAAGCTTATAAATATAATTTATTGCTAATTAATTTTTTCTAGTTCATGTATTGCTCAGTTTGGTGTAGAGATTCAGAAACTCTGGGCCACATACTTAATGAAACTAAAAATTTAATTTCCCTGTTTTATTAAATAAGACAGGTCTTCTTGTCAGTCTTTTATGTGACTAGTTAAATTATCTGTGCCGTTTGTGTTAATTGAGACATGAGACAGGGATAATGGAGAAAATCTTGAAAAGAACATTTCAGATATATCATGGCAAAAGGCAAGCATTGCATAAATATTTACAGAGAAAATATAAAGAGGTGACAGAAATAACCTAAAGAAAGTGCTGGAAACTCCTATATTCTACTGTTGATGCTGGTACATTGTGTCAAAATAAGATGAGGGAAAGTTTTCAAGTCTCATGAGAGCATTTCAGACAAAAAGTTTATTGAGTTAGTCTGTCAATCACGTAACCCAGCTAACTTCCAGGAGCAATCTTCTACTTCTGTATCTGCTAAAAAGGAATTGTAACAGTCTTTCCATCTTCATTTCTGCCATTGTGAGGGTGCTCATTCCTTAGTTTGTTTTGAGGTAGGTTGATCCTGCCCAGCAGCCAAACACCAACCCAGCCTCTCACTCACTCTCATCTCCCTCCCACAGGATGGGAGAGAACATATAAGGAAGGTGAGAAAACTTGTGGATAGAGATGATAATGATTAAATAGGGAAAGCAAAAGCTGAGCACACAAGCAAAGCAAAAAGATGAATTCATTCACTGCTTGCTGCTGGCAGTGGGTAGACAAATGTCTTAACTGTGGACATCTCCCCTCCCTTCAGCCTCTTTTCCCTGCGGTTTTCTTGATAAGCATGACATCATATGATGTGGAATATTCCTTTGGTCAATTTGGGTCAGCTCACACCCATGGTCTTTCCTCAGCTGCTTGCTGTGGGGAGAGGGTGGGAAGCACAAAGGCCTCAGTGTTGTGCAAATGCTGTTCAGCAACAGCCAAAACATGGAGGTGTTATCCACACACTTTTAAACCCAGACACAAAGCACAACACCATGCAGGCTGCTGTGAAGAAAGTCAACTCCACCCCAGCCAGAACGAGGACACATGTTTTTTACACACATGTATGCTAATTGCTTTTCTGATTATTTTCTATAATGCCTTGTTCTTCAAAATCTCAGTATTAAATTGGCCACTTGACTTTATTAGGCTTCAATATATTCTATGGATCATCATGTGGATCAGGCTTCAATAATTTGAATTCTGAGGATATTCAGTATCAATGGCAAATACTAATAATCTAGTACAATTATTTCCAGTGTACCAAGGTTAAAACTACTCTTCCTTGAATATCATTATTACTTGATAAATTGCATACTTTCTTTTTGAACAATATTAAATAAATGGCCCTCAAATTTGGAACTGAAGGACTGTTCACATTATGCATAATGTCCTATGAAATACTAATTTATGGCTTTGTTTAGTGTCTCTATGGAATAATTGCTTGTTTAGTGTGACACTTTCACTGAAAAAGTGCTTATTCTTTGCATTTTTTCTTTGCCGAATACTTTTTCTTTCATTGTAATGTTTTCAGAAAGATTTCTGGTTTGGAGTAATTGGATTATAATCTATGGCACTGCTTAATTGCTGAAACATGAACTGTATATCTACTGTTTCTATTTTTTGGGTTGCCTGCAGGCAGCTTTTATACCTTGTCCTTTAAGATATTTCATGCCTGTATTTTCTGCTGTAAGTTTTGTCATGCTCTGTTCAATAACTGGCTCATCAAACAACTGCTGAACCACTTCACTTAGAAACTAATATTTCCAGGTTTGAAGGAAGACAGAATAATGCCAGGGATCATAAGAAAAAACTGTCTTTTAATTTTTTTACTATCATAAAGAATTGCAAGAGAATTATTTCTGATTGCAAGTAGTCATCCCTGAACTTAATTAGTGCTAATGGGCATTGAAAAATTTGCAAAAAGTGGATTGATTTGGGCACCTGTGGAGATTTGATTGTTGAACAATTTGTCTTCTGGTGGAATCCCTTTTGATATGCCCACATTCACCAGATGTGACTTTCCCTTGCTAAATCTCAATCCTTTCTATGTAAACCAGCAGGAATCCCAAACTTCTGAAGTAAAAGGGTGGTGTGCTCTTTTTGCCTGCACTGAGATACCACCAAGACATCCTGCTGTGATGCAAAGAGCCACCCAGCCAGTCAGTATCTGGAAAATGCTTGTTGGTATCACAGCACAGATCTAGCATCAGTGAGCTGAATTAATTGTGTTCTGAAGGAACGACATGAAAGTAGCCTGGAATAGGAATCTGAGAATGAATTCAGCTGTAAGACACTACCTGCATAGTTTCTGGTAAACATGGTATACCCGATAGCTCTTAGACCCATGTGCAGGCTACCAGGACTTCAGGGTAACTAACTAGTAGACTGTGTTACAACTATATTTTTGTATTAAGGAAACAGCATGCTAAAAGTTCTATAAGTACATTTTTATTTAATAACAGTTTTTAAAAGTACTGTTATGAAATGAGGGACTTAGTGGGTTCACTTTGCCTAAAGCTAAAATTCCTTCCTTTTTGGGAACGCAAAAAAAGTTGTATGGAATTATGTCCTCAGTGAGCTGATTATAATGTAGATCATTAAATCCCCAAGGATTTGGCATGCAGTTCAAAAATTGTTTGTCAAACGTATTTAGAAATTTTCCAAAAATGTATTTTGTTTTTCCTAATGAAAAATAAGAAAACAAGAAAAGTCAGATATTGTAACCCAGATTTAGTAGAAACCTTATTTATGAATAGTAAGGTGGTAGCTTGGCTTTGCATAGTACTTAAATCAGAAACCTAATTGCTATGTTTCTGTCTCTTTACTTATTTCCATTGGACCCGACAAAAACCTTTCCAGCAGTGATATCACCTCTACCAACTGGGAAATATTCTGACAATTCATTTCCACTTGTGTGTATTGACAGAACAAAGAAAAACAGATGCAAATGCATTTAGTGACACACAAGACACAAAATGGTAAAGAATTCCCTGTAATCCCTCAGAGGTTTAATTCTGAAGTAAATAGTGGGTATATTTTTATTCCAGTGATTTGTATAAGACTCCATTTTGTTTCTCTGTAGAGAAATATATTTTGATTACTTTTGTAAGTTTTATATTAGGTAAATGAAAAAGCATCAATGAATAAATTATAATAGTAAGGGAAATACAGATGATTTGGGGGAGAATCCTTTAATTCACAGTTCTTACATCTTAATCAAGTGTCCTCCCTTATATGTATTACAGTATGAAAACAATCATCATTATTTCACATGCCAGTAATGAAGAAAAAATATATTTTTTTTCACCATCCCTGGAATACGGAAGGATGTTTTCAAATTTTAGAAAAGGAAGGTCTAAAAAGCATGTTCCCGAAGAAGGCTAAAAGAAATACATTTGCTAGTAAGCAAATAACCCTGTATTTTAGCCACATTGTCTGAACATCACAGGCAAAAAGGCCAAAAAGTAAATGACTAAAGATGTCTTTTATTCTTCTTTATATGACATCATGCTCTTTAACTAGAATACAAATTTTGAACACAGTATGCTAGCATGCTGAAAACAAGATGAATCTTTCCATAGGATGGCAAGGAGCTTGGAAACAAGATTTCGGGAACACATATAGCTTAAGACATCTTTATGAAGAGAGTTTCCCATGAGACAAACCAAATCCCAGAAAACCAACTTAATATTCCAACCACAGAATACAGTTTAATGATGGCTTTAATTTCCTACAAAACAAGAGAGACAACATAGATATTCTTTTATGCATGGTCCTGAAATTTAGGCTCATCTAAAACCCGAAAGTATTTATAGGAAATTAAACCTTAACATGAGATTTTGTGTCAATGTTTTTGTGCATGAAATATTAGACTTCCATTCTGTTCCTTGGCAGGCTGCTGCTGATGCAATGCAATGCAATTACCAGTCCAGAAGGATGAATGTGAAATGGGTCTGCCCCCTGAACAATCCTTTTGAGTTCTCCAGATCTAACAGAATGACACATTCTTCTTCTTCTTCATTAAAGCTGTTAATTAAAGAATTACCCTAATCCAAATGCCAATTCACCTTAGCAGAAAAGTACCATTTAGATGTCTAAAAAAAAAAATTATTTTGAATGTTTTTACTGTGAAGGCATTTCTTTTTTTCTTGTTCAGAGCTGCTAAAACTTTCTACTTGTATTATTAACCAGCAGTTGGTAGTCTGTGCTTGAAGCTGTAGCATTATTTTTTAAATACTATTATTAATCTTTTTCTTATTATTTCAAAGCTTTTCTTTCCCCATAATTTCTTTACCCATACATTAAACTTGGAAAAGATTTTGTCTGGCAAATACCAGATTTGTGCAGACACCATGAAAGTATACATTGAAGCTAAGTACTTTGGCTTTCTTGCATGCAGGTACTTAGCCCTGTGAAGTACTAAAGGCTGAAAAACCCCGAAACCAGGGCAGAGTCAGATGGGAGTTTAAAATATGGGAGTATTTGAAACTTTATAAATAGCTCCAGCATGACTTTGCTTAAACAAATGGGGGAGTCAACTCTCTAAGAACAGGATGCTGGACGGGAGACTATGTGACAGTGTTCTTGGCTTCAGGGGAAAAGACAGATCACAGACCTTTCTGAAAAAGTCTTAAAAGATTCTCAGCATTTCTGTGTTATTTGTACTCTCATCTCTCTGGATCAAGTTATTTAGGGCTTTAAAGGTTCAGGAACATTTACCATTGTCCCAGTGAATTTGGTATTGTGGCTCTATAATGAGTTAGGGCCCAGCTCAGCTCCCATCAGAGTCATTGGGAAAAGTCTCATTGCCTTGGTAGCATCTTAATCAAGCTCTGAATGCTCAGGGAAGTGGAACAGAACAGACTTAAACAGACTACTTTTTTTAATAATGTGACATTTTTGTACCAAGAGGAATAAAAAGACCACATCACAAAGATCAGAAACAGATTACATTTTAGGACAAAGAGATAAAATATGTAAGATGGACATAACAACAATAATCCCAAGTACTTTTCAGCCTGGAAAAAGGTTGTGACATGTGGCATTCTCTTGAAGTATACACATTCTTAATGGCTTGTAAAATGCCATTAGAAATTACTATTTCCAGCCTTAAAAACTCCATCATCTAAAGAGGATTTTGAGATTACAGTTTTAAGACAACTAGAAGAATAGGTTAAGTCTCAGCCAGTTCCTGTTTTCATTACCATCCTTGTCTCAAGTCAAGATTAAAGTTGTGCCGTTTGCCATTTCTATTAAGCCCTTAATCTGAAAAGTGAGTGTCAATTTACTCATGTCAGGTTAATATCTCAGGAAGTGGCTGTGCTACTGACCTCTCACTTCCTTGTTCTTTCTCTCATAAATTTAAATGTTTCTCCACTTTCTGCTTCCACTCATGTACCTAGTTAGATATTTTAGCAATGTAGTGCCTCTACCAATATTCAGTGTTCTGTGATTCTTTGCATGGCTTATAAATATTATTTATTCCTGTTTGCTAATTCTACACAGCACTTGAGTGGCACATATGAGAATGACTGCACAATGACCCATGCATGGGATTATCCCTGAAAGCAGGACTTTCATGAGGGTGCAGTTGATCACGCTGTTGCCATCAAATGTCTTACAGAGTCCCAGGGCAGTGCGGCAATGTGATATCCTATACTCTTCCAAAGCTGACTTCTGCATACACCAAATCTGCCACTGATAATGGAAGGTAAGCAAAGGAAAACTTACTTCATTACGTATCCTGCAATGGATAAAGGTGCTTTCCTTCCACTGACACAGGTTGAAAGGCTTCCCTTTATATATTAGAGATGAGGCTTCAATTTTTTACCTGAAGGATTCTTCCTCTGCCTTTTCTTTTCCAGAAGAGTCTGAGTTATCTTAGGTAAGAACACAGAAATAAGAAGAGCACCAGGAACACCTGATTTTGCATGTTACTAAAGAAAGCAAAACAGGGGAGATGTCTGCTTTTCATTTGGGGAAATAAACAGGAGCTCAACTAGGATTGAGGTGAACCTATGGTTGCCTAGGGTTTGCAAGTGCACACAGTAATCCTTTGTGCTTGCTTGTCTGAAAGCTGACCTTCCAAATGCATCAGTAGCTGTAATGAATTAAATCTGCTATCTGCCTTTGTTTACATCACCTACCTAAAGAATGCAGGGCAACTAAGTCAAGACATATCAGGCACAGGGGAGACCTACTTGTATTTTCCCATGTTTGACAGCCTAAAAGATCTTGAGCTCATCCTCACTTCTCTGCATTATTGCTCAAGGACCACTGACAACTTATTGTTTAGTTACATTCTTGTCTAAATGGGAGGATGTAGGGAGAAGGAAAAGAAGGAAAACAATGTAAAAATCAAAATGGTGGACTTGAACTATAGGTCCTCATGACAGAGGGAAAACAAAATCAAAAAGCTTTTTCATTAGTTATGAGTATCCACATGCACACAGGGGAATTAAATACATGTAAGTATGTCACTATAACATTTTCTCTCTAAGAAGAGAAATAAACATGAATTTATGAAAAACACCACAAGTGTGCTATTAACATCCTCAGACATTGTGACTGATACTTGGTGGGCAAGGTACATATGGGCAAAAGCAAGTTCTTTAAACACTGGGT
Organism: Xenops minutus; assembly: GCA_035221455.1. NCBI lineage: Eukaryota > Metazoa > Chordata > Aves > Passeriformes > Furnariidae > Xenops > Xenops minutus. The sequence goes on from JAWWEE010000158.1 coordinate 19,552,420, forward strand.
TAATTTTTGTAAAAGCTAGATAGAACCATGAGAAGCACCATTAAGGACAGCAGATGTTTTAATGTGCCTTTAAATGTTACTACTACAATATCATAAGACTGAAAATACTTGGCTATACTGAATCTTAAAGCCATGTGCAAATCACGCTTCCTTGAGGCACTCTCTGTTATTAATTTATCTTCAGAGTTGCAGGGGTAGTAATTATTCTCCTCATGGATATTAATCTCTTGTTCTATTGGAACAGAAATTCTACCTTGTAGAGTACAGTGACGTTCATTCTGAACAAAATCTGTACCACATGCATCTTTAAGCTTATATTCTGCATAAAATGTCTATTCCAGTTGAACAGAAGTTATTTTTTATCTCCTGCTCCAAAACACAAGTGTCCTGTGCTACAGAAGGAAAGTATGAAAAGATCAGTACTAAAGTCTTCTGAGAAAGGTTTATTTCTTGTGTAATACAGGGGTCTGATAAAAAAATCTTGGTTATAACAGCTGCCTTTGAGAAAAGAGAGTGAACCACAGCCGGTCACTTATGTCAGATTCATGCTCATGCAGTCTTGTGGTTTTGCACTTGTTTAATACTACACATTTGGACAGCATTTTTTGTCTTTCATAATGCCATGTAAGCTACTGGGAACTGCTTAACTCACTTAAGTCACTGGAAAACTCTGGTGTTGATTCAAATGATTTTTTCCCAGCTAGACACGATATACTAACCCATGATTCCTGCAACTGATTCAGCAAAATGCTGTCATCTGCATTGATATAAACTCTGAAAATGTACAGCTGCTGCAGCAAAAAAAGTAATATTAATTGATGGGCAGAAGTGGCAGAAGGTTGAAAAGGTTTTTGTTACTCTTGTGAGAGTGAGTGAGGAGCTAGAGAAGTTGCAGTATTGAGACAGTGAATGGGAACTGAAGTCACAGAGGATAGTGAAAGAGTTGAGGCATTAAATGAATACTCTGCAAGCAAGAATACTGGAGATGTGCTGGGAAACTGCTATAGACCAAATACCACAAAATGTTAATTATGATCTTGTAATTACAGGAACTCCCCATCAAGTCAAAGTCACCATTTGTTTTCCCTTAGTAAAGGATTTTATTTATATATTTAGCTCAGCATGTCCAACTGATGTGAAACATGCCTTTCCATATTCATGCACATTTTAATGTTTAAATGAGTTTCAATAGCAAAGCAGCAGAGGTTCTTATAGTGAGCTTTGTTCACATTCCAAGTGATACACATTCCGTCAGCCATGCCATTATTAGTTTATGGAAGGAAAAACTGAATGAAACAGTGCAGAACTGGCTGTCTCATCCTGTGTTTTTTTCCTTTGTTTTTCTTTTTCATTGGTGATGAGTAAGAGGGAAGCAAATAAAAGAATCAGTCTCAGAAGTCTACCTGCCATCTACTTGGAAAGAAAGATACACTTCCAAGGAATGATCCTTGTCACCTGTGACACTTCACTGATAACACACGTTTTTCCCAAGGAAAGGCCCTTTGTGCCTTCTTGGTCCCACAGTGGCTTTTGCTAAGCAGAAACAAGCAAGTGTTTAAGTCTATCTTTTGTAGCTGGCCATGGTAGCCTGACACATTCATCTTCTCCTTTTTTTTTTTTCATTTTAGCTGTCTGCATGCAATAATAAACCAAATCATCCTTCATTCAAATATCTAAAGTATAGCAATATGGCTGCTAAGGGAGTTGTATTTTACTACATCTTGAAAGATCACCTCTTTTGTTGATTTTAACTGCTGCAAGAAGAAGGCAGATGAATATGTTGTCACATAACCAGCAAATGATGACTGAAATATAAATACAGTGGGAACTAGGGTTTTACGTACGACAAAGGAAGGCAATGGAAAGCACCTCTATACACAGCAGAGATTTACTTTCACTCTGAGTGACCACAACATAACTGATTAGAAACATTCTTTTTCCTGACAGGCGTTAATCCCGTAGTCCTTATTTACACTAGTGGGATCACTCTTGTGAATATAAGCTGCAAAATCAAGTCTGTAGTGATTTCTGCTTCAGGTTCAAGCTCATAGATATGATGGAAGGATGATGTTTTTAATTTGTTTCATGTGATATAAAAATGAGCAGACCTTTTTCACACAACAGAGTAGAGTACAATTCATCACTGAACTTCTTTGATAAAATAATTGCTGTTTGTTTAACTCCCTTGCACTTTCCTTTTAGGAAAAAAACCTCTATGATAAAGTACAAGACCAATTTGGAGCCAGAACCAGCTACAAAAACACCAGAGCTGCCATGCTAAAATTTAAATACAGCATTTTTCGTTTGAAATGCTTTAAATTTATTGCATAAAATTTAAACTCTCCTATTTTAAAAACCCTTTAGTGAAATTAGAGTTTGTATTTTTAATCAGAAAATATGTATTTCCAGTCCATATTGAAATTTCCATAGTGGATGTCTTTTCATTTCAAAAAGATACTGTTCTGTTCCTAAAATATTTTTGCCAACATATTTTCACAGCTCTAGCAATGGGAAACTTGTGAGTGCTATTCTGAAACATTTCTGACTGTTTTCCTTAACTCAGAAAATCTGGGGGAGAAAAATGTAAAAATAAAGGCAGATATATGTACATGTTTATATATATATATATAAATTACATACAGCAGATATTTTCTCTGATTATACTGACTCGTCCTTGGTGACTCATTTTTACTATTATCTGGAGGGAAATAGGATAAAAATGCAGGAATGGTAATAAGAAGAAGTGTTAGTCCATTGTTTGTTCTTGTTTCCTGCCACTTTTCCAAAGCATATTCATTTTTTGACTAGACGTATAAACTAAAGGAGGACCAGTAGACATACTGATGTATGTAAAACTTGGACATCAACATTATTCTTTGGGCCTAGTGACATCATAGTACATCTGTTGTACCTTGTATTATATAGGCCAATAACGGAAAACAAGCCCTGCTCTAAATGATTCTAACATTTTGGTTAAAGATAACATTAAAAAAAATCACTGACATGATATGCAATATTTGCATGAGGTGAAGCTTTTTTGGATTAGAGTAAGCAAGGCTTTTTTGTATATTTTAAAATTTCTGTAATTTTCCAACAATTTAGGTAGAAATTTGCTGTCTGCACAGTTCATATACCTAGGACTTTGTTTTTAGCAAAATTTGAGACCATTTCTTCCTACTCAACAAAGAATAATGATTAATGTCAAAAAGAAAATCCTTTTAATAGAGGGCAAAATTGTCCATGCCTTACTCTTCCAAAGTCTGTCTAAGCTTTTCAACTTACTGGCCTGGCGATGCAGCCTGGTTTTTTTCCACTTTCTTCCATGAGATAAACAAGCAAGCAAACAAACAAAAATCCTCTAAAATGTTGTTTGGCTTGACTTGTTATTAAGTGGAATAATTCTTGAAGTTTCATTCTGCACCCTTTTATCTTGCACATGAGAATCAGCTCTGAAGAGAACAGACTGATCTTGGGTGGGCTATATGAGCCCAGCACCATCTTCTAATCCTTTTGCCTTCAAATGCCTCCCCTGAAATGGTACCAGTCCTGAATACCTCTGTACAGCAGCATTTAGCAATAAAAATCCATCACACAGAATTTCTATGGACAGAATGTGATTTCGTCCAGAAAGAATTATGCTAGCCGTTAATCTGATTTGCTCTCTGGATTTAAAGAAATTTCACATGTATAGAGCAACTCTATCCATTTATAATGCTGCAAAAGAAGAGCAGGCCTTTTTGCTGCTCTCATCTCTCATTTGACTGTAGGCTCAGCTGCTGAATCCTATAAGTCTGTAAAATGCCACCTGCTTGGTTCTTTACTGCCCACTTGCCAGGAAAAGATTTTGTACGGTATAGGATTTAACTCATAAACTGTCATGAAAAAATCAAAAAGAAAAACAATAGCCTTTACATTTATCTATATAAAACATACAACCTTGTGAAGAGTGATGTAAAGGTTTCATGTATATAATTCTGGGATAAAACATATTTTAGACATGTTATTGGCATGATGAACATATAATAATCTGCATTACTTTTAAGGAATAATGATAGAAGGAAGGTGTGTCTTTGTCAGCCCAAACCAGTGATAAGCGTATTACATGCTGTCTCATTATTATTGTTCATTAGAAACGTGGCAGTCCCTATAGGTCTCAGCAGAGATGACAGTGTTGAATAAGCACAAATTAATGGATAGTACATACCCAAAAAGAGCTTATTACCTAAATCAGTGCAGCTCAGAAAGGGAAAAGGAGGACTATCACCATAATTATAAAGACAAAACAGACTGAGACTGCAAGGGATGTAATAACTTGTCATGTTTTTGCACAGTGTGTATGCCAGAGCTCCACTCATGTTCTGCATGTTTGGCATGTGCACACTGTGCACAAAAACTTTTAAATAAAATACCAGGTGCTCTGGTTGGGTTCATATTTTTATATGTATCTGTGATTTACCAGAGTATGAAAACATGCAGTGACAATATCAGTGAAGTTTTAATATCTGTTAATGAAATTCCAATATCTTTTCTTGCCTTTGTAGGCTTCTGTCTTAGTTTCTTAGCCCAACTTCATGTTTTGGAAAGCTGGAAACAATTTTTATATAAAAACTTAAGAATGGTGCATCCACATGGGCAAGAAAGTCAGCCAAAGGGACAGGAGACCTGCACAGTTGAGCAAGAAATCCCTTGTTCAGACAAAAGCAGGAGATACAAATGAGATGAAAGAAGGGACAGGTCATTTGGGATGAATATAGGATGTTGTTAGAGTATGCAGAAATGCAACAAGGAAGGCCAATGTTCATTTGGAATGAAATCTGGTGAGAGATGACAAGAATAACAATAAGGGTTTCCTCAAATAGATCAGTGATGAAAGGGAATATGAGGGAAAATGGGGGCCTGATACTAAATGGAACAGGGACCCTTGCAACAGTTTGCAGAGAAGACTGAGATACTGAACACCTTCTTTGCTTCTTCACTGCCATTGTCTGGCCTCAGAAATATGTGACCCAGGAGAACAGGGAGAAGACCTTCTCTTGGTTGAAGAGGATTGGGTTAGAGACCATTTAGTCAAACTTGACATCCTCAAGTCTATGGGCCCTGATGGGATGCACCCATGAGTGCTGAGGGAACTGGCAGGTGTTATGGCTAGGCCACTCTCAATCATATTTGAAAGGCCATGATAGTTCGGAGAGGTGCCCGAGGACTGGAAGAAACCAAGTCATTGCAGACTTCAAAAATGGCAAGAAGGAGGACACAGAAAACTACTGATCAGTCAGCCTCATCTTCATCCCTGGAAAGGTGATGGAATAGCTCATCGTGGAGACCAACTCTAAGCACGTGGAAGACAAGAAAATGATCAGGAGGAGTCAGCATGGACTCATCAAAGGGAAGTCATGCTTGAGCAAGCTGATTGCCTTCTATGAAGGAACAATTGGCTGGACAGATGAGACAGCTGTGGATATTGCCTACCTCAACTTCAGAAAGGCTTTTCACACTGTTTCCCATAATTTCCTCAGGAAGTGCAGACTAGAGGAGTGGACAATGAGGTGGACTGAGAACTGGCTGAAGAGCAGATCCCCAAGGGTCGTAAACAGTGACACAGCTCTAGTTGTGGATGAAAGATGAAGGGACAGATGCCCCCTCAGCACCACTACAGGCTGGGGGCCAACCTGATGGAAAACAGCTCTGTGGAGAAGGACATGGGGGTTCTGGTGGGCAACAAGCTGTCTGTGAGCCAGCTGTGGCCTTGTGGCCAAGAAGGCCAATGGTATCCTGGGGTGTATTAGGAAGAGCACTCCGAGCAGGTGATCCAGTCTTTCTACTCAGCCCTGGTGAGACCACATCTGGAGTACTGTGTTCATTTGTGGGCTCCTCAGTACAAGAGAGACATGGAGTTCCTGGTCCAACACAGGGTGGCAAAGATAATTAGAGGACTGGAGCATCTTTCTTATGAGTTAGGCCTGTCCATCTCAAGAAGAGATGACAGAGCAGGGACCTCATGAATGTCAATAAGTATCTGAAGAGAAGATGTTAGGAGGATGGAGCCAGGCTCTTCTCAATGGTACCAAGCAACAGAACAAGAGGCAGTGGGCAGAAACTGATGCATAGGAAGTTCCACCTGAATATTTGGAAGAGCTTCTTCACTGTGCAGGTGACCAAGAGCTGGAATAGATTGCCAGAGAGGCTGTGCAGTTGGTGTCATGGGAGATACTCAAAAACTGTCTGGACACAATCGTGAGTAATGTGCTGTAGAGAACCTGATTGAGCAAGGAGATTGGACCAGATGACCCATTGTGGTTCCTTCCAACATTACGCATTTTATTATTCTGTGATAATGACTTTTCACAGCTGCTTTAGTCTCACTACTCTACCAGTTCTAGTTACTGGTTCATAATCCTAGCAGGACTTAGAGGATTCATACTACCAATTATCCTGTTCAGAGAAGCAATTTTGCTTATTCTGGAAGAAAGAATTAAAGGGGAAGAATTACAGTTTGTGGGAATGGCAGACAGGTAATAAAAGCAGTGGGTTTTAAAAACTGTAGAGGAATTACAAGACTCCTTGACATCTGGAATATGAAATATTCTTGTCAGATGTGTATTAAGACAATAGGTTCATAAGTACATAGAATGCAGTCAAAAGTTATGAAAAGGTTTTTGTCTACTTTGTTTCATGCACTTATCTCTGCTTGCTCATTTAGAGTGTATTTGCATGCAATAGACACTCAATTTTTTCCTGCAAAAGCAAAGCACATGATCGTTTTTACACTGCTAAGTTTAGAACAAGTTGTTTCTGTCCCTAAGCAAGGGGACTCTGAGCTGCACTCAGAGTGTGTTTGTGGGACTCTCATGCGGATGCCTGTCTTCTAAAGGAGTAGAGAGCTGAAAACTGGTTGGTAAGAGTTTGTTCTGCCCACAGTGTCTCCATTCTCCTGTGTGCATAATACGGAGGATATCTTTGTACTCTAGAATACCAGGTATACATCAGCAGAAAGGGAGGTTTTTATAACTGTTTTGCAGAAGCAGCAAAAAGCACCAAATTATGAAGAGAAATCCAGTGCAGAATTTGTAGCAAGATATAGGGGTAACTTTTAGTCAAACAGAGAAGTAAACCCATCTTATACATATGTAAACACGTGCACAAGTACACAAATACTTTCTTGTTGGTTTAGTTTTCTTTCAATGTAACAAACTCCCCCAAAGTCAATGAAGGTAATACCTAAGATCACAATCCTCTTCCCAAAGATTATAGTATCTCATCTTGAAAATTAGGTATATATCACATTCTCGGAGCAAATGGATTCACATCAATTCCTGACTATCACCTCGAAATGAGAACTCTGGCTAGTGGAGAAATGGTTTGCTCAAAATAGTAATTAGTAATTGAAAAAATCCATCTCTGATGATTTTTTTTTTAATTTTAGTTCTGCTTTTTCCAACATGAATTTCAGGATCTGTAATAGCATTTATTCTCAGGATTTCAATAAAACACATGAGGGAATGGACCTATCCATTTATAAGATTTACCAGGGAGAAGAGAGTATGGCTTTGTTTTCCACAGAACAGGCAACCACAAATAAGCTAAGCACCTACTACGTCACTCTGGCCGACTCTGAACTGATTCAAAGGCTGTCCAGCAGGTAAGGTGGAGGAGGTGATCTATGAACTAGTGATGTGAAACTTATATCTGGGATTGCAAACAGATGAATCCACTACCCAAGATGTACACAGGGCCATAAATTGGAAAAAAATAACCTGCTTTTTCAGTTAAAGATGATGTTGCCTATTATTACCATATGCTGAGGCACCATGTCTATTTTGGAGCTGAAGCATAAAACCCCTTCATAATCCACTATGCTGCTAAATCAAAACAACAAATCTCTGTCAGAGACTGAAGTTAATGGGTGCTTTTTCTGTGAAGTACATTCAGAGTACTTGTGTTACCTTTCCTCTGGCTTGAGCTGGGGGAGCCAAACCTGGGAGCAGCAGTGTTTGCAGAAGTATTTGCCTGACTTAGCTCCAGAAAGACCTGCACTGTCTCTCTAGATTCCATGGTGCAGCCCTTTTCTGAGAACAAAGAGAGAGAATGCAACTCTTAAAGCTGTTGCAGTACAGCTTTAAATTAAAGCTGGAACAATCTAGCATCAAAAGTCACAATATAGGGATTCCCTAGATCCAGGTTAGGAAGTTGAGCTAAGCTTTTAGAATCCATGGTGGGAGTTTGATTTGCTTCACTTTAAGCATAAAAAATAAAAATATTTTGCCAGCAGACCATACAAAAGAAGCAAAATGCTAACTAGTCATATTTAATGTTAAAATCAATGACACAGTGTTATGAAAGCCTGAAGGAATAGAAATGTCTTTTCTTAGCATACACAGTAATAGACTTTGGGGTCAAGAAATGATATATTACTGTAATATCTGCTGCCTTTTAAAGTGACACTTGTAATAAATGGCATATATTCCTCTTATAATTTCTTTATTAGTAACACAAATTTCACCATCTGTGATTATCACCATGGATAGTAGATGAAAAATTCCCCTCTGCCAATGAACATACTAGTTGAGTTACATCAGGGAGGCATGTGACATGCTGTGCATATAAAGAACTCGGCCACAGTGGTTCCTTTAGTATAATACAGTAGCAATTATAGGCCTCTTCACTTGACAGGTGGCCTTTAACCTTTCCAGGCTGCTTTGAGCAGAGTATCAGATATCACAGATGAGGGAATACATCAAAATTAGGGAATCATTTACTTTTAGCATGTATTTGGCATAGTTCTGAGGATCGGCAATAGACCTTATCCCACAATCAATTTCCGTTCCATCTTGATTGAAGGAAATATATTACTTAGCTGCAAGCTCTGTTGAGTTCCCTACCACGATCTCTACAGATATGTAAATGAACATTAGCTGCAGAATATCAGATTATGGAAATGCCTAAAGAACATTATATCATGAAGAAGAGGAAAAATAGTCTCTTGCTAGCAAGACATTTTCTCTTTGAAGGAAACACTTGAATGACATGAAGTTGAGTCTAAAATATAAATTAAATATGAAAAGCTGAGTGATAGGTAATTATTAAAGTGATTTGGATTAGATGGAAAAATTCAAGGCTTGTTTCAACAGACAGCTTGCCTGCCTGCATAAAGAAATATGTGAATTCATTGTCAGGCAGTGGCTTTTAGTGAATTGTCACAAAAAGAATTTTAATTTTTACAAACAAAGCATGAATAGAGAGGAACCTAAATGAATATAAAGAATCCATTGCTGTATCAGTGAGCATCCAGTGGCAGCTCAAAGATGATTCACATGCTATTGCCCAAGGACTGCTGATTCTTTTATCAGTTGCCTAAATAAGGGTTTCTAGTGGTACCTGAAGTGCATTGGGTTGTCCTGAGCACCCTTTCCAGGAAGGTGTATGGCTTCTACTCATGTGTCACCAGAATGCTGTAGGCATCTCAGGTACACCAAGGCACCTCCAGTGCCTTACTGACACCCTTGGTTGAACTGAACATGAAAGAACACACCTCAAAGGTTAGGAATCTTGATTAGAAGCTAATGAAAGTCCTAATGCTTTATAGAAAATAGCGGCAGATCATTTACTACTCTGTCACAACTTGTGCTGGTCATGATGGTGGTTAATGCACTGTAAGGGTAGAAGACCATTCTGGAAGATTTTACTAGGAGGAGATTAGGGATTTTTCCTTAAAGAAGCTTTCCTGCCTGTATGTGTCACCTTTTCCAGAGACAATTTTAGATGTGTTCTCCTCCTGCATTCCAGAGAAACTCTCCTTGGTATTAGAAAAAGAGAAGTTCTTGCAGACATGTTTGAAAACCCCCACAGAGCAGGAGGCAGGGATGATAAAACCCTGAGAAGAACAAGGTGTGTGTCTTTCCCCGGGCCTGGTGTTTGAAACACAGTTGAGGTTAATGTTCTTTAAGTCTATTGTTCTCAACTTTGGAAACAAATTTTCCTACAATCCTTCCACGGCCTGGCATTTTGGTGCTGTCTGCATGCTATCTTAGTTCTCATTCACAAACACAAAACATTAACTAGTTTCAAATATTGTACATTACTTTCTGAAGATAGGTCATTTTTCCCTGTTGTGATCCAATAGCTTAGCCTGGAAAAGACATCTGTTTCTGCATGCATGCAAATGTCAAAATTATTCTTTCTTCATCCAGATATGGTGTCTTTTCCCCAAAAACCACTAAATTTGTTCTCAACACCACATTTTATTCAATATGAATAATCAAAAGAAGGCATAAAAGCTCAAGTAGGGAAAGGTTGACAGAACATATTCAATAAATCTAATTCCATGTTTTTGTATTTGGGTTCGAAATGATAATTACAAATAGCTAGGGTATTAACATTAAAAAGGTAGAAGACAGCAACCTGGGTCACTGTCCCAAACTACAAATTCTGATAGAATCTGCTGAGGAGACAAGTCTATGCAAAGACATCTGTGTATTTTAATAGGGATCATGATTCTACAACACACACACGCCTTTGCAGAAATAAGTATAAGAAGAATTATTTTCCTATTCCCCACTGGAATCCCATTTGGCACTACTAATCGACCAATTACCTTCAACAGCTAATGAATGAAATGATAAAGAAAGTGTGCTGAAGGATTATATTTTCAGTTACTAATCCTGAACAGAATAAATGTCAACTGTAGCTTCTGTCTGTGGAAACAAAGAATTTTCTGTATAAATTGCAGTTTATTAGTTTTCTGACTCTAAGGAAATAGTTTTCAAAGAAACTTTTAGATTCTAGTGAGCTGTTTGACTTGTCTTCATGTTTTGACTTTGATCCTATTTTAATTTGCCACTTTCTCTTGTCTCCGAATGAACTTGTCCTTAGTTGTGCAAGTATCTCCATACTGCTGGTATATGCTCTCATAATATTATTTCACTGTGTGAGTACTTTTCTAAATTCAACCATTTCTATTTTCAAGTGTTATGGTGCACTCAGGGAATGAACACACATTTGAACACACATGAAGAGACATTCAGGATGCTTACCTCTCAGCTTTCTATAAATTTTAACACACATTTCCTGATGCAATTCCTTTTTGTTTCTCCTGTTGTTCTTGATAAACTATGTTCACTTATCATTTAAATCCTGTGATCTCTTCTATGTAATGCTCCATAAGGCCTATTAAGTGTCAGTTTTGGCTGTATACTAAGACTGAAAAGGATTCTTACTTAAAATGATTCCCAAAATGTTTGATTTAGATATATGAAAAGAACATAGATACCTTGGAGCAAACATTATGAACAACATATTATAAAATACTATTTGATCAATGTGAAAACAGTGTAAGAAAATATTTGCTTTTAATTTTGAAATAAGTATCCAGTTTATATTTTCTCCTAAGTTTTTCGCTTTCTGTTTCTGTGGTGTCTTTTGTAAGGCTGACTTTATTTTATTTTTTTTATACATTTAATGCAAAAGGTGTTAATACATTTGAAAAGAAAGTATTCAGCTTTTCATTTTTCCCTCTCACTCTTTCAGTTAATCTGATTCAGGCATATGAGCAGCCAAAAACCTGCTCAGTTTAATCCCACAAAATAGCACTAGTGGTTGAATGACACCAGCCTTTAACTGAGTTTGTGTCAGCCCAGCTTGGATCCTAAGCACTTTAATCAAAGCTACTCCTTCATTTCAGAGGTCCTGTCAAGTCAATAACAGGACAGACATTCTGTTGTGTACTCTGTTTTCTGAACATAACTGCACTATTTTTGGTCCATACATTTAACCATTTTCCTTAAATAATTACCACTTTCCTAACCTGGTTTTGTTTGGTTTTGGGAAAAGAAGCTCCCTGTGTTAAAGAGTCAGGGATATTCAGTGCTTGAAGCTGTGAGTCATGTTTTGCTTGAGGATACTAGTTCATATTTTTGAAAATGTTGTATTTCTTCTCATTTTTCCTATGATGTCCATCAAACAGCTCTGAACTTATAATTTCCCATACATTGTTCTGAGCTTCCTAGGTTTATTATATATTTGGGGAAGGCTATTGATAAAGTCTTTTTACTCCAGCTACAGGAGGCATCACACCCACAGGCTCTCATCCTGCTGGACTTCAACCACGCTGACATCGAATGGAAAAGCAGCACAGAAAGCTGCATTCAATCCAGGAAACTCCTGGAATTCACTGTAGATACCTTCTTCAGCCAAGTAATAGACAGCCCTACTAGAGAGGATGCAATACTAAACCTGATGGTGACCAGCATAAGTGAGCTAATCAGTGACATCAAGGTCGGAGGCATCTTGGGCTGCAGTGATCTTGCACTTGGGGGAATTCAAAGTCCTGAAGACTAGGGGTCAGGTGAAGACCAAAGAGTTAGTGCAGATGAATAAAGCCTTCTTATAGTTCTGTATTTCCAGAAAAATAGAGAGGAAGTAGCAGAGGATTAAAAGCATGAATTTTAGAGTGAGAAATGCTTCTTGCATTTGTTCTTTGCTGTCAATTCTATACCAGAAAATTCCAGGTGATGCTGGCTTTTATCTCTGAGCTTGGGACAATATTTCCCCAAATAGATCAGGCAACATACTGGCAGTTTGCTATTCTTCTGAGCCATCCCATATGTTGTAACCTGAAAAAGACTATGTTCGATTACTTGTCTCATTAAATTTCCTGTGGATCATTGATTCAAACCCTTTTCTGGAGACAGAAGATGAATCCCAAATTTACCACTGTGTCACTGAAATCATGTTTCAATTCACAATACTTTCAGATTTTTTTCATGGGATTTATTCCAGAAAGGAGATGTGAGAAGATAGTGATGAAGAAAGAGGAAGATATTCCTTTACCTTCTCCTGAGCAAGTTCTGAATTCTTTGCCATAGAGAGGTAGTTAGTTTATAGTTTTTCTCCTGAAAACGTGCTGTAGAATTAAAATACACTGTAGAATTTAATTTAACTTTGGAAATGATGTAAAATATAAATGCAGATTATTATACAGCAAAGAATTTAAGTCTGAGTGGCATAAATGGAGATTAGTGAACAGCACAGCACAACATGTCTTCTTGCACAGGTTTTTACATCAACCAATTATGCTGAATAGCAATAAGACCTGCTTGAATTAAAATATAACTGAAGATTGCTGAATTCTTGTCTTATTATACCGTGGCAAATATTAGTGGCACATTTGTATGTTGCTCCCCAGTCACAGCTCAACAAAATCTTTTCTGTTGGAATATCTCATGAGTATCCACTAAGCTGTTCAGGACAAATGACACAGCACTATGTAGCTTATTTCCATCCAGGTCCAGGTACTGCTGGCATGTGAGAAGAGTGGTATTTGAATAATATTTAAAGTCTGAAGATGACTGTATTTCATCAGACTTGAATATTATGAGAAAAGAAGTTTGATTCTGGGTCACATTCAACTTCAAACTGATTGTCCTCTTAATGTTTAGTTTGGACACATTTAAAATCTTGTGTGAATATGGTGCAACAAACCAGTGCTGCCAAAACAGACTAAGAATTATAAAACTCGTGCTTCCATCTGAAACTACAGTTTACATACAATCCACTTTAAAGCAGAACAGCACTTCAGGAAGATCTTAGCTCTTTTATTTCGTACTAGAGAAATATATGTATGTATATGTATGATTTCCAGCAACTTCCTACAATATTTGTTTTTCTATTGAGTGGCAATAGAGTGGAAAGGCTTTCACAGCTTTCACAAAGATTTCAATTAAGTTGATATTAAATCAAAAATTGGTATTTAGTGATTGTTGGAGTAGGTAAAATGCATCAGAAATTTCTTTCTAGCCTCAGCTGTTCAGTGCTTATTGGTTATGAATTTCAAAAGAGATGGTAGAACTAAATTATTTACTTGGTTCTTCAAGTAAATAAATGCATGACATGAGCAGTGTAGAACATTCATTTTGCATTTTCTCTGCTTTGCTGTGGATATAAAAAAATCTTCTGATGCGTCAAAAGCTATAAAATTATTTTATTTATTTTGCAGAACCTTGTTTGCAATGGGCACAAAGAGCAGACCATGTGTTAAGAGCTTATATGTACTGCAGAGCTTAGCCTACACGTAAGATTTGAAGGTACTGCAAACAGCCTAGGGGCATGGAAACAGAGTAAAATCAAATGCGGTGAAATACTCCTCTTTCTTCCACTGTTTTTCTGGCTCACCTACAACACCAAGTCAAAAAGCTAAAGGTTAGAATTGGCAAATATAAATATTTTAAGATTTTTTTTTTTAATTTATGTAGCTGATCTCTTTTCTATGTGAACAGGTGTTTTCTTTCCCTCAATACTTTTGCTTCAAGGAAAAGAAGAATGCCAGTGTGCAAAAGTGCTGTTTCCTTTCCATAGTAGAAGTTGGGAGTACTATAGTGATCAAAAGGAAAAAGGTTTTCAAAAGAGATGCCAAAGGATTTGAAATCCAAACTGTGACCAGCTCAGCTAGCAAAGTCTGGCTAGCATTCCATTGCACTGGAAAACTGTGTGCTATGTGCAGGGGGGCATAAGATGAGGCAGAAGTGTTCCAAAACCCTAATGTAGATCTGAATTTCAGCATCTATCAAAGATTGAACAAAAACTGTCAGATTTTTGGCTTAAACTAGAGGTCTAAAGATTTGCTGTTTTGGTCCATCTCTTCTTCAGGGTTTGATCAATTATAACCTGATTTTATTGGGCTGAGGATTTTAACTTTACACTATATCATAAACACCTGAAAAGAGGGAGTGGAAATTTATGAGAGAAGCCCTAAGAGCTCCTTACCTACAGTGACAAAATTGCCACCACCGTAATTTCTATTAAGTGCTACAAAATTACAGTGTAACAGCTCTGAAATTACATGTGACATCTAAATGAATACCAAATCAATTCATTACATTCAGTCATATTACAAAAAGCACTTACTGAATTTGTACTGATTACAACTCTTACAAATTAACACCCAAGTCAACATACTTTCGAGTGTACATATTTTATTTAAAGATCTCAGTTCAGTCAAAGGAAGGTAACAGTAAAAATAATGCTACCACTTAGCATGGAGTATCATATCTAAGTACCCCAATATTTTAAAGCACTTCTAAAGTGCTCAATTTTTAGAAAAGACTCTTTTTCCTTTTCTTTTTTTTTTTTTTAGATTTTTGAGTAAGCATGTCATGTCATTCCTTTATTCAGTCTCCCAAAAAATGTAGTCTAAAGAGGGAAAAACTGAGAAAGGATACAATAACTGTTCACATTACACAGAATTTTCCTTTTTGAAATCCCATTCCCCATAGTGAAGTCAGATTTAATAGAGATCTAAGTCACAAAGAAATAAGAAGCCAGTAATGAGATAGAAGAATATTTGAAATACAGATATAAATCCTTACCACCTGCTGAGCAAAAATAGTCTGCAGAGACTGTCCTGAAAACTGAACTGTCATTAACATCTTGTAAGCACTAAATTTACAGCAGAAGAATGCTGGAATTTTATGTCTGTAAAATGTCAAAGGCCTCTGATTTATCTCTAAGCAGAATGTTTCAGCTACATCTACATAAATATTTTAACAGGAATTTAATTTTAATTGTAGTCACACAATAAATCTCTTTATGGCACGACATCTTGTCCTAAGTAAGTTACTTTTTGTGTATGAGCATGAAGACAGTTGTGTTCATTCATCTTTCTGACGTGACAAATACTCTTTGAATATAAAATATATCAATATGCCTATTTACATAAAAATCTTGCCACAGGCTGTTTAATTTTGTCTAGAGCATCTATTAATTTAGACATAACTTATCCAATGACTATCAATTGACTTATATCTGACTCCAACTCCGAACCCTGAAAGAACAGAGCACCACCAAAAAACAACAAAAGAAAATCTAGAGTAGGTATATTGGCAGCTGTAAATACACTGGCAGAGGAAAAATATCAGAACTTTACTGATTATTTTCTTTTCATTACATTTCATAAATAGCAGTAGGAACTCAGGCAGCTACTGTCTAACTGAATCTCACTTACTGTGAATTTCAGATATCACTGCTGTAGCAGTTTGATTGTGTAGTGTAAAATATGATGAAAATGTTTAGCCGGTAACTCATAATGGCTTTGCAGGATGATAAACTGGGCATGGATTACTTTTTCTGCTTGATGGAATGCTGGAAATAAGCTCCTAATAGTAGAAAGTTTTTTGTGAGAAGGGCAGTCTGGTGCAGTGTTACATGTCCTTCCCAAATATCTTTACACATGGCTACAGAATCAGGAGTGCTGACAGTGCGAATGAACAGGTACATCTGTACATAGCCATTTTGCCATTCTCTTTGCAAGATCTTCACTTGCTTTCTTGATGAAAGAAAATTGTGATGAAACTACTGTAAATCTCTCTTCAGGCATGTGAGTTCACTCTGCACAAATCATACCGCCCTGCCTGAAAATTGATTATCACTTCTGATTTATTTGATCTCAGCAGAGAACATTTGCTCTAGCACTCAGAGGGGAACAGGCACGAGTGTAAATAACAACTGGCAGCTGGAATTAGGCTGTTAAGGAAGAGATTTTCAAAGGCTTAAACAGAAGCTAATATCAAGCAGTTCTAATCAAGTCTTTGACGGTAATCTGGGTTTCTATCACTCATATTTACCTCTGAATATCTTCCCATAAAACTGTCCTGTTCAGTAATTTTTTTAAATTGGAGGTAGGCATAAGTATAGATGCTTACAAATCTGTTGACTTAATTTTTGAAAATCTGACTTTAAGTTTTTACCTTAGGAAATTTTAGACTGCAAGCCAAAAAGGCATAAGTAGAGATACATTATTATAGCCTCCCTCAAGGAAGTTTTCTTCTCTACAGAGAATTAAGATAACAGCAGACATTAAGGTTGTCTAATCAGCATCATTTAGCAGACCTAAGCTGATTATAAAAGTCTTAGAAAAGAGTAACTGGACATTATGCAAAATAGCTTGGACATTTTTAAACTCAGATGACTGTACTACTCACTGTAGTATACAAATATATGGCATATGAACAGAGAGGTGGTAATGGAAAAGTAGGTGCAAAAATGGCTTTGTTGAAGGCTAGGTTCAAATATAACACAGGGCACTGCAATAGTGCTTTGAAATGCTTTGAAAGGTAATTTGTAGATGTCTTGGTAATTACTCAGTGACTGACTTCTCTATTATGCCTGTTAAGCCTATGATTTTTTTTTTTTTTCTTATTAAGTAGTTTAGTCTTCCTGTTGTCCTTTCCATTTCCCTGATTGTTACATAAGGTGGCCAGAAAAGAGTTTAGAGAAAGATAGAAACAGCAGTCTATAGAAGACAACATGCTCCTCCTTGAGCAGGTTTTTAAAGGAAAGTTATAGCAGAATCTGGGGCTGTGACTTTCCTCCTTAAAGTCACTATGACTGCCACAAAAGCTTTTATTTTCTTTCTAAAATGCATAATGAATAAAAGAAAAACACAGCAAATATGCTGTTGTACTACACACATCTTAGCAAGAAGTTAATTGCCCTACTTAGGAACAAAGACATGCTCAGCCAGCCTTTCTGCTTAATAGAGTCATTGAATATCTGGTTGAATGAGATCTTTGGTGGTCATCTGGTCCAATCTCGAGCTTGAAACAGGACTATTGACCAAGACTAAATCAGAAGAGCCCTGAGTTTTACCAATTTAACCTCCTGTCTGCTGCAGTGCTACATGGTTATGCTGTCTGAAAGTTGTCTGTCTTTCTCAAAGTCTTATGACACTATTCATTTGTAGAGGCAGGCCACCAGATCACCAAACCTTTCTTCAGTTCAGATAGACAATGCTTAACAGTATATTTTTTTCACTCATGTTCCTATATTTTCCCTGAATTTATGGCCCTGCCTGTAAGCCATAGAGCCTTCTCAGTGCTGGGTCAACAATTCACATCTTGAAGTATTGTATAAATGCTATGTGTTTCTATAATTTCAACCTCTTGGGAAAGTTTAGAGCTCAGTGGTCCTCATGCTCACTGTTCATTTTTTATGGTAGAGGGAACTACAATAGACTCTATCATAAAGCCTGTGGGAGTACTGGCTAATTCCAGGCCCGGCAAAGAACTCTTATTCTCTCTGTTCCACATCAGTCACTGTATGTGACTGCTCATTTTTGCTCTCTGAAATCCCAGTCACCTAAATTGTAATGATTCTTTGGCTCTGCTCAGGTACCGCAAGAAATTAGGAGTAGATTAATATGTAAAGCTGTATTTGATTGCCAGTAGTCAAGAGTCAGGTAGCTGAAACTCCCACATGGGAATGCAATGCCTCTGAGAAAACAATGCAATATTTGTGTTACATGAAATGCCTTTAGCCCTTAAATGCTGCCATTTTTATCAACAGCTGATTTGAGGTATCTATTTGAAATGACTGACACAGTTAACTCACAGATCAGACTGCTTTGATCAGATCACAATTCGACTTTTTTTTACATAGGAGGTTCTTAGCATCTTCCTGAAAAGACCGAATAGTGACAAAACTTGCTTATCTTCACAAATTAAAACCTTTCAAAATAAGAAAACAGGTTCAAATGCAAAACCTGAACTGTCTGTGGCAGATTGAGTAAGCTTAGCAGTCAGTCAAAGACAGTTTAGACCAACAGAAAGTTTATTCCTTTGAATCTACATGGGTCAAGTAAAACAATACTTTTTTCCTCTCCTGTCTTGTCTTTCATTTGAGTATAACATTTTGAACTCAAACATTTTCTGGAAAAACCCTGCTACACTAAATTAGTATGTTCTACTGAAATACTTATCTAACTTCTGGAATCATTTCTGGGACAGATGGGGGTCACAATTATGTACAAATATATAGCATGAAAATGAGAAGACAGTTTGTCTAACCACAGACAAGTGGGCATGTGTAACATCAACACCAGCAGCTTCATAGGGAAGGCAGACCAAGTAAAATGGAGCACTGTCCTGTCAATAAAAATGGCAGCACAGATAGTGCATCTGTTTAGAGAATTAGCAAAACTGATAAGCTTCAGAAGTACTAGGAGAGAGAAACACAGTAAGATATTCTGTAATGTAAAGAAATACTTGGGTAGTACCTGATTTTTCCTTCCCCAAACAAGCAATATTGCTGTTATTCCTTTTGCAAATGACATGTCTGACATCCTGTTTAGAGATCTTTAATAATGCAATTCCCCAAAGATGGCTGTGACATGATCCTTGGAGTAACTAAAGTGACAAAATGTAATGTTTATTTCTAGGGCTAAACAATGGGGTTTATAGATTTCTCGTGCACTTCTCCAACAGAAACAAATTAGTAGTGTGAAAGGCAGAAGGGACCATTATTAATTATTATTATCCATCTTGACAATATAGTCTGATAAGAGCTGATATCCTGCTGAGTGGTTTCTCAGGGACAAAGAGGTGATTTAGGTTAGTCTACTATTATTTAGAAAAATATTTATACAAAGCAAAATAGTCTTTGTAGCTAAATATCCTACACCAGTTGAGGTACCCTCCTGTTTACTATTGGGGTAGTTTCTGTGTCAAGAAATTTTTGGCTTTCTCATGGTCCTATTTACACCTTTTAAAGCTGGTAATACACATAGACTCTTTACTCCCTCAAGTACAGCACAACAAACTTGTTAGTGCATAGCAGTTTGCTCTGATCTGTCAAGACATGGGCAATAACCACCTCAGTTCTGCATATATTTTCTACTTGAAATAATCTGCATGATTCTTTTCCACATTCCACAAGAGAATGGGGTTTGCTGCTGGCTTCAGATCCCACACCAGTAGTCAATACTACCTCTGAAGAAAGCATTATACCACTGGATAATTACACTGAGCTAGAGCCTAGATGCCCTGTTCAGTGTCTATACTGCAGATATGCAAAAGAACGTCTCACATCTATGTCAGACATTTTTGAGTCTGAGGTTGCAAGGGGTTTATAGAAGAAATGAGAAGATCAAAATAAAAATGCTGTGCATGTACAAATGTGCAGCAAAAATACATACAAAAATCCCCTCCTCAGAAATTTCCTTATTTGGTTAAATTCATGTAAGCATAACAGCAAACGTATCTTGAGAACTTAAAGTACTACACTGAACAGGTAAAGGTAAATTTTAGAATATTCAATGTTCAGTGTGATTTAGAAAAGCTGTAAAGAAATGCAGAGATTCTGCAGAAGCCACTGTAAAGATCTCAAGTGACTTCTGGTGTGAAGTGAACACTTGCTGAAGACAATCTGCAGCACAGCAACTTTCTTTCTTCCATAAAGGAAGGTGCAAAAATTCCTGCAGCAAGAAAAAAAATCTTGAAAATATGATGGTACCACAACACGTTTTCTTTTCAGTGGGATATACATGGGATGTAGCTATTTCACAATAGAAATAGTTTAGTTACCACAAACTGCTTCGAAGTAGTTCACAGAAACCACCCAAATCCTCAATTAATTCACAATTTAGTCCGTATTTCACAGTCAGTGATATGTAAGTCTATGTTATTTCCCTCATCCTCAGCTCCATTACAATTCATCACAGAACCTGCTTTAAAAGCATTGTCAAAGTGTCCAAGTGCTTTTTAAGCAGGGTACAGCTATCTATATCCTTCAAATAAATCATGGCTCTCCTTCTGAGGTCAGTCTTTAAAAGCCACAGGATTTTGCATCAACAAAGAAGTCTCAGCAGCAATGTAATCATGTGGATTATATTAAACTGGACCAGTTGAAGGACTAACTGAAGCCCTGTAAAAGTAATAGATGTTGCTGAACTTTGGTAGTCACGTAAGAGAAATGTACAGTGAACTAATTACAATTTATATTCAGTGTACTGTCATTCATTTCACAGCTTCCCTGAGTAACGTTCCCTCAGCAGTCATGCAGCAAACTGTCCCCAAAGGTCACATGTGAAGTCATTATATAGAGTCTGATGAGCATTGTTTCTGAGCTCTAATTGGAAACTATATCATTTTGGCTTGTCACAGCTCTGTTGTGTTTGTGCCTATTGGTAGAACCATTCATATGAATAAAACCTCTTGTGATCTTAAAGACCTTGCAATGCCAAAGGAGCTTGCTGAGTCAGGATCTCTCACATTACATGGTCATTCGTTGTTTGCTAACTAATGAGGGGAAAACCACCAAATAAATCCAATGGAGAACTTATTCTACCATTTACTCAGCAATACCAAAGCTCTTTAGAAACTAACTTTAATTAGTGCCCCACGGTGAAGACAAACATCATTATCCTCATTTTACAAAGAGGAAAATGAGACTAAAGGTCTGTCCCAATGTCATAGTGAATCAATGAAAAGAGCTTCCAGGAACCTACTCTTCACTAAGGCTGTAAACTCTGCCAGACTTTGGCAGAATGTAGCAGCAGCTCCATCTGATAGCGTTTGCCCAGTACATCTGCTTTTGAGACTCAGCAGAACATAACCTTTTACCCAATAAAAGTACTTGATGAAGCTTTATGCAAAGCACTAAGAAGCTAGTCTCCCTGGACAACAGAGTTGGGTATTACATTATTCAGCCATTTCACTAATACAGCGTCCTCCTGCGGATGAGAGACTGCAATATATATGGTCCTACTAAAGATTCTGGGCATTGGTACCTAATGTTCTAATGTTTTGCCTCTCTCTGCAATGATATTTCCCCTTGGACTGTAGAATCTCAATTAAGTTCTTTGGAAAGCTGATATAAAAAAAAAAATAATTTGCAGTATTTGGTCAGAAAGGTACTTGCACAGGAAAAGGTGGGGATTTTTTTGGGTGGAGGTGGTGGGAAAGGGTTCATTGTGTGCAGATTTTGCAAACACCCATCTGCCAAGGAAGTTACTTTTGAAAAAGTGATGAGAAAGCTGCTCCTTCTAAAACTTTTCAAATCACTGCAAAGCTCTAAATTCATAAAAGGTAACCTGATCTCTCCTTTTAGTAAAGTGGAATGAGGAAAAAGGGAAAAAAAGGTAAAAAAAAAAGAAAAGGAATAACTGCAATATGGCAAACTCAGGGCATGTATCAGAGAGACATGCATGCAGATGGCTCATGAATGATTTGAAAAAGGTTTCAAATGCTTGTACCTCAGGATATGTCATTATCTGCTAGCTATCACATGGAACTGAAGTTTGTATTAAATCAGTCTGCTTCATGCCTAGTAGATAGTAAATCTTTATATAACATTCAGTGAAGCTATTATATCACAGTTTCACAGTGTTCCTCCTAGCTGTTAAACATTCTTTTTCTCTGTGTCAGATTTTTAACATCAGTTTCCTCCCTATTTCATCAAAGGAAGGTGTTTAGTCCTTTTTGTGGTGGAGTAAAAATCTATTAATTTCTCAGTATGATTCACCAGACTACTCTCATATGACAAACTCCCCCCTTCCCATCATGATCTGGCTACCCTCTCACTCAAACAAGATTTAATTTCTTCCAGAGGATATTAACTCCAAATCCCAACTGCATGCTTATCCACCCTGCCTGTTATTTCAGCCCATCTCCTTACTTCTGCTGCGGCTCTAATTAATCATCTAGCCCGGGTCAGAGCTGTGCACCTCTGGTTTTCAGAGAAAATGCCATCTTAGCACACTAAGGCCCTGTTCCAGCACAGAACCTCACTTCAAATGACAGTGTCTCCAAAGTGGAGGAATGGGAGACCGAGGAGTTAGTCTTCCCCGCAGCTGATTTAGTTTATCTGAGTTTTTGTTTACTCCGAATATTTAATGGGCTCCGTTGTAGATAAGGCAAGAATTGTTTCCTGCTTAAAATACAGCGGGTAGGTGGGTGGTAGAGGCAGAGAGCAGCGGCACAGAGCGGCTCAGGATGCGGCTGGAGCCGGGAGTTGCCGGGCAAATGCTGCGCACCGCGCCCGCCCGTGCGGCATCCCGCGGGACAGCGCTCCGGGACATCCCGCTCCCCTCCGGCCGCGGGGGCGCGGGGTGGTTTATTCTCGTTTTCCACTGTCTATGAGATGTCCAGGGATGTGCTGTGCAGCAAGGATGCTCCTAGGGCAAACGATTTTGGCATTCAGCTCCATTTTCCCCCTAGGGAATGGTCCTGTTGCTGTTTTCTTCAGGAAGGTGATTGCTAGAGAGCATTTATAGCTCAACCATGTACACTCCTCTGCATGACGAGCTACACTAGCTTTTCAGTTAGATTTCCCTTCTTATGCCTGGTGTTGATCTAACACAGGTGAAGTTATTTCAGTATTTCCTTGAGGAAAGGTATAGGACCTATTTTCATCAGCAGAACTGTGCATGTATGTATGTGTCAGAATATTTTCAGTACAGTAGTTTGGCTTAAGTAAAATTGTAGATGTCACCCATGGCAATGGTCTGGAAAACTCCTTCACACAGTCAGGTTCTGGAATGAAGTCCAAGTCCTACTCCCCAGCGGCATTTTCTGTGTTCTGACTTTTCTGTGTGTGGAAGAGTAGAGGTGGTAAGGTGGTAAGGAAAGAGTAGATAGAAATTTGCAAATAAGCATGCATTTGCAAATGATTTTCTGTTTCAGTGTATTTGTTTGGGAAACCCTGAGTAGACAGCACCTGGAAACACTAGTGGCAGAGTGTTAGTTTTGGTTACAGTCTCATCAAGTAGACTTTTTACCAAGAGACAAGAAATTCAGGGACAATTACCACAACTCTCCCATATTGTTCATCAGTTTCTCAGTTGCTTGTGGACAATATTCTTAATGGGGTTTCACTTTCTCCATGTGTTGGGTCTATTCTTCTTTGCACAAATTGCCAGCTGGCAAGTAAAAAAGGCGTGTGAACAAGGCTGTCAGAGGTTAAGTGTCAGCAACTGGGCTAAAGCACCAAAACCAGTGGGCCAGTCTATCAGAGTGCACTTCCAGCAGCTGAACAGGTGAGCAGGATAGTGTCTTCCACATCCCTTTGGCAGCAGTGAAAGAGAGGGATGCATCCCTGCAGGAAATGCCCAGGTCCTGGCACACACTGGGGCTGTGCTGTT
Organism: Xenops minutus; assembly: GCA_035221455.1. NCBI lineage: Eukaryota > Metazoa > Chordata > Aves > Passeriformes > Furnariidae > Xenops > Xenops minutus. Next base: position 19,576,325 of record JAWWEE010000158.1, read on the forward strand.
ACCACTAACTGACTGGTGCCTGCAAATCACATACATACATTGCCAGATGTGTAGAGTGAGACTTGTGTAGAAACAGATGGCTTGCTGTCCTTGTGTGTGGGGTTCTGTTACTATGCAAGAGGACTTTCTATTTTACCTGCAGGTTTGTATAAAGCTCCCTTTCAGTCATGAATCTGAATAAATAGAACCACTTAATTACAACAAGGTTTACCAATTGCTTCCTGAATTTTCAATATTCATTTTGGTGCTAAGATTCACTAAAGTAAACAATAGAACTATATATTTAAAGTGTCATTCATCATCTTTTTTTTGTTCTCTCAGATCTTTGTTCAGTAAGTTCCTTATAGATTTAGACTGCTGGGTATGCTTTGTTCAGCTGTACGGTTTATATCATGTAGAGACAGGACTTTCCTTCAGGTATTCAACAAAGCAGTAAAAACTGTCTAAATACAAACAATAGCTTTATGTCATGTATGTTCTTATTCTGTTACCATTTTGAATCCATTTTGCTTTACACTTTCCTGGCAGGGATTTGTTTTGTGCCACTGACTTCCATGCACACAGCTTTGTAGTATTGCCAGTTGTAGCAGAAAGCAGAGCATCATGGAGGCCTAAGGCAAATAAGAAGCTGCCCTGAACACAATCATTCTGCTTCAGGTCCACAAAGATATCCTCTGATATTTTATGCTGCTTCTTCCTCTACACAGCAACCCTTTCCATGACAACTCAGAGACTGGAAGTAGGTGCTACGGGAGACTAAATACAATATGCTGGCTACTGTGGGAAAAGTGGTGCTCATTCTTGGAGAAAAGGTAATTTTCTACTCCTCTCTGCAGTTGCCTGGGACCTGGCAAAGCCCATAGAATAGATTATTTGTCCTTACATCCTGAGGAGCAGACAGGTCTATGGAGAACATCAAGTCTGACAAATAAGTCTCACTTATTGATGCATCTGACAGAAAACAAATCAATTGCCAAATAGGACGAACTCTGTGGGTTGCTTGGAGACCATTAGACCGTCAGCTATGGTCCCTTTTAGATGCCAGTGCTTATCTCAGTCTGGTTCTAGTCAGTCTTAGGACGTTCTTTTGAACAGAAAGAATAATCTTGTCAGATCCTAATGGAACATCTGCAGTGCAAACTCCATGCAGCAAAGTGGCACATGGGAAGGGAAGAAGCCTCCTCTCACAGGGAGGCTCAGCTTTGTGTTTGATGTAAATTTTCAGATTAGGTACATAACCTTCCAACTCAATTAGAAATGCAAGATGGTGTAAAAAAATCAATAAAAATACAAAGCTTTGTGGATAGAGAAGCCTCTCTGTTTAAAAAAATGGTTCAGGAAATGAGGGAAGATCTTTCTGTGAATGTTTTCTTTTTCTGTTTGGTCAAAATGTAGCTTTTTACTCAAAATGTCCTAATACACAGATTTTTTTGAGAATATTTTGTTTTTAACCTGTTTTCCTATTTGAAGTACACTAAGATGGCACTTTTGGATTTACTGATGGCCTTGATGCTTCTGGGTTTATGATTGCGCTTGATCTTAAAGGGTTTTTTTCCCCACCTAAATCTTCCTATGATTCTATGATTAGAGAACCTTTAAAGCAGCACAAAAGAGTTGAAATCTCTCCCTTTCTCTCTCCTCTGAAATACCACAGTCAGTGATAAGAAGTGAAAAGACTGTCTATGGTGGGTCTGACCTGGGGCCATGCCAGCTGGCTGAGTTCTGAGACAATAACAAGAAAATAGGACACTTCCACTTAGTGTTTCTTTTACTTCTTAACCCCGTAGCAGAGTGATTTGTACTAATGCAAACCCCACAGTCATAATCTTGATAATGGATGCAAACCTTTAAAAGGTGAAGGGATAAGCAGCATGTAATTCAGACCAGTTTTGAGGGGAAAAAAATGCTGAAAATCTGTCAGAAAAAGCCAGTTTCCATGAGATTTTCCCCTACATCTTGATTTTGTATTGGCTTGAGAACACTGAGAGGATTCTTATATTTTTATGAATCAATTTTTCTTCAGCGAATGATTTGAAAATTTTACTTTTGTGTAACGAAGAAAGATTTCTAAATCTGTTCTGTTTTTATACTGCTAGTTTAAAAATCAAAAAAACTAGTCTCCCATATTTGTCACGTGCAAATTTAATAATATAGCTAAAAAGAAAACAAACAAAAAATACAAAACACCTTACAATCAATACATGTAGGATTGCTCATCCCTTCTCTAAGGAGTATATCTCAATGTCTGCTGATTTCATGGCTCTTCTCATGAGAAACACAGCATATTTCAACATTAGTTTTGGTGATGATTAATGATTTAGAGACAGTAGTTTCCCTTAATTTATTTCCAGTGTTTTTTGAAGTCCGTGGACACCTAGACCTTTTATCACATCATGAATCAATGGAGCATTTAAGTTCCTTTAGTATAGTGTGCTTTTATAAGTAAAGAAAATATTTTGGAAAAATGAACCGGAAAGAATTGCTTGTGTAGTCTTAGAGCATGCAGAATAAAAAAGGGAAGGGAAGAGAAAGGAGAAAGATTCAAGATGTCTGTATTACAAAAAGACTCCTTGACAGATCAAGCAATTGCAGTGAAGAGCAGCCTCATGGAGGAAGAGATAGAAACTTCCTTCATTAGGAATCTTAAAGTTAGAACATAATAAGCATTATTTACAAAAACAAGCTTTACACTAACAAGGTGTGATCCAAGATTTTTTTTCTGTATCACTATTTCTATTCTTAATTAAGATTTCTAGAAACTAATCCTTTGACTCTCTAATGTTCTGCCTTTTTCTGCAGCACACTCTGGTTTTATCATGCTACCTAAAACAAAAGACAAAAGAGGTTAGATTTCAGGTTGGTTATTTGGCCTATCTCAGTATTTCTTTGTAACTGTCCTGACCACAGAACAAATCCTCTATGCACAACCTATACCTTCATCATAATAGCCTCTAGGAACCCATTTAATACATAATTCATAATTCACCTGCAGATCATTTCACTCCCTATTTTTTCTTATATATACCTTTCAAGGATGCACCAATACACTGACAAGCTTCTTGTGCAATGGACATTTCCAGCCATGTGTTTGAAAGAGTATTTTAGAAAAGTAGGAGAAATTAAATTCTGTCCAGAAACAGGTCAGTGTTCTGACTTTTTGTTCGTCATAATTCTCCCTTGTTTACTAGTTTGATGAAGTAGTTCTAGTTCTCAGGCTTGACCACAGGTCCATCTCCCCTAAAAGAAATTTGATCTGATCCAGTGACTCTTAAACAGTGTTACCAAAAATTTCAGACTCCATTGCAGATAGAGCCCTGGCTGTATTAAGCAGTACACTCTGTGCTGCTGCTTTGGGGAAAAAAAAAAAGCAACCCTTCTTGCTATATGCTAGAATAAAGAATGTGAAATACCTGCTTCTCCTAAGCTCTCCAGTGTTGCTAATGCTTTTACTATATATTTTTTTAAGCAATTGCAGTTTGAATTTAGACCTAAAACCCATTAAAGCTTCACTGAATTTTCAACTAGTTGTGTGAGACTGCATTCTTACTGCCCTCAGAAATATTAACAGCAAAGTCTTGCTGTTACCTGCACACCCTGAAAAAAATATGAATTTGCTTCATTTTCTCTTCAAATGGATCTTAAAGTCCTGAAAGAAACATTACTGCTTTGTTATATGGAACTACTATATTCTTTTTTTATTATGCAATTATGGAAATAAGTTAAAATCACCACTACCTATAATAAAAAGGAAAGCTTTGGACTTTGTGTTTTTTTTTTTTTGGTTTTTTTTTTTTTAATTTATTTTTGCTTTGATTTTTTTTTTTCAGTCTAAAAAGATGGAGCAATAAAAGATCAAATGTGAATCTATTTAACATATCCTCTATGACCTCTGCAGGTCAGAAAACCAATTTAAATAAGTAAATCACTAATGGTTGTCATTGAAATATGTCCATAGAAGTAGCCTATTTTATGAACCATACACAGGACTTCTCTACCTCTTACAGGAGCTACTTGCATGAGGTCTGCAGAATGTGGCAACAGCTTCAAACACTTGAATTGCAGAGTGATCCAGAGGGTGAAGGCTGAGATTAGAGTATTTTAGAGAGAGCAACAGGACTGTACTTCATTTCGTTAGTTCAGCAGAGACATGACAAGACTAAGGACAGTTGTTCAATGAGTTCATTGATACTGAAACATATGGAAGACTCTGTCTGTCACAATCTTATTAGTGCAAGGATTTTGCTGTCCTTTGGATGGCTTTGGATGGACTTTAGAAAGCAAAGAGGATACAGCTGTTAAGCCTCACCTTTCACCTTGGCTGGGGAAGTTTCTGAGAGCACAGATGGTACTCAGTTTCAAATCATGAATCACTGTCACAAATCTGTGTTACATAAGGCTGTGTGGTGGGTTGACCTTGGCTGAAATCCAGGTGCCCAACAAGCTGCTCTATCACTCTGCTTCCTCAGCAGGACAGAGAGGGAGAAAATAAGATGGAACAAAACCTTTGTGTGTCAAGATAAATGCAGTTTAATAAAGTAAAAGCAAAGGCTGGAATCAAAGGAAAAGAAAAAGATTTATTCTCTACTTCAGGTGATGTCCAGCAACCTCCTGGGAAGCAGGGCTAGTCATTGTTCTGGAAGACAAACCTTGCAATAGCAACTGCCACATCTGCCCCTCTGCCCTGGTTTAAATATCCCAGATTCAGTGTTGGGCAGGATTGTCACTACCCCATGTGTCTTTCTCTGAGATTACATCCCTGGTAGTTCATGTAATCACTGGTTTGACCCTATATTTTAAGTTAGTGCAACTCCTTGAGGCCACAGAAGAAAACAAAGAAGGCTTGGCTTAGGCCAGTCTGGCCTCTCTCCCAGTCATAGGGTGGAAGGGCTGGTAAGCTCCCTTTTTCTTATGAGCTTCCCTGAAGAAGTGACAGGAAAAGCATGGCCTAATTTAAGGAACAATGTAATGAATGAAGTCAAACAATCTTCAGGCTGCTGGAAGATAGGAAGAGTCAAATTTGCATTTAATTTCACTAAAGAAATATAATCTGTAAAGGTATTGAGAAGAGCTGAACTGTACCAATGAACCAAACCAGAAAATACCCAAACTAATAAAGGTAACTGAGAGTAAGTTGTGTTCAGGCTACGTTCCAAATCAGCTTTGTTGAAGTTTGTATGGCAGGTGCTGTGTGATGATGAGGTGCAGCAGAATAAAGTTACAGCTTAAGACAGTATGTAGGAAGTGTTGGCTAAACCCAAATTCACTATTACTACAGTTACTGCAGAATAAACTGTGTGGAGAAAATTGCATTTGCTTAGGTGGAGAACGTTAAGCAACTACTGCAAAAATGGACTCTGTAGTATGGTTGAAAAATACAATATTACATATACACAATGCTTTCCCTTGCTGACAACAAAAGTGCATGTATCAAATTGTCTACACATTGAAATGTGTTTGATTAATTTAAATGAACTCAAAGAGTTAGGCTCCAGATACGTGATTTTACATCTAGGCTTTCAAAATAAAATGATAAAATAAATTTCCTATTATTAAATTACAGCTATAAATGGAGTGTTTTTCTATGAAAATTTACTGAAAAGAATAGTAAAATCAAATATCATTTCATGTCCAGACAGATCTTTTTATGAATCACTGCTGTTTCCAAGTAATAAAGCAGCTTTCATAGTTAAAACGCACAGTAAATTGAGCTTCTGTTATGATGCATACTTCTTCTGAAAAATTTAATTTGTCTCTATTAAATGTCTTTGCTTTCCAGCCTATATATTTAATAACAGCAGTTTAATAACAGCAGTATAATGTCTATACATGTTATGTGCGCACACAGAGTTTCTTTTCCAATGTCTTTTCCTGAAAGTACAAAAAATCCTTGGCCTCACAGCACATCTGAAACTGTATTACAAAGCCATGAGACAAGATGCAGGAAATCAAAGAGCTGAATGTTCAAAGCTCCTCTTGATAATCTAAGTGGAAACAATTCACCTAATTACATTTCTCTATGTTTTAAATTCTATTAATTGTTTTCTACCACATCTGCTCTCTAGCGTAACATAGATTATTCTTAACATGAGGCAGTAGCAGAAGATGAAAGAAAGAAAAAACCCAAATGAACATGCTATGATCTTTACAAGTAGCTACATTTACAAGGAAAACCACAGTGCATGAAATCACATGGCCAGAAGATTTCTTTTGTAGTCTGTCTATTCCAGCTACATAATACACACTTTAATGCATTAAATTAACTGTGCAAAAGGCCAGCACTTGACCAATGCTTCATTTAGATGCCTCTTAAGCATTGTCCACCTCTGTCCTTTCCTACAGCCTTCTGTTCAAGTTAATCTAGCTCAATAGGGAATAGCAAACCTCATCACTAAGAGAAACAGAGGACAAAGTAAGATTTCGAATAAGAATGGACCAAAATCTGACTAAGGAGTTTCAAAATGATCTTAATAGTTTTTGTGCAGGAAAAGAAATCCTTAATTTGCAGTAGGACTGAGTTTCGTCTGCTTTTATAATGTAAAATATCAAAAGAAGTTGGTTTTTTTTTTGTTGTTTGTTTGGGTTTTTTTTCCAAGCAGTGACATTTTGATATGGCTGTAACATCTTTTCAATAGAAAAATGACAACAAGATAGGGACAGATAACTCCATGTAATGGACCCTTTAAATAGTTTTGACATGTTTTCATGCTTTTTTTCCCTGATGATAATTCAAGGGATCTATCAGATAATTACTTAAATATATGAGATGTGCTACTCATCCAAGGAAAAGGTTAGTGCCATCATAGGCTGTGTAAATCTTCTTTTATGAAAAGGAACGCAAATTAAATGATCGCCTAAGTCAAGGTTTTATAAAATATTGGCGAGGATTATGTTTGCTTTGGGAGTAATTTTATTATAATCCCTCATTTGAGATTCTATTCCTATGTATATTAGATGATCAATCAAAAGATGCCATCAAGTAGCAGGTAGGAATAAGGTCAAAACTGCAATATGCTTACCTTAAGAATTATTGAATATATTTGTTTTATAGACTTGCAAATAATGGCACAGATCCTTATGTTCTGGTGCTGTTCTTCGTAGATCCAGCTGTGTGGGAAATGGAAAATATGCTGCTCCCAAGGAATGCCAAAATGGATCCCAGACTACTTGCTGCCAGTATCCAGTATAATTGATAGGATTTAGTTTCTTTTGAACTAGATCAGAATTTAAATTTCTTAAAATATTTTTTTGAAAGGGGACACAGCATTTTATATTCCCTAAAAATCCAGGCTTTTGTTTTGATATTCTTTTCTAAGTGAGGTCTCCTGAGAGATGCCTCTTGCCTCCTTCCCACTTAGGGCCTGAGTTTACTTGAGGTGTTGACTTTCATTGCTGTTACATGTCTCCACATTACAGAACGCAAAATATCTCCTGACAACATTTTATTTTGTGATAAATGTAAATAAATATGCAAATAAAATGCAAAACCCTCACTGCCCTGGAGTTGTGCAATTTGATGTGAAATGAAAGCATTCACCTTTGACTTTTCTGTCTGTATTAGAGAGAAGAAAGGTTTCAAGAAACCCAAAAGAAAACAACAATTAATGCAGGATAGAAAAGGGAGGTAAGGGTGAATAGGTTCAAACAAAACCAACTTCAACAGCCGTTTCTGAAGTCTGAATTCAGCATTGTAGTTCTGGTGATTTTAGAATTCCTGCAAAGGTCTGCAGGACTGCAAACACACAACAGTTAAATATGTTGGCAGCTCAATCAATGTGTTTTTGAGGTGCAGGACATTGTAACTGAGCGTAGCACTAAATGAACGTTCACAATATGGGGAGGGAAATTTTTGCTTTCACTGGAACTCAGTCTTTGCCTGTAAGACACAAGCTTGCATATCTTTGTTCATGTAGACTACTTTGACATTTGGACGAAGAAGTTTTCCACCCTGAAAATTTTGTTGAATTGTCTGCAGTGCCTTCCACAGCAAATTTCCAAGTGAAACTCCTAAGGAAAAGTAAATCTCTGCAGAAGAGTTTTTGCAAGTTTAGCAAACCAGATCTCATGACCTAAAAAAAGCCCAATAGATAGCCAGCAACTGGAGAGTTTTAGCACTTAGTTGACAATAAACTTTGGATATGTGACTTCAGTGTGTTGTATCTCATCTTCTTATTCTGCAAAAAGTAAAAAAAAAATATAAAAGGGAGCTAATAATACTTAAAAGGCTGTTTTGAAAATTAATTGAAGTATGTATAGCAGCACTAAAACACCTTAACGTCACATGTCACTGTCAAGTGCTGCTATTGTTATTGTGGCATGAACAATAGCAGCAGCCAGAGATTGGACCAATCCACGACTAAAAATATCCAGGGATAAAGACTTCCAGAAGCTTCAAAAGAAGCTGTCACCAAAGCTCATGCTGAAAGGAGAGAGTGCTGGCAGTATACTAGGAGAACTTACCAAAGAATCTGTACCTTTATCAGTTAACGGCTTCACACAGGTTACTCATTAGGCTTTCATTTGAACAAAACCAGAAAAGTTGTGTTTCTTTTTTTTCCTGAAAATTCCTTTACAAAAATAAAGTTCATAGATTTTCTTCACAAAAACATAAAAAGAGCTCTTCTTAAATCTACCCACACTTTATTTTCACCTGTAATCATTCTGTGAATTTTTCTTACCCTTCTATCTGACATGGGCTTGTAATTATTGTCTGTCATATAGCAATTTGTATGTAAAGAACTTCTGTGTTATAAATTGCTGGATATAAGTTTTAATGATTGAACTAAATTTGACAAAGCTGTGTAGGTACATTTTAATCAATAAAATTCTAAATTATATGACAATGTATTTTTTCTGACTGTAATGACAATGAAGAGGCAAATCATTAGTATTTATTAGTAGTGAATAGTTTAGAGAAATAGTGCTATTAACTATGCCATGGAAAAAACACTTCATGAAGATGCCATATCAGTCCTGAAAGCTGTGACCATGCCACACTTCACCTGAAGTTAATAATGTTTGTCTCGATATCTCAGTGAAGTACCCATATTTCCCTTCTGAAATCAGCCAGATTTCTGTTGTATGGCTCTCCTTTATACCATACTCCAACACAGACAATTTCTTCCCCTTCATATGACTGACATTTGAATTACATTTCACTAGTGCAACAGATTTAATTTTATCCTGGCATACCCACATCTGAAAAAGAGATTAAGAGAAATTTTAAACTATCTAGATTGGGTCTGCAGAATTGCTAGTACAATGGAGACTTGGTTAAGGATGGACTACTAAAGTAGTCCATGGATTCTTTAAGCCATGGATGCTTTAGTGCACTTCCTGCACATGCAAAAGCACATACATATATACTATTAGTTTACTAATTATATTTTTTGGACTTTTTCCTGCAGCATTGTTATGGCACTTCTAACTGTAGATACCTTCTTAAGTCACATTTGACTCTTTTCATTTGACTTTTTACTTTAGTCATGTTTTTAGGTGGCAGTGTATAAGGGCATCGTTTCAGGAGTAAAACATTTGAACTCACAGTGTTAGAACCCTTTTCTGCATACAAACACTTTTTATGGATGGTGGCAAGTTCTGGAAAATCATTAAGGTATTGCTATCTAAGGATAGCAACAAATGGCTTTTGGAAGGTTAAAGGAACCATTAATGGTATGTCTATCCAACCCTTCTGAGAAATTCCCTTTTGCCCCCAAATAAATTATGAGAGCTGTACCATACCCTAACAATGATTTTGCATTGTGCAATGCAATTGAGAAATAATTCACAATAGGCATTCCTAATGCAAGGGAAATTCTGAACAATTAACTATGACATGATTTAGAGATAATTTTGAATAGTGAAAAACAAAGATATGCCCCTTTCATTTGGCCTATAAAAAATGCTCATGTTCTTAGAAAAATCCTTGTTGTATCTCCTGAATAACCTTGAAAGCTCCTCCTGTCTCCTTCTTTGAAAGCATTCCCAAAAAGACATTTAAATCTTTCAAACTACTTAAAGGTTTAATCCCACGTACTATATCTTGGAATAATCCAATTTTAATGTGTCTAATTAATAACTTAAAAACTATCTATATGCATGCAGGGAAACCCCTTTCCTGGTTGCGTTCTAAATTTTACATTTTTTCATTTTACATAATGATGTGTTGGTAGGCTGTAAGTACCTGTTAGCAAGGAGGTTTAACTGGCAGTTTAACAAGGTCATAGCATTTCTCCAATATTTACAGTATTAATTATAATGTTGTTTTTTCCCCCAAACTATTGTGTAAATCTCAAAGTTAAAAAAAAATCATGAAAAAAGAACCAAGACAAAAATTGATTTGGTTTTGTGGAAGTGAAACAATTTTCATGACATGGTCTTCTGGCATGCACAGATAAATTCAGAGTAATGGCTTCATTGCTCTGTAGTACGTTGTCCCTTCAGGTTTTGATTGTCAGCAACAAAGTCGTAAATAAATTTCAACCACTGAGTCAAATTCTGTGCTCTCTACTGAATTCTTTCTGAGAACATAATTGACAATATCCTCTTAAATAAAATATCTGAATGCTTATGCTAAAACATTGAGGGAACAAAAATTTACCAAAGATATAAAATTAGCACGCATTTTGTCACATTGGAGTGAGTCCCTTTTTGAGTCCTTTGGTTAACAAGTACATACCATATGCCTTAGCTTAAATCCTCTCTTTGAAGGAAGTTAGTTTTAAGATCCCTGTGGATAGTTTAGCTCAGCAGGTCTGCATGGACAGCTATTCCTTTAGGGCCACACTGACTCGGCTGTATATTACATCTGCACTGACTGAATTATTATTTGGGTTGGAAGAAGAATCCAAGGAACTACAGACCTGATAGCCTGACTTCAGTGCCAGGGAAGGTCATGCAGCAGATTTCTGAATGCCATCACACAGCATGTGGTGGAAAACCAGGGGATCAGGCCCTGCCATGATGGGTTTAGGAAAGGCAGGTTCTGCTTGACTGACCTGATCTCCTCCTGTGACAAAGTGACCTGCTTATTGGATGAGGGAAAGGCTGTGGATGTTGATGAGGGAAAGGCTGTGGATGTCGCCTACAGGCACTTTAGTAAAGGCTTTAATGCCATCTCCCATGGCATAGTCCCAAAGAAGCTGGTTGCTCCTGGCTTGGATGGGTGCACAGCTCGCTGACTAAAAAACTGGCTGGATGACCAGGCGCGGTGGTAAATGGTGTGGCATCACCTTGAATATTTTGTGCAGTTTTGGTCACCGCAATGTACAAAAGATATTAAGCTCTTAGAGGGTGTCCAAAGGAGGGCAACAGGGATGGTGAAGGGCCTTGAGGGGAAGCCATAAAAGGAGCAGCTGAGGGCACTTGGTCTGTTCAGCCTGGAGAAGAGAAGACTGACGGGAGACCTCATTGCAGTTAAAACTTCCTCTTGAGGGGAAGAGGAGGGGCAGGCACTGATCTCTTCTCTGTGGTGACCAGTGACAGGACCCAAGCGAATGGCCTGAAGTTAGGGAAGGTTTAGGTTGGATATTAGAAAAAGGTTCTTTACCCAGAGGGTGGTTGGGTGCTGGAAGAGGCTCCTCAGGGAAGTGGTCACAGCACCAAGCCTTACCGAGCTCAAGAAGTGTTTGGACAATATTCTCAGGCACATGGTGTGACTCTTGGGGATAGTACTTTTCAGGGCTAAGGTTTGGGCTCTTTGATCCTTGTGGGACCCTTCCAACTCAGCATATTCTGTAAATTCAGCTGGTGGATGGTTGCAAGCGGTGTTCTCCAGGGTTCAGTGATCAGACCAGTCCTGTTTAATATCTTCATCCATGATTTGGATGAGGGGATTAAGTGTGCACCCTCAGTCAGTTTGAAGAGGACACCAAGCTGGGTGGGAGTGTTGATCTGCTGGAGAGTAGAAAGGCTCTGCAGAGGAATCTGGCCAGCCTGGATCCACGGGCTGAGGTCAGTTTGAGGCAAAGTGCTGGGTCCTGTACTTGGGTCAAAACAACCCTGTCCAGTGCTACACACTTGGAGCAGAGTGGCTGGAAAGATGCCTGGTGGAAAAGGCCCTGGGGATGCTGGTTGACAGCTGGCTGAACATGAGCCAGCTCAGGTGGCCAAGGGGGCCAATGGCATCCTGGCCTGTATCAGAAATAGTGTGGCCAGGGGGATCAAGGCAGTGATTGTCCCCCTGTAGTTGGCATTGGTGAGGCCACACCTTGAATCCTATGTTCAGTTTTGGGCCTCTCACCACTGCAAGAAGGACATTGATGTGCCAGAGCATGTCCAGAGAAGGGCAATGAAGCTGGTGAAAGGGCTGGAGCACAAGTCTTGTGAGAAGTGGCTGAAGGAGATAACATTTGTTTAACCTGAAGAGAGGTTGTAGTGAGGTGGGGATCAGTGTCTTCTCCCAAGTAACACATGATAGGACAAGAGGAAATGACCTAAAGTTGTACCACGGAAGGTTTAGATTGGATATTGGGAAATGTTTCTTCACTGAAAGGGTGGTCAGGCCTTGGAATGGGCAGTCTCAGGGAAGTGGTGGAATCACCATCCCTGGAAGTCTTCAAAAAACTTCCAGGGATGGAAGCACTGGATGTGCTGTAGATGTGGCACTTGGGGATACTGTTTAGTGGTGAATATGGCAGGACTGGGTTAATAGCTGGAGTCCATGATCTTAGAGGTCTTTTCCAACTTTAACAATACTATGAGTCTATGATTAAGTCAGAGATGCAGAGCTAAGGATGGGAAGGGAAAAGTGGCATCTGCTTAAAGCACATTAGGAGCAAGCAATCTGTGTGTGTGGCTGAAGACACCTCTGGATCACCAAGACAAATCGTACATGGTGAGCAATTAAAAAAGAGAGTGAGGAGCTCAACAGCTGATGAAAAAATTTCTTTCAGTCCCTGCTGTAGAAACCACTGGGGAAATTTGTATTCCAAGGACACTTTTTAAATGGAAATAACAGCATGGTCTTGACAGAGATTGAAGTCTCAGAGGAGGAAGTTATGGAGCAACTCAGCAACTAGGACAGCAGAATATTCATTTGAGAGGCCTGAAGTAAGTGTGAAGTAGCAGAGTTAATGAAAAGGAATTTATCCTCAAAATGGTAACTGTGCTTGAAATAGGAAAGCCACTTATTTGCTTCTTCCAGTTGAAACATGACCCAGGGAAAATCCTGCAAATTACACCTTGGCAAATTGTAGTTTTGCTCAGGGGAATGCCCTGAAAAGCCTAATTAAAGAGTAAGGTAAGTAAGTGTTACCTGATATAATCATGCCAGTCTTACTCCTCTAAGGAAAAGTGTGACTCAGTTATCATGCAGAGTTGTTTGAAACAGTTAACAAAGTGTATAGATAGAGGTGAATATAATAGATCACTGGGGTGCCGACAAAGACAAAGTCTTAAAACAAGCACAAATTTGTTCTTAAAAAGTTCATAGGGGCAATTGTGATAACAAACTCCCACAATGACATATGGAAAATCATGTGGAACTTCCTGCAATGTTTAAGACTTTTGTCATAGCTTTTTTTTTTTTTTTTTTGCCTGCTACCAACAGCATACAAACAGACCAGAGAGTCTGCAGTAGCAGACATATATTTTGTATATATGTGGCATATACATATACATAGGTATATATAACATAGGCATGGCATATACAGTTATCTAAATATGCAATACATACAACAAATACATGCATTGTCCATATGATAGGGTGAAAGGGAAGGTGCACTGTGAATGTATTATATTTTCCTAAATGTGACAAGGAAATTTTTTTGGGTACGAGGTTGCAGGGCAGACATTGTGCTAGTAGATAACCTATACATATTGCGGCACTGATGTGAAAAAGGAATCTGAAATCATCCTTAAGAGCTTATACTTTGAATGTGAACCATTGCTTAGCTAGTCCTCAAGACTGATTTCACAGAGCTTAGTAAACATGGCTAAAAAATTGCACCTCCCAGTGAAAAATGAGATTTTTAGAAATCTTGAATGATTACACACTTTCAGAATCAGAATTTCTGACATCACTTTTTACAAAAGAGACTTTACATCTTTTAATACTTACCAAGATGTTTTGTGAACAGTGAAAGATATGAACAAATGAATAAAAAAGAAAACCCTTAAAAAAACCCCATAACAAACAAAACCAAACCTAAAAACAAACAAAAGAATTTGCTGTCCCTCAACTGTAAGGAATCAGATACTCAATCCTTGGCAGGTTTTCATATTCCTTAAAACCACTACATACTTCTAGGTGGCTTAAATCAGAAGCCTCACTTTACATTAACATATCCTTCCAGGTTCAGCAAGAAATATTGCACTGCCTTTATGAACTCAGTTATTGAGTTTGTGATTGACAGAAGTTAAAGTGAAGGGAATTACTCTATTTTCAGTTCTATGTAGTCAAATATCATGGGATCTCTTTGCCCTCAATCTTCCTTTCCATTTCTCTGTGATACCAAACAGGACAGGGTAAGGTTTTTTTCCCCCAAAAGAAACATAGGGAGTTTTGATGGAGCTGATACACCTCACTCGGTCCTTGCTCTGAATGACAGGGACTGTATATAGGAAGCTGGCTTAGACCAACTCTTTCCAAATAATAATCAGGTGTTAGGTGAAACTAGCCATCTAGGCATAACCTTGAAGGATCTCAGCAGCTGAGGACTGGTAGGAGTTTTACAGGGATGAAAGAAAGAAAGTGGAATTATCCCCCTTGTATTGCTCCTTGTCACCCATTTCTTCCTTACCTGTTACAAAGAAGAGGCTGTCTTATGAGAAATCTGCTGCCAACTACAGGGAGAGTGTTGCAGTGAGGATGAAGAACAGCTAATGGTAAAAGGTGAGATGAAAGAGAGGAAAGAACTGTATGACTTTAAGAAGGGCAGTAGTGCAAATGGGACCAAATATAATAGCATGAAAGTGAAAGATCATATAATGAGGGGGAAAGGAATTTCTCATAGAAGCTGGGAGCTGATCAGCCAAAAGTGACAGAGTGGAAGAAAGATCTGGGTGTATGAATCAATCACACAATGTCTCTGAGCAACCAGCATGGTGTGGCTGTAGGAAGATTAATTTCATACTTGGGAACAGCATAAATGATGTGTCTGGCACAGAACTCTGTACTACGTATTTTGTACAACACTCTGGTAAGGCCTTCTGTGTATAATTCTAGCTACCTTTTTTTTTTTTTTATTTTTTTTTTTATTTTTTTTTCAGGAAAAGTGAGGGAGGAAGAAGCGATTTAAACTAAAGGATGGTGGCAGTAACATGAGCAATCTGGCTTTGGTCTCTTCCAATCTGTTTCTGAATGAAGGGGGGATGAACAGCTCTACTGTAGCAGTATATACTACATTTTTCTGAATCCATGTATAAAGCATGGAATTTACAGCATTTATAGAGTATTTTCACTGGACTGATTTTATATGTCCCAGTAAGCTTTAAAATGCAAAAATGTTACAGTTGAATTTTAAACAGTACAGACCAAACTAAACTCCAGACAGCCTACCTTTCTCACTAGTTGTTGATACTGTTCAGATTGTGTCTCATTATCCCTTGGGATGAGGACAGGTGTAGTTATTAAACACCCTCAGTTTTAAGGGTGTGTATTCTTCCTGTGGTAACTTCCATTTGGAATAAATACCATTTAATTAGCTGCCACCCTTCTTTTCCCATTGTGGTTAGTTTTTGAATGAAGAGGATTCAAAGAAATCTAGACAAGACTTAATCTTAAAATATATACCCATAAAGCCAAATCACTAATTTCACTCTTGTCAAGCTATTTAAACAAATGTCTGTCATTAACATGATTTCAACAAATCCTGAGGATAAGGTGATTTCATCTGTCTGTGACATTTATCAGTCCTTTTTTAGCCTGCTGATCTGTCAGTCTATGACCTTGAAATCATTATTACTCAGACTCTAGGAAACTAACTCATTATAGTTTCTTTTCTCCACAGGCAGCAGATAGGTTTTTAAAGTTTTAAATGTTGAAGCTTATAATTAATGTAATTTAAATTACAAGGCCCCTAATTTTAGTACAGTAAATAGAAGAAAAGAAATTATTTTTTTTTTTTTTTTTGTGCCCTGAAGTTGGGAGTGTCTAGGTTTTAGAAAAGACTTGGTTTTCTAATCATCTGACTCTAATGGCAGAAAGATCTAACTTCTACTCACACACACTAAACAGTGAAAAATGGATTGTTAATGAAATGACCTGGTAAAGAAGAAACTTAAGAGATCTGCATTGTTTAAGATGAAAAATTATGACTTTAAAAAAATGTCATAATCAAATGATCTTAAAAAATTTATTGCAGTCATAGCCTTTGAAATGGTTAAAAACATGGTCAGAATAAATTGCCTTGCTGGCATTTTAACCCAAGTTAAAAAACAAGAGAATGGTCATTAGGAAAGTTGATGTAGTGTAATCACCTACATCTCACAATCTTTGTGACTGATAGGGTCAAGTGTGGTTTTGGAATGGTGGGATGATGATCCAAATTATTTTTGTTTGTTTGTTTGTTTTTTCTTTTGGTTCAAAGAGATAAAGTACACAGGAAGAATGTGACCGCAGAGAAAAGAAACAGATTTCTGCACCAGTACAGAGCAATAAGGTCCTATTTGATAGTGAAGCTCACCCTGCAGAGCTTTAATATACATTGGTAATTGTATGCAGTACAACCTTGATAGGAAATTGTATTATTCACTCAGTGCAGATGGTAGCCTAGCAGGCAAAATCAAAATCAATGAGAACTGATCTTACTCAAGAGCATCTATTATTTTTGACAATTCAGCAGAAGAAAACTTCATGATTTCTTCTAATGCTTGCTGTTGATAAAGGACAGTGTTCAAAGAGCTTGACAATACAGAATAGAATTCAATGGGAATTTTTATTTTCACAATGAATCAGTGAACTCTGTATTTCTGTATTCTTCCCAGAAAGAAAGATTGCTTTCTTTGTTTTTCTTTTTAATGGATGAATTTCAGTAAAAATATATGAGAATACGTTCTGAAATTTGTGTTTAGAAAAGCCCTTGGATAGTAATATACTTCCTATGCTTTCACCTCTGTGTTCTAACGTCCAGATGGTTGGGGCAATGGCTTTGAAATAGTTGCTGAATAATGCATTTGTTTGATAATATCTAGTTCAGTGTTTTCATTGACTATTCTGCACTTGTTGTCTGACTGTTATACATAACAATCCATTTCACTTCTTAGCCACGTCTGCCATATTGCCCAACATGGGCCTGCTTTCTCAGAGCTTTTAATTTTCATGTATAAAATGTTTATGAATTTGGATGCTAAAAATGTTTATGAGTAATTTACCATGCATGCTGGAGTATTTAAAATGTCTTATTGTTGCTGTCTGTACCATCTGCAGAGAAAGTCACTAGTGTTTTCAAATATTCTCATGGGAAAGGATGTTTTTAAGCTTTTAGTTTTTCTAATCAATGCATTTGCCATGGCCACATAAACTGCATATTGAAAGTAAACCCCCCCCCCCCCCCCAAACTTTGTAAATATATTAACTTTTATCTACAGCTAATAAGTTAAACATTTGGATCAACGACATACTAATTAATGCTGAAATTCTGTGGCCTCCTTTAGGAAGTACAATGTTAATGGCATCAGCTCTGGCCCAAAGGGGATCTTCCAATTCATTCAGAATAAGTAAAAAAAAATCTGCTAGCAGCCATTTCCTTAGATTTTAGTTATGTGAAAGCCTCTTGTTAGCATCTTTGATTGTAAGATAAGTGACTATGCAAAATGGCATTATGTGGCTTTTCATATTTGTCTTCATTCTCCATGGGTTGCATATCATCTCTGTTCACTTTACACTTCAAAAACTGTTTTCCCCCTCCATGTCCTCATAGTATGGGATTGGGAGATTCCAGCAAAAATGAAGTGTCCTGGTGTAATGAGACTTACCAGATCCTACAGAAAACCAATATGGGAAGCATGTTTTTTTCCTAATCAGCAATACACTGTATTTTGAAAATGTCACAAAGAAGTGATTGAAATTGTGCTCATTTTTATAACCAAGAGATATGACTTCTTTTTTTCCCTATATCCAAAATAAAAGAATTCGTGTTTCTTTTGTAGACCTCCTCTGAGAAATGGAGACTAAGAGCTATAATTAAACAAATTTCTCTAGCACTACTGTAATATGTGTAATAATAAAGAGCATAGATTTTAATTCTATAAAGGACATATTTACAAATCCTAAGGTGGTTATTTTACTGCTAACTCTACAAAACAGAGATTCCCTCTGCAAACAGTTGTATCAACTACAGAGTTCCTGTCAGCTGGTTTTTATTGCCCCCAGTTTTACTAAAGAAAAAAAGAAATAAAATGAGCATTTCAGGCAGTGAGACAGGTTAGAATAAACACTGCTTGAAAGCAGTTTGGGCTAACTTGAGTGACTTGCCTGAAGGACAGAATGCATTTATAGAGAGTGATGAATAACTTTTGGTGGGGGAAAGTGTATAATAACTCCAGCTGGCACAGCAAGAATCAGGAAGGAAAGTATGCCTACAGCCTAAGCCATACAAGCTGCAGAAAAAGGATGCTGGGACTGAATCCTTCTCACTTTCACTAGTGTATACATTGCATCTAAGCAAGGGGGTATAAAAATATAAGAAAACTTCCCTACTGGTGATAATAAGTAAACCCTTGTCTGAAATTATTTATTAAAAGTTACTAAAACGGAGAATTACGTCCACCTTTCCACACATTTAATATAAGAGATAAGGTATTTTGGAGATTTTAAGGAATGTTTCCAATCTCAGCTAAACTGTTTAGTATGCTGAATGATAGGAAATGCCCTCTTTACAAAGCATATTTAGGTCATGCTCTGCATTAGGACTAATCTCATAGAACAGCTAATTTATGATGTGCTTCTCTTCTCTCTTTCCAATGATTCTAGAAACAAAACAAACCATCGAAGCAACCATAACCAAACCAAAACAAAAAAACCCCAACGAAAAATACCGAAAGCAAATGAGAAATTAAAATGCACCCAAATAATGGAAGGCTGTGTTATTACAGTAACACTTATCTCTGTAAAGTTGGAAAAAAAAAAGACGCTTTTCACATTCCTTCCAGATTTTGAATATACAAAGTATGCTGTATAAGCTACTGCATACAGAAGGTATATAAAAATATTATACTTAAAAAAATTTGACATGCATATAATGTCATTGTGTCTGGTTCTGTTCTGATGATATAATTTTTATACATACAATTTTCTTCACAAATAAAAAGGAAAAGGAAAATTTCTTTTGCACAGCTGAACATCTGCTGCAGGGTACAGATTTTGACGTATTGACACATTTTGTTCTGTAATATTTCATGGAAAGGAAAACATAATCCTCCTGGGCATTAAATATTTCAAGCAGTAGCTTAAATATGTTGGAAGTATGTTGTACTTATTTTTAACTCAGAGCTAGCATCCAAGGAGTTTATAAATTGCCAGAAAGGATCAGCAGAGTTAAGTCTTTTTATTTAAAGTTTACTTTGAGGATACAAACTACAGTTTTCTTTTACAGAACTGATGGAAGCAGAAACAGCATAACTTTAAATGGGACTTTGCCTAGGCTGGCAAGCATGGAATTGGAAACAGTCATACAAGGAACTGTGGTTCCTTGAACTTCTTCAGGGGAAGTATTTGCATTCCTTGTTCCTGTGCAAAATAGTTTTCTTTTGTCTGACAGCTTTCCAGTAGGTTAAATGGATTTAGTGATGTTAAGGGACTCTAAAAGTCTGTAATATAAATGCTGCAGGGTTATTTAAATTACATAATTTATCCAAGGCCTTTTCAAAGCTTGGAACATCTTAAACCTATCCTAATTCATCTTTCCTGCTGAGGTACCATTTCAGATAATTGGATCTCCTGCTATGTGCTGAAGCTAGGTGCAGATAACACCTAGCTTCATGGGTCCAGAAACAAGAAGAGATCTTTTGTCATGCAGATGTCAAATTGGTTTAAAAAAAAAAAAAAAAAGGAGAAACATAAAACCAAAACACCAGTTGACTTGATCTTTCCACACACAGAGAAAACTGAAGTACCTTTTCTTAAATGAAGAAAACATTTCAAGGACATTGTGTGAAACTTCACATGCCAGGTTGCAATCACAGGGTCATGTTAGATTCATCACTTTTCCAAGACAGGCAAAAATAGTGGGAAGAAATGCCTTCTGTCATAACTGGTTTGCTGGAACACATTGCCTTTTCCAATTGGACTGAGCCAATTACAGTTACTCAGTATCAGTCTAATGCAGAAAATGGTGGGAGAAAAGGCAATGGTCCCTCTGCATTAACATATGCATCCTTTCAAAAGTAAAAACACAATATGTGTGAGTGGGTTGTAATAGACAAAGGTCATCTTGATAGAGTAATGGCAAGGGATTATCACTCATTTTGGGTAATGAAGACTGTTGACCTATAAATGCCATATATGAGGAAAAGGCCCAACCTTTACTCCTCACATTTAGAAATCTGCGCTAAACTCTTACCTAAGTAAGTGGCAGTTTATCATTCAGGCTATAGAGCCTGCTGGATTATGAAGTACAAAATGTTCTTGAGGTCTGTCTGTGCTTTGAACATAAAATGAAAATGGCACCAATTCTTCTCTTGCTGTATTAAGTGCAGTGAGCCCCTGAAGGTGCTAATTAGCCAAATGTCACAATAAGCAGTTTTATGTTTTCACTTAAACTTGACAGACACTTAAGCTAAGGTGTAAAAGATGGTGAAACAATGCAAAAAACTTAATTTCAAAAAAATGGAAACCTCTGAAGAAGACAGATGCCTTTTGTAACACTGCTGTCTTATGTCAAACATACATTCCAACTACTGAGGCCTGAATTTCTCTGCACACAATGTATGCATGTGAATGTCACTCAGTTTGTGTGCACATAATTCAATAAATATATTTGATGGGGACAAAACAGAGAGCATTTTTCACTGTTAATGCTTAGCCAGATGCTAATGTATTTTTCCTTCATTAAAAGAACAAATGGCAACTGTTCCTGTGATGGAACTCAGTCAGCACATGACAAGTAATATTAGCAGAATATAATAACTTCTCATCTATTGATGACCTTTAAAGAGAATTGTAGTCATTACCTTAGAATATTCTCTCATTTATTACCTGTCTCATCACTGAATAAATTCCAATGCCTTTACACAGAAGAAATAGAGATGCCTGGCTTCCAAACAGAGAAATATGATTTAGTTATTATAATGGCTGCAGGCACTGAAGTGTAATTCAAATTTTTTCACATTATATGGGATTTTTGAAGATGATGATGGTTAGTGGATCAGGCAGTTCACTGCAGAGAATAGAATGAGTTTATATCTTAGGGATAAATTATTTATAAATTGCATTTTCTCAGATCTGACAGAAGTTCATTAAACTGATTAGGTGTGATTCCTGGATAGCAATAGCAGCTATTGTTGTTAGTGGAGTCCTTTACATTGCAAACAAAAAGATGGATATGGAGATATGCAAATTTTTTTTTTAATATATACCCTTTTACAGAAGTAAAAGTCAACCAAATCCATTTTTGGTGCAGCAAAACTCAGTGGCAGAATTAGTTTTGCCATTTGATCTCAGACACTTTCAAATGTCTTTTATTTCACCTTCTTGATCCCAATGCTCTTGCAGTAGGCATGCAATTTCAGAATTCTTTCTGATATTAGAAGCAGGGAGGATTTTACTTTGTAGTTAATTCCTTTCTGCCATTCCTGTGCTTCGGAATTTTCTATGGTTGGGCATTTTCCTGAGTTGTCAAACAAATGTCGATCTACCTGTTCTTCAGCTCAACTTTCACCTACTGGCAGTAAATGCTATTCCTAAATGGACACAATTAGGAGCACTTAGCAATAATTAAAAAGGAAAGATGTAATCCTCTGAAGGAAAAGTTCATGCAGGCAGTATCTTCTTGAAGGATACTTTGATTATCTTGTTCATCATAAAAATTGTATCATTACTATAAACTGGTTTACTGTATCTTATGAGAAATGGCATAGATACATAATCTAACAAATATTTATACCACTGATAAATGCTGTTAGTCTTCAAACTGATAGTTACAGTTTAGAAGAGTTTTTAATAGTCACTGATGGTTTAAAAAAACTATTGGCTCAATGGCCAGCAAAGATGGTGGATATCATCAGATATTAACTAAGTGGAAAATGTAATTTTACCTCCACATAAAGCTTTAATGTGGCTACATTATTAGTGCTGCATTCAGTTCTAGTGCGATCAGAGACTAAGACAAGGGAAATCAAAATAAGCAAGAGAATGAGGCAGCTGCCCTACAAAGAGAGCCTAAAAAGGCTGGGATCCTTCAAAAATCTGGATAACAGAAAGGCAAGGAAGGATGTGATTGAGTTTACAGTCATGAAGGGTCTGTTGTGCTGAATGCAGAGAGGTTACCCCAAGTATCACCACTCTACAATTAAAAGACACTTGTCCAAACTGGATGAAGATCTATTCAAAACAAATAAAATATAGTAACAGGTAGAAAGTATATTCCTATCTTTCTGCTTCTATCCATCCATGCATCCATCCATCCATCCATCCATCCATCCATCCATCCATCCATCCATCCGTTACTAACTATTGCCTTTTTTTCATAGTGGCTAATGAGCTGATAGTATTTTCCAGCACAGAAGCTTATGGAGGCAAAGAATACATGCAGGTTCAGAAAAAGATCAGATCAGTTGTGGTGGTTCAACCCTGAACAAATGACTGGTGTCCAGCAAAACTCCTTCAAGGCCTTTCCCCCCCCACCCCTTTTCGCCTTCCAGAGGGAAGGGAAAAAAACAGCTTGAGATTTACATCTAGAGATAACTGAAAAGAGGAGCTTTGATTAATACTACGGGCAAAGCAGAATTTAGAATAATGCTTAGATTTATTACTAACAAACTAAAAACTAAAAATAAGAAATAGAAACAAGTTACAAACACCTTTCCACCACCACCCCTTGGTCTGTC
>JAWWEE010000158.1:19599407-19642093 GCA_035221455.1 Xenops minutus
TCTTGGGGAATGAATAGAGGGGGTAGAATACATAGCTTTTATCACTCCCACCCAGTGATAACTGGTCCCTCCTGCTGCACTAGGACACATATTGCTACCTCTTACACTTTCTCCACCCTTTCTCTTCCTCCCCCCACTTATCTTTACTTTTTTTTGAAGAAACAGTTTAATTTTCTTTCCCGATGGCAAATTTTAACATCAGTTTAATAATCTCTTGAATATATATTGGAGTATTGCTCAACTCACTTCTAAATTAAAGCACTTATTAAAAAACTTTGAAGCACTTTAACAATTTTAAATCACTGTGCACATAGCAATTTAAAATTATTGGAGCAGTTTTATAAGCACTCGAATTTGGAGGTGATCAGAGACCTGAAAATGTGCAATATAGAGTAATTTAAAATTATTAGAGTACTTCACATTTTTTATAAGCTTTTCAGTTTGGAAGTAATCTGGTTGTGACTTGTGAGCTTGCGCATTGCAATGTGAGTGCTTCTTAGTCTTCTTCAAGGCACAGCTTGTTAAATAAAACTGCTTCAATAATTGTAAATTGTTATACATAGGCACGTTCAGAAATCTGATGTTTCTTCTTAATTTAAACATATTTCTCACTCTAAATCTGCAAAACAGACTTTTAAGTAACACAATAACAATTTACCTTTTTTGAGAAGGCTGTTTGAAGTTTTCCCAGGAATAAAAACAATATAAAATATCTACGTAAAAATAGTTACAGAAGTTACATGAGAATATTTTTATAAGCCTATATTATGAATATTCAATTATGTCCAAAATATCAGCCTTCCTCGTGTACACAGTAATTTCTATTAAACACTAAGTACCCTTTAATTTCATGAATAAAAACCTGTCAGATCAAACTTTATATACAAAATAAGAGACAATAATATAGGAATAAAGTGTTTTTCCAGGTTATTCACACTGGTGATTAAGTGTAATCCCTTGTCTTTCAGTCAAAAAATGTACCTTTGTCCTTGTTTAGGATATCATTTCTCAGACTCTTCTATCAGTAGCAGAAGCATCCTGGAAAAGAGTCTCAAAACAAAAGCTTTATAAGAATTCAGACTACACATAAGGGATGATCACTGTGTAGATATTGTTGCACATGTACAATACAAACATACAAAATATACTTTAAAAATAAAGGTCTTTCAGGTATTTTGCAGGAGGCAGTTGAGATTGTTTTTTTGCCAATGGAAAACTTCAAACATTAAGTACAGCAGATAAGTCAACAGAAGATTGTGCTTGCTGACACAATTGGAAACAATGAAAAGTTAGCATTAATCGTGAAAGAGCTGAAATGCTGTTACTTCAAAGTGTTGCAAGTCATAGACTGTGTTGTTAAGAAGAAAGCAAATAAGAGCACAATGAAGAAAGTAATGCCAAGTAATGCCAAGTAGCTTTCCATAAAATAAAACATCTCTAAGAGTTCAGTGAAAGGGCAACAAGTACCAAGACTACAGTGCTCTCTGGTAGATGAAAGCATTAGACTTTAAAGTCAGATCTGAAAGCACACATACTTGTGGTTATATTTTGTGACTTGTGTTCCTTTCTATATTCAAACTGTAAGAGTGAAATGCTGGCTGATCGGTCCCATGAACAAGCAGATTTCACACAGGCAGATGGCATTAAACACTAATGCCAAAATAGCATCATAATTAATTAGCATATATCAGCAATAAATTCTGTATCTATGGCAATACTTACTGATTCAATGATTATGAAATGAGAAGCAATGATTTAACATGCAATGTTTGCATATCAAGCTGAAAAAAAAAATGTGAAATCTTTTAAAGAATCCTTTTTAGCTATCAGAAAATGAGAAAACACAAAAAGGTACACTAACTGGTCAGGCAAGTTGTGTTTCTCAGAGAAGGCTGGGCAACTTAAGTGAATTTAACACAACTGTGAATTTCCTTCTTAGCTTCTAGAAACAGAAGTTGCTTGACCGTGTAACCTAATCCAGAGGTTTGGAGCTGGCAGTAAACAAAAGCATGCAGTAAAGACTCAGAGAACTGTACAATGCACAATACAGTGGAATAAGCTGCCTGTCAGGGAAGTTTCTTCCTCTACTATTCCAGACAATAATAGTTTTGTGCCCCAAATTACAGGAAATTATATCCTTTCCTACAAAAATACTCATGCTGCTGGATATGTTTGTTCACATAATGTGTTTCTTGCAGAGTTCCACGGAGCCCTTAATATACTAAAGAATTACACAAGTTAATGAACTAGATTGCACTAAGCTCTGTATTAAAAAAAGTGTTTCCATTTTATCTGTTTCAAATTCCAGTCTTCAATTCCACAATCATTGAAACAGCAGCTTTCTGATTATACAGGGTCAAGCTTCTTAATGTTACTCATCTCTTAAAAATGTCAAACCACTTTTCAATTTCCTTTCATCTACAGTTTGAGTCTGGACTAAATGTCCCCTTTCTTCTGTTGTTCCCACAGATGCAATTTCAAAGAATACTTCAGAAAAGCTTTTGCAGGATTTTTATTTTCCTAAAAGTTTTTTTTGGGGGGGGACTTCTCTTTCAATTTTTCGGCACATCTCTGATAGCAACACATACCAGAGCTCTTTACCAAAAGATGTTAAAACTTCTTTAGAGGACTCCTGGTGTTTGTTAATTCGGTAGCTATACTACTGAGCAGTTCTAGCAGTCACCACATTAGGAGCTATCAGCTGTTGTAAGCATAAAACCTCAATTGCCTTTCCTCTGCAATACATACAAGCCAGCGACCCAACACTGTGTTGCAGCTCCCAGAGTCACCTGCAGAAAATTTGTTTCTTCTCTATGAGATGAGTGCCAATTACAGTAGTTTGATGTCTATTTTGTTTCCTGTTCTATTTTGTTCCCCTATCCCTCATTTTAATCCCTTTCCTGATAAATCAGAGATACACTCCTTTACTCCGCAGTGTTTCTATGCAATTCCATCTAATATTGGATTTTGGCTTTGATGCCTTCAGTGTATACATGTGCACATATTCCATTTGGACAGAAGTATGCCAAGCAGTAAACTGGATTTAATCTAGCTCTGATCTTCAAGCTAAAATTAAACACATTATTTTAGCCTCATTTATCAGTTCATATTCTGCTGTTTAACTTGGAGTTATGGCTATTCTATTTTTTTAACACAATTTATTGACTGAAATCCACTAAACCTTCTCTCCCCCATCAGCAAACACAGCCAAGCTCCCTTGTGGTTACACGCTGTGCTGTTGTCAGAGGCTTTTCTCAGCTGTTTCACTTTACAAGATCACTTGTCCCTAGTAATACATATATAATTCACGTATAACTGAAATAGTTCTCCAAAAGCCATTCATCCCCAGAGGAAACTGCTCTTTAATTGTTTGTTATGCCCTCTCAGCAAGGAGGCTGACTTAGACCATACATGTGCATCATTTTATTTAAATGACATCCTACCTTGCTACGAAAGCTGCCAGAGCTATTTGATCTTCTTCCACTAAGGCTGCCAACTACAGAAAGACCCCTGAGAACAAAGCAGCAGATGAAAAAGAAGTGCTGATCCTTCAGGCAACTCTTTTAGCCAGAGCTGTACCAGGAGCAACATGCAACAGGAAAAATACATGCTTCAAAGGTAATTACGGTGAGTTGCATCTTCCTATCTTTATTTAAGATACTTGGGATCGATTTCCTTCCCTTAGCAAGGGGAACTGCTAACTGCACCAATATAAACCGAGCACTAATGTCAATCGAGAAAAAGAAGCCTCTCTCCCACCTTCTGCCATCCTCTGCAAGCATCACACACTGTGGTAATTGGCACAAGGCTGATGTCCTTTGGCAGCACATCTCCCAGAAGCTCTGGTGGTGACTTGGCCCTTCCTGGCCTCATTCTTTCACCTCAGTCCCCTGACCAGTTCATCCGCAAGATGCCTCAGGTTGCATTGTTTTTTTTCCTGCACTTGGAATCCACAGTGGCAATGTGCTGTTTTAATGGGCAAGATGGGGTTTAGAGCTCAGCACTGCATGCGAGAATAGTACCTCAAAAAGCAATGCAAAAGCACAGTCTCAACAAAATTAGCCATTTTGCTTGACAGATGTTTACACCTTCTCTTCACTGCTAATATTTGGGAAATTTTTGCCTGAGCTTTGGTTTGATTTTCAATTTCAAATGAAGTGTTAAAAAATATCCACACAAAGGAAAGCAGAATGGTTGAATTTCTGAATATTAAATCTCAAAATCAACCCCAGGTTTCTCAAACAGCTTTATGAAGAAAAGTAAAGTGTGGGGAAAAAAATTCAGTTATCACACCATTCTGAAACTGGGTTGAGTTTCAAATCTGTGATGAAATGCAAAACTAGCCAGGGGTTTTAGGGGTTTCTTCTAAAGTTTCATAAGAAGTGGCAGTCACAGGTTTAGATTCAACACTAAGACAATGAGTAAGCACATTAATTCACATTATGTCTTGCATTCCTTCTCAAGAAAAAAAACCTTCTCATCATTACAAGAAAGATTATAGATTTTATTTTTTTTTTCCCAGACTTCTTCCCAACCCAAAAAATATCACCTACTTTCTGGAGTCTGAGAACAATTTTTTTGGTTTTGGCATAGGTTTTAAAGGATATGTCCTGCAGATCCTTCAGGAGGATTACTGACCAAGCAAAGTCCTCATCTTCAGGGTCCAAATAAGGTTTTCATGTCTTTAGAAAACACCACAAAAAAAAAGTGGGAGTGTATTTTTATGCTTCCTTATGCAGCTCAGACACTATCAATAAAGGTCTGAGCTATTTATCTCCATCTCTTCTTTCAATCTTGTGGTGGTTTGACCCTGAATAAATGTCTGGAAAAACTACTTCAAGGCCTTTCTCCCACCCCTTTTCACCTTCCAGAGGGAAGCGGAAAAAAAAGCAGCTCAAGATTTACGGCTAGAGATAACCGAAAAGAGGAACTTTGATTAATGCCATGGGCAAAGCAGAACTTAGAATAATGCTTAAATTTATTAATAACAAACTAAAAACTAAAAATAAGAAATAGAAACAAGTTACAAACAACTTTCCACCACCACCCCTCGATCTGTCTATGTCCCATCCTTCCCCGAATGGTGCAGGGGACAGGGAAATGGAAAGTTCACAGTCAGTTGTTGCTGGGTCAGCCATTCGCAGATGTGAGTCCAGAACTCAAGCAGCAGTTCTGTCTCAGGGGCTTTCCTGTGGGCTGCAAAGGGGACAGCTTGCTTCAGCACAGTCGTCCCCACGGTCACAGAGGAATCATAACTCTGAGTCCTTTCCCTGCATTCTGTGGGGTCCCCCCCACGAGAGAGATCCTCTGCTCTCTCATGGGTCATTCCATGGGGTACAGTCTCTCATGAAAGTCTGGCTGCACCTACTTAAACATGGGCTTCTCCCTCCGTGGGTCTCAGCCTCAAATCTTTGCCAGGCTCTGCTCTACCTTGGGGGTCTCCCACGAGGCAACACCTACTCCAGCAGGAAGGTCTTTGCACCCCAATGGATCCCATGGGCTTTGAGGGGACAACTCATAATCACCTTGGTTACCACCACGTATTCAGGGAATAATTTTAAGTCCTCTCCCTGATCCGTGGGGTCCCTCCCCCTCTTTCTCCTCTTCTCCTCCTGCACTGACCTTGATGTCTGTGTTGTGATGTTGTTAACCCATGGCTGCCCATTTCTAACTGCGCAACAACTTCTTAAATATGTTTTCGCGCAGGGGCGTAACTTAATGGTTCAAAAGCAGGAAGTTTTCCTCTGAGCTGGCCCTCATTGGCTCTGCTCTGTAGGATGGAGGGAAACTTCCAGACGCTTTCAACAGAAACCAATCTTAAACCCATGACACCAATTTATGCAGTGACTGAATCAAAGGGAATAGGCAGGATATATCTTCTAGGGCCAGGTTTGTGTTCTCTGTCTCAGTAGCAGCTTCAGTGGCTTTAGTCAGATCAGAATAATTGGCTGGTTTGAGCTGACCCATTTCTAGAACTCTTAAAAGCATTGTTCTTCTGAAATTGTTAATTTATTTGTTTGTTAAAGGTCTTCCTCTTCTAATTCTCAACTAGCTCACAGAATTTATCTGGGCTACCTTTCACTGTATTTTTGCTATAGCCCTTAAGGGAATGGGACCTCAGTTACACAGAAATCTCCAGACTAAATTGTAACAGTTCTACTAATGCTTATATACATAAAAATATTATTAAAAATGTTACTAAAATATTGTAATTTTGAATATTTGAATATACACACCTTTATTATTCACAGTAATGGTATAGTCAATGTAATCATACATAAAAATAAAGCATATAACTTCTGCTTCTTTAAGAAAAAGTGTAGCTACTTCTTGCCATGGTGTTCTCCGGAATAAAAGGTGAGGGCAAAATAGACTATTTTGCTACAGTCTTTTCATGAGGTCATCATGGTCTTTCAAAGGCACCTCCGCTCTACAAACATGGTTTCTCAAATAAAGAGTAGCATGCACATTGAAAATGATTTTCCAGAGGTTGAACTAAATGATTTAAATTACAGGTTCCTGGTTAACCTTAATCAGCACTATTTAAAACAACCTGAAAACTAATCTGCCCCAGACATTATAACCTCACAGTTAATGAGGCTTATTTTGAATCTGACGAAAATCTTCTTTTGAGGGCCAGCATAAGTTCAACTAATCATGGAAAAAATACTTGAAACAGCACACTTAGTGACCTCTGCCCTGTCTCCTTTAATCAAGCTTTGCAGATTGAAGCAGTTAAAATACAGTCCAGCATTGTTGTTTGGGTTATTAGTTTGGCAATAGTCCACATTTCTTTAGCCATTTGGAACACACTGTAACTATACTACTAATGGTAGACTCAGGATAGTCTTTAAGGCTTCATCCATATGAACCATTGTGAAAAGTCAAGGCATGTGGAAGAAGAGCAGGATATCATGCTCAGGGTAAGGTTGCTGCAAAGTAAAAAAAGTAATTTTCACCCCAAATCGTCTGTGTTGAAAGAGAGAAGTTAAATATGGAAGACTTCACCTTCAGCAGAGTGCAGTAATGGGGATTGTTGTACATGCAATGCACCAGGTTACAAAACAGGGAATGTCCTTTATATTTTCCTTGTGATCTCAGCTAACCACACTGGTGTTTGCATGACTCACAGGAAACCACACGGAAATGTGCTGACCACTCTTCCTCTTGGCATATGAGATTTTCTTCAGATATGTTCAGAACATCTCAATGTAATTCGTTTCCTCACCTCTCAATTTGTTTCCTAAACTGTTGCATACATATTTTCTAATTCATATTCCAGAGAAAGAAGATAGTACTTATATACAGAACATAAAGTTAGTGGATTCCTCTAGACTAAAGAGACTGTTTTCTACTCTGCAAATATTAGTGTGTAATAGCAAGGTAGCAAGGCCTGCAGTTCTGATACTTCACTTTATAAAACATTACCTTCAAATTCACAGTAACTGTAGAACTGAATATTTTCATAACTTGATCAGGTTTTAAAAGAATCTGGGTTGAAATTCTTCATGCTGGGAAGTATTGTTGGGAATGTTTCAGCACTAATGGAGCTGCATTTTCTAGCAGTTTAGGGAAGATACATTGAGCTCTTTCTTTCAGAAACCATCATCCTGAACACCCAGCATGATCTAAAAGTCTGAGGATGCCTTTTGTCTTCTGCATGAAAATAGTCAGGCATGTTTTTTCAAAAGTTACTGTTTTCCACAATGGAGAAGTGTGAAGAATTTTGCAGCTTAATTCTCCATGGCTTCTCCCTTGTCTCAAAAATCATCCTTTTTTTAGAGCTTCTCTGTGTCAAGAAAACTGGGATAATTTGCGGAGCAATTGTATTTCCCATTTGACAGTCAGTCATTGACCAAAGAGCAATCCATCCATCTCTAAATATTTCCAAAGATTTCACAGATAATATCAGCAAAAATTATAGCATCATTTAAGTCATATCAAAATTGTTACCTGGAATACTTCAGATGTCCTAACCTATAAACGTTTTCCTTTCCAAAAGGAATATGATCATTATTAGAAACAGAACATAGATCCAATTCTCTTCCTGTATGTGCACAGGGAAATGCACAGAGACACACGTGGTAGGTGACATAAAAGATAGAGGCACAGGATGGGTTGGTTTAGAAGGAATCTTTACAAACACCCAGTTCCAACCCCCCTGTCATGGCCAGGGACACCTTCCACTAGGCAAGGCTGCTCAGTGGCCCATTCAGCCTGGCCTTGATCACTTCCAGGGATGGGGGCATCCACAACTTCTCTGGTCAGATGCAGACAATATATTTGATTAAATAAAAGCACTTAGTTGACAAAAAACCCCCATCAATTTCCCTGACTAAAGATGAACTATGAGGTGTGAAAATTACTTATAATTGTAATTGTAATTGTAATGTAGTAAGCATTATTCCACATTGTAGGGTAATACTTGAAAAATTGTTTTCTTACAGCTTTTATTGCATAGGATGAAGTACAGATATCACAAGGGCAAATGTGACATTCAAGAATATCTGGCAAACACATGTAAGGTTAATGTAATGTTTTAAGAAGCTATTATTCCTTTTTTTTTTTTTTTTTTTTCTCTACAGATTCTTGGTACTGAAAAAAATGGGACTGTTGCTTTACAGACTTCCCTTCATCAGACACAGATAGCATTCCTTTTGCATGTATCAAGGTAGCTGCCAATGCTGTTACTTATGATCTTGTCACAAATTGAGTGATGCACTTCACTTGTACAAGAGATGCAACAATATACTTTATTCATATAAAACAATGGTTTAACAAGGTTCAATGTCAAGGTACACTAGAGTATTTACAGCATAGAGGGCAGGGTCAGATAAAGCTGTCAGGGAGGTCTCTCCACTGAGTTACAAGGTTCAGAAAGGTTTCTCCTTGCTTTATAAAGTTCTCAGAAAGAAGTCTAGATGTGACCGCATCCAATCATAGTCCCAAACTTGGTCAACAGTTTTATCTATATGATTATAAATGTGTACAATAAATCTTTTATATCATCTAGCTATGATTTCAAAGTTTAGCATGGTTTCAATCACTGAGGATCTGTTGCAGCAAGGAATGCCTCAACCTCCATGAGTAACCTTGAGAGGTGCCCCTACTCAAGGGAAGATCCTGGCGTGCAGTCTGCTGATGTGCAGGAGAGCTCAGCAGGCCTTGGGCTGTACACTGCTTAGAAAGTAAGATTATATTCATATTTGCAGACCAGCAAGACATCCATGTCACTGTCCCAGACAGCCCTTGGCTACTGTGTTGCCATGCATCCCTCCAAATCCAGAATAAGTGGGTTACAGCAATCACAACTCCCACTGCTGGTTATGGAAGGTGGGATGGTGGGAAGAAGCACAACATCACAGATATGCCTAGAGTATGTTTACCTTTTTGATTCTGAAGTCATTGCTAGTCTTGTAGGAGAAGAAATTTCCATTTCCTTTTCTTCTCCAATAGCAACTGTGTGTATTTGAAAATCATGAATTATTAACATAGGCTGGTTTATTATGGCAGCAACTTAAAAGCATCAACACAGTTTATCATAAAAGCCATATCTGGCTTTAAAAGCAGTTTTGCCATCCACAAGAACCATTTGAGAAAAAGTTATTGCCTATTTATGGCACATATACATATGATATACATGTGCGTGTCATAATATATCATGCGTATGCATGTCGTAAGCTCTACCATATAACCATGTTGATAGCATACCTTTGTATAATTAAACAGCAGCATCACAAAGATTTGAAAATGTCATAGACAGCAGATATATTTATGTATAAACTGCACATTAATCATTTAATGTTTTTATGGCAAAAATCTATTCACTGTCATCACTACCATAACATTTGATTGTATTCCCAGAGAAAAGATGGAAATTAATTGGAAACAGGACGTGACTCACAGCCTTTCCATATCAGTGAATATTTTAGCTCCCAGCCTCCTTAAAGGAAAAGTGTTAAATATATTCTTCAGGTATTGCATCTAAGTTAAATAAGAATTGATTTTCCAAAACATTTCACTGTCACTTATCAGGCAAATAATAGATATTTTTTCACAGATATAATTCAGAAATCAATTATGTTTCTCACAACACAAAGCCTATTACATTTACATTGAATCTTCTTGTGACACAATTCATTTAGTATGTCACTGCATTTGTACTTTCTGTAGAAACTGATTTATACATTGTATTTAGAAAAGTAAAAATGGGAGGCTCCCTATGTACAACTCACAGAAGAAATGTCCTGACGGAAATGTATTGCATATCTGGTTTTCCCCTAAACATCACCTGAATTTTGTCAAATATTTATGCTGACATGTCTTCCTTTACAGTTTTTTCATAACTGGAATCTGAAGCCTTATCTCAGACCTGGATGCAGCACATAAGTTAAAGGGTATGTGTTGGGGCTTGTGCATGTATGAGTGTCTGTCTAAGCCCACAAGATTTACTGTGGTGAACTAAAAAAAGGGAATTGTCTTTGTAGAGAGAAAAGCCACTTGGAAATTCTATTTTAGTTTATGCATCAAACTATTATTTGTAAAGTCTGTTATGGAGCTCTTGGCAGGAGAAAAAGTATCAAATTAGGTGTCATTAATACATGATGATTGGGCTGAACCTGGTGTCCAAAAAGTTCAAAGAGGTGAAGTTCTATATGACAACTTTCCCAGCACATTTTACATTTCCAGACTGTTCATATTGTGTGATCAGTGAACCTGGAAGACACATGTTCTAGATGAATGTATCTAAACATTTATCTGAGTTTATATCAACCATCTAGTATATCAGTCTAACATACATACTAACAGGTTTTCAGCTGAATAAACGGTAGAGGATAAAATTTTACAAAACAATTTGCTCATTCCTATCTGGGATGATCTGCTGCAAGTTTTGCTGCCTCAGTACAGTTTCAGGTGATTCCACTTGCTATCTTATGGCAGTGAATGTTACAGGTCAGTTCTTGTGTTCCAGACCTACACTTTATAACGTGTTTCTTGATTTGTTTTGGCTGGTTTCAAAAATCAGTAAAGACTACATATTCCACTGATTTCCTAATATATTTGCCACTGAGATCTCCCAGGTCAGAGGAACCATGATGCCTGAATAGAGCCAGAGAGAACAATCAAAGAAATAGCAAGTGGTCTATTTGGTTTTTTGAAGCAAGTCTGTATTCTGAAGTGTCCCTTCATATGCAGCAAGTTGAATGTCATCACAAGCAATCTGTGCACTGATATTACATTCACACAACTTAAAATCATTAGATATTACCTATTTTAAAGAAGATACATTTTAATTAGAATTATGACTACATATTTTAATTCTTAGATGCCTTGGGCATTATAAAAATAAAATATTTATTACTAACAGTAAAAGTAACTAAGAGTACTGGGGCTGACAGAATAATAATAGCCAGCAATAGTGCACATATCTCTAGTGACTGTCATCACAGGATTCCAAAGTATTTTGATGCATAAACATACTACTGAGGAAACAGAGTTATTCTGGGCCAGCAGCACTGCTAACATTTTTCAGGACGGGAAGTAATTAATAACTTCTTTAATTGAAACCACAGAAAACACTTGGAAGAGAGAATATAATTAGTCAACTTGGAATTTAGCCAATGAGCTAGCAATGATACACCCTTGCTGTTATGAATAGTGCCATGGTATTGTCTATAACCTCACTTCAGATTCATTTCTTATGGAAAGACAAAATTCAGTGTCCTCCTCTGACTTCTAGGAAAATGCTGGGAGACTTTAAATTCAGGACAGGCTGGAAAAACAGTTTCTGTAGTAGCAAGACATTTCCTAGGGTGTTCTTAATAATGTCTAAAAGACAAAAAGCATTGGATCCAGTGAAAAAGCCTTTGCCAGATGTATTTATTATTTTTGCCTGTAATTCAGTTTAGTATATGTCAACACCAGTAATTTTCTCTGTGGAAACCCACTCAAATAATAAAGACTTCTTTTTACTTTTCTAGAGGTCTTAATGCACACCAAGACAATAAATAAATGTAATGATTATGATAAATTCTTTCTTTGTTGTCTTTCTATGTGTTGTTTAGAGCATTCTGTCACTGTGTCTTGAAGAACATTTTTGATACCCCAGTTGTCTCAGAAATCCTCTGTTGCATGTCACCTCCTGGCATTAGACCCTGCATTGTTTGCCTGAGAGTTGACTTTTTAATTTAACAATTTGAATATGAATTGATTTGTGTTTCGGAGAACCGAAATGTGAAGTATTTGGCTGGTTGTGAAAGACACATCTTTTCCCAAACTGGTAGGACAGATGTTTTCACAGGTTGTCATATTTTGCCTTTTTTGCTCCTCTGTCAGTAATGCTGTGATCTCTGATCCCATCCATATGGATGGTGGAGAAGCTTTTTCCCAATGCCTGTGGCAGATTGCATGTATGCCATCAAAATGAGTATAAAAGCAAGAACTCCAGATTCTCATAACAAATTTTAAAATAAGAGATGAAGCAAAGAACTAAAGTCTGGGCTTTTTGTGAGGGAAAAATATCAGAAGAGTGCTGAGGGATCTTCCATGTCAGTGCATGTTTTTAGTGCAAAGGAGTGTAAGAAATATGAGTTGAAATCTCCTGGGATAGTCTATTCCCTTGCTTAGTGGAGGTGGACTTGGAGAAGGGTCATGTTGCATCTTAGTAAGCAGCTTGGCTCCTCTTGCTTGTTGATACTAGAGGGTAACCCAGAAAAGATGCAACTAGAGCCCTTTTGTGATTTTTGGCTGAACAAGGTCAACTTGAATGTGGTCAACTCCTGCCTTTTGGCCTCCAGCCAAATGTCCCAACTTGACCCACAAGTGGAGTGGAGCTGCATTCAGGCTGTCATAGCTGGGAGGCAGAAGCAAAAGGTGGCTGGTCACAGGAGTTCTTGCTTGTTATGCTTCATTCCACCATAGATGTTCTCTAACTTCTCTGATAAAGTAGAGTAGAGTGAAGTACCTCTCTCAGAACATATACAGGTCTCAGCTGACACTACCCCTGTTAGTACCACTGTCTAGCAGAGCACAAGGTATGACCCCTTTGCCTTCCTGATTCATTGAAAGAAGTAGATGAGCTACCATTTCATAGATAGTAAAAGAAAAAATAAAGTAGGAATACTCATATCATGGTGCTTTTTTAGTCTTGGCAGAAAACGTTTTGACTGAATCCATTCTTTCTCAACTGAGATCCATTATCATCACCTTCTGAGGTCAGGAAATGATGAAAGCTTATGCATTTGCGCAGTTCAGTTCCATTCTCATATTTTATTTCCCATGTACTAGCTGAGATGGGAGACAATTTTTTCCAATGTTGCTTCCCTACTTATTGAGGGTAACAGAGGGGGTTGATAGAAATAGCATATTGAACAAGCTCAGTTATGACTTGCTATTCCACTCTCACTTCCCCATTAAATGTACTGGATGGCCACAGAGCAGGGAAGAAGTGGGGGAAGGAATGAGAACAGTTGTGGTCTGGACCTTCAAGCCCAGGAAAGCAGACAAGCAGCTGAGAATAGCATGAGCACTTCATTGTGGTAGATTAATTTAGACAGTTACACAGATGGATGGATAGGTACACAGATAGGTATGTGTAAGTGGATAGCTGTTTAGCTACCTTGCTAAATGGATAGGTGAATGGATGGAGGGATGGATATATACTATACATTTTCTAGTCATGATGCATGCATAATATGTCTCTTTTCAAGTGTTTCTGTTGTTTTGGGTGTTTGTTTGTGTGTGTGTTTGTTTTTATTGTCAGATAATATTGTCTACAGAACTAAAAGTAATTAATTGTTTCTGATATTAAAAGGAATTGTCTGGACAGAGTATTTGATCAAACAGAGAAGTCTAGGGGAATCCATAACATTCATCTTAAGTTTTTGAGTAAGTCTTTTCTGAGACAGCAAAGATCACCATTTCTTTATGAGTCTCCTATTAACTGTATCTATCTCACTATGGTGGACAGCAATTCCATTTTCAGTTCTGTGTAATAATATCAGTGATGCCTGAAGCACATTTTTGTGGATGAACTCTTGTTCATAAGAAAGCCAGAGCTCTCATCAATTTCCATAAACCAGTTATGTTACTTATAGAGGTACAAATAAATTTTTAAGCACAAAATAATGTTTCTGTTTTTCAATTTCTCTTCCTAGATCCCTCATTTTTTCATGTGCTTTTTCTGAGGTTGCATAAGACAGACTTACATTACAATATATACATGTATTGTTTCACCAGATGTATGATTCTAACTAGCACAGATAGACTGTATCAGTTTTGCTAATATAATTATCTTCCTTTTTGCTCTGTTGGAGAATTGCTTTATGGTTTTGTTATAAAGATTGCACTTCCTCGTATCGTATCATCATATCTTTATCTTCCTCCTGTCTTTGACTGATAAAGGAGCTGGATACAGGTATAATCAAGAATTCAATGCTACTGAACTTCATGAAAATTTGCTTGTGTAAGGGCTAAAAGTTTGCACTCAGCAAAATTTTCAAGGAGAAAATAAAATACGTGTGTAAATCAGTGTGATTCTGTGTAAATTTCAAACCATGGATAGAAATGGGTTAAGATGGAACAGACTGCTGAAGAATAAGAGTACTTTCAATTGCCCCTGAAGACAGGATATGCATGTGCTTTCATCAGCCCTGGCTCTAGAGCATCTAAACACTAATTTCAGAAATTAAAGTTTTCAGTATGTTCCTGGAAAGACCACTCCTTTGCTTTTACAGTGTACTTCAAATAGAGTATCTGCTGAAAGCTGTATTCACTAATATATTGATGCTTGTATTCAAGAAAGGTTTCTGCAGAAAAAAAATATCTTACAGAGGTCTACAAGGTCTAAAGTGAATGAGACTTTCACTACTGATATTAAGGAGTGCATAGTGAAATCCTAGAGAAGTCAAACCCCAAGAGAATTTCCTAGGGTGTCTACACCTACATTGGTAGTTTTACAAGATTACTGTGATCTGAACAGAGCCTAGCTCCATTATATTCATCAGCATAGTCTCTTCTGACTATCCTACCTCCAAAATAATGTAGACAGAGAGGTAATCCCTCATACCAAGGCTGCTAATTGACTTCAGTAACAGCAATAATACTTTGAACTAGACTTAAAGCCTTTTATCTTTTTAAAGAAGATATTTTACAAGAAAATGTCATGTAAATATTGATCTAAAACCATTATCAGAATAACTCTATTGGAGTCAGTGAAGCTATACTCAATGAATTTTCCTTCAGTGCTTGGAAAAGTCTTTAATTTACTGCTAAAACAGATTTAGCAAAGAACAACATGTTTGTATCACACGTTTTTCCAAGAGATTGCAAAAGCTATTCATTTTCAGCCTCAAGGGAGTCTTGAACATATTAATAAAATTATCATGGCCAGTATATATCCAGTTAATTTAACTCACATTGGACTGCATTACTGTTTCTTAAGAACTCACTAAAATAATTTTGTAAGGTTTCAGATTGTGACATCACCTGTATCAGTAGGTCTTTTTGTTGGGTATCTGGGCATGTGCCCTGTTTCTGAACCTGAAATCAGCCTCCAGTCTCATCATTTGACACATAATGTGATTACTGTTTTTTATAATTTAATTTGAATGACAAAAAAAGGAATTTAAAATTTTAGGAAGTTGGCTTGTACACAAATCCAAATATAATTCAAATATTTCTATCAAAGAAAGAAGCTATGGTAGATGCTAGTCATTTTAGAAAATTTAGTATGTAGAGACAAAATAATATTTGCTTATAATTCTGAGGTACAATATTAAGAAGGAGGAATAAAGCAATCATTAAATGTTTCACGCTTCAAGCAATCATGTATGAGGGTCCCCAAATTTGATACCAGTCAAATCTAAAAAAGAAATGAACATATTTTTAACCACCCACCATGTATACCCACACAGACACACACAGACTGACAGTATTCCTTTAGAACAGGAGATGTCTTGTCTTTTTTTGTGGAAGTAATAATGACTCCAAGAAATTATGTAAGACTGTGAAACATTAAAGCTTTGTGTTAGTATAAAAAGATTACAATGCATTACCTCAGTTTCTACTAGCTATGATTTTGGTGCCAGACACAAGTACAGGACAAGGGCCTCTGTTTCCTGCTATTTATTGCCTTCAAGGTTTTTGCAGAAGGAGAGGTCACATTGCTGGCACAGACACAGAGTGAAGCTCAAGGGCATCTTCCAAATGCAGCAATGACCAGTGCAGGACAGTATTCAAGGACTCCAAACATCAGACTTATTTTGTGAATAAAAAGGAAAAAGAAATCCCAGTATTTCAGATTGTCTCTGAAGACTTGTCCTGCAGCTGAAATTTATGCCTGGATACTAAGGTGCCTTTGTGAGTCCATTCTAGTTCACATTTTATTCTCTAGAGTTTAGAAAAAAATGCTTTTTTATTTTCCAATCTCAGTGTTGGGAGTTCCCATCTGTGTCAGAGGGAAGAAATTGTAAAAATTAATGCTTAAAATTTTGAAAATATTAAGTGAACAGTGATGGAATTAGAAATTAATATAAAGAGCAAAAGAGTCAATTATGAATTACAGTGTCACAAATCTGGATTTAGGAATCCTGCTGACTATGCCAATTTGTTGCAAAAGGGAGATTCAAACCACTTAAAGAACCATTGTCAAAGGTACTAGCAAAAGTGGTTTTATTGAAATACGATGCTGTGAAAGTGTGATTTAACAAAGTTCAGCAGCAAGGTTCACTTTACTAGTGTACTGCTCAAAGGATATAACAATGATTCAAACCTACCAAAACAAAATAAATGTTACCAAGACAATCTTAGTGCACCCTATTATAAGGTTGTGCACAATATTGGTCACTTACCAAAAAACTGTAGTTATTCAGAAGTGTCTCTGCCTTGAGAAGCAGCATTGGGAGGCATCCCAGTTCAACAGAATCACTGCTGTGCTGCTGGCTGCTTAGTAGGGAGAGCTCAAAGAAGGCTCCCTCAGTCTGCCGTATTTATGGAATAAAGTGATTGGTGTGAAGTCAAATTACATGTGATGGAAAAGGTATGCACGAGACTCCTCATATGTTCAACTTCCTTTGTTCCATGACAAATGAGAATTGAAAAAGCTACCTGCTATTCATGTGTTAATTGTGTGATCAGTGTTGCATGCTCATATGCATTGATGCTCATTGTGTCAATCAGTTCCTTTGTGCGTTTTCAGAGAACAGAGTAGAACTAGACAGTTCTTGGCCCTGTTCAGGGGCTCTGGCCTTTACTTCCTTTGGAGCCTGTACCAAAATGCTCCTAGTTTGATTAAGGAGACAAGTACATTCTTCATGCCTTCAGATGCTCTGGCCTGCAAGGGATTCTCATAAAATGCAAAAGGACCTAACGCAAGATAAAACACTTGTGAATAGACTTGTATAAATTTGTATAAACCCTTGTAACTTTGTTCTAAGAGAGGCTCTCTAGTTTCTTAAAACTGCTTCAAGAACACAATCTTGAAGAAAGCTTATTTTGAAGTGTAACCTGACAGGAAAAAAATTTGCTTCTTTTATTCCTGTTCCCTTTAAATCTTTTGGGGTCCATCACTTTCAGCAATTCTCTCTTTGCAAAACACATTTTTGGAAATATGCAGCCCATGAGTTTAGTATAGTGATTTATAGAAAGGCTGAGTTTTGTCTGAGCCTGTCAGGTGTTTAGCCACACTCAGCCCCTAAATTAACCACATTGAAATGCAAAATTCTAAGAACTTTCCCAGGAAACATGCTAGCCATAAGATGAGGGCTTTCAGTTTTTCTCAATATGTTTTGGAAATTGAATTAAAGCAAGAGCATTCACAAAATTCTCATCTCATACTATCTAATCCTATATACAGAGATAAATATGTGCCTGCCTGAGTCACTTATTATTACTGTTGTAGCTTTCACTGCATTATTTGAAAGACAAATGTGTCCAGTAATTACACTGTACTCACAAAGTCCTGTAGTAGTTGTATTGCATACACTTGGTTTTCATACTGTTATTCATATTATATGTCCTATTATTTAAAAAAACTTAAAATGAGATCAAATAGATATTTCCTCTAATCTACCCCTTATCCTCAAGGCATTTGAAGAGTTACTGGATTGTGTGGAACGTGATGATCAGCCTTTATATCATCTTTTGGCAACACACTGAGAAAGAAAACCTTTTTTACCATTTGCAGTCAACTAGTCCTCCCCATTAGTGGGGCCCTGGAAAGAGTGCTGAATGGGCTGTCACTGAAGGTTTTTGAAACTCCACACACATTTTCTCTGTGCCTTCTTAGTTGTACCATTTTGGCAAATAAATGGCACACATAGCGTGTTTTACAAGGAATGACAATCTAATCATAGAACTATGAAATCATGGAAAGGCTTGGGTTAGGAGACCTAGTTCCAACCTCCCTGCTGTGTGCAGGGACATCTTCCACTAGACCATGTTTCTCAGAGCCTTGAACGCTTCCAGGAATGGGGCACTCACAACTGTTCCAGTGTCTCCCCATTCTCACAGTAAAGGGGTTCTTCTTAATATCTAGTCTAAGTCTGCCTTCTTTCAGTTTGAAGTCAGTCCCCCTTCTCCTATCACTACATGGTCTGGTAAATAGTCTCTCTCCAGCTCTCTTGTAGGCTTCCTACATGCTTGTAGCATTAGAATGCTGCAATTAGGTCATTCTGAAGCCCTCACTTTTTCAGGCTGAGCAATCTGAATTCTCTTAGCCTTTCCTTGTAGCTTCAAGGGGTGCTTCATCCCTCCAATCACCTAATCTGGACTTTGTAGGCACCTTTCAAATCTTACTTTAAATGTCAGTCCAGATAGTACCTTTTCACAGGAAATAACATTTTATTGCTTTTCTTATTCACTTTTTTGCATTTCTCCTGAAATGTGTATTGAACAACAGTAAGAAAGGAGCTGACCTTCACATACACAAGTTTCTATTAGGATACTATTAGTGGATGTTAGGATCCCCACTGCGTTCTCATATACAATATATAGTCTTTGTATATAATCATTATTAACTTGTTACAGGTCCTCGGAATTACAAAGGACAAATGACTTTTCAGGAGCAAATGTTCCCTGCCTATTTTTGATTATATATGTGGTGTCAGTATGCTCTGAGTGTCCCAGAGGAAAAAACCTGTCAACACTGGCATAGGCAAAAAAGCAGAGTAGAAAGTGAAAACACTACCACTAAAAACTACTCCTGCTATGAAATAAATTATGCTTTCCAGATAAGTGAAACAAATAAATGACCCTCCTCCCAAAAAAATGAGGTAAAAACAATGAAATACAGCACTGAAGTAAATAATTTTTGTTGCAGGGCTTCTGGTTAGCCCTTCTCAGATTAAATGACCAGATATCCTATATAATGCTTGGGAAGGAATTATTCAGAACTGAAAATGCGGACCACCTGTGCAGATCTATGTTTTGAAATATTATGAATGGTCATTGTTAGCAAAACCTGAGCATTGAATGCTTGGAGATGTTAACACATTCATCTCCAATGCAGCTAACACTTAGAAAATCTCTTTGCCTGATTAATTGGAACAGGTATGGTTTTATTTTTTGAATCTGCCCTGTGTTAAACCTAGTAAAAATTTGTGATTAAGAGAAAAATCTGACACAAGCATGGGTTTGAAATTGAAAAAAATCTGTGTGAGTCCAAACTGAGGTATACCAGCAGAACTGCATGGGAGCCCTAAAAATCAGGAAAAAAAGTAAAACTTATTTGCTGTTCTGCCTTGAAGTATTATATTTTCACTTGTAGTACATTCACTAACCTACATATATATGATATATAGCGTCTTAAAATTCCATACATTTTCTTTTTGTCTTCTCATTCAAAACTGAAATTTGTCAAAGAAACCATGTCTGAGACACAAATTTACTTATTTGAAAAAGTGAATGATTAACATGATACTACATCCT
Source organism: Xenops minutus (assembly GCA_035221455.1). Taxonomy (NCBI): domain Eukaryota; kingdom Metazoa; phylum Chordata; class Aves; order Passeriformes; family Furnariidae; genus Xenops; species Xenops minutus. The sequence goes on from JAWWEE010000158.1 coordinate 19,619,334, forward strand.
TATAGAAAGGCTGCTCAGGCAGCCATGCAGGGATGCAGAATCATAAGACACGGATCTCGTCCTTTACTACTGGGTAAGACTGGGTAATTGATTTCCTGCATATATTCATAATAAAACACTTCTTCACTCTTCACATGCTGAAGTAAATTATACAGTAACATTTGACCCTTCCCAGAGATGAAAGCTCAATAGGTACTACTGCAGGCACTTCATTTGAGGAAAATGATTTGAAATGAGGAAAATGATTTTGAGGAAAAGGATTTGAAAAAAGCCTGAACAACCCAGACTTTTGCAAAATGTGATTCTTGCTGTTTATTACACAGATGTGGTTTACCTTTTACTAGCAATATAAATAAGCCACAGAGTTATAGAAAATACTCCCTGAAGGGAAGAATTGTGTCTGCAAGTTAGTTATGTAGATGAGGATCACAAACTAGCTCTGTTGGAATGGGAGTTGCCTCTGTGCCAGCTTCAGACATGGATGCAGTAATAACACTTTGTTCATACAAAGGAGTACCTTTCCTTAGGCAGTTTTCAGAACTTGAGAAACCTCATCTAACAAAATCTCCCATCAACCACGTGAGGTAAGTAAGTAGCAATATTAAATGCATTTTTTGTACTATTTGCAACTCTGTGTTGTTGTTCCTGTAATTTGTGATTTTTCACTTCATCCCACACTGGAAAAAGAAATCAACATTTTAAAATTGTCTGCAAGCAAGGCTACAAGAAAAAGTTGTTCTAGAAATGTTGAGAAGATATTTGTGATACATTTAATTAGCTGCTTTTGCTTTTATCTGTCTTTATATAATACAATTAGATAAAACACAAGCAATCAAACCGACTGAAATAAAATATTTCATTTGTGTATAAGATTATGATGTTGAAACAAAATATATTGACATAAAGAAAAAAATTCCTCCTTTCAAACCTACAGGTGTAAAAATTTCTAATGAAACATTGGGATTTCAAATTGCCATATATCTATATACACCATATCTATACTTATACCTATAGCCACACTTATACCTATGTAGTCTATACCTATATGGCAGTGTATGTATTTGGCATGCACTTTTCAAGAGAACTTTTGTATTATGGGTAACTGCATGCAGCAATGCAGTCTTAGTACCATGGAACGCACTGATAACTCTGTGCTGACTTCCTCAAATTTAGATGATGTCATTTGGGGAAAACAGACTTACCCTTTAAACCTTTACCAAGCACATTTGCCATACCTTCTCTTACCCCTCTTCAACCAACTATCTGAGCTATATTGGGCACAGATAAAACTAGGGGTTAAAGAGTAAAACATTGATGTATACTTCAACCCAGCAACATTTTACCTTGCTCTGTGGTTTTTACTATAGGTAACCTGAGTGTTATTGAAAGTAATTGGTATGTGTTAGGTCTCCTTCAGGGTAGAAGCTTCCTTTGCAGGCTCTTTCCACTGCCAGTTGATTTAATCTAGTTTAGCTGTTTTCTGTATTTCCTCTTTTTAATATCCCAGTCTTTCACCATTATTTGATTAAAAGCCAACCAGTGCCATGTCATTAGAGCTCCATTTGTTTATTTGCATAGCAAGTGTGATCCATAGATAAATTTAAGTGTACAGTATGAGAAAAGAGAACCATTACCACAAGTTCCCTGGGAAATGTTAGATTGTTCTTTTTAAGAACAATACTTACAAAACAGTGCTTGCTAGGCAACTGCAGAAAGGTAATCAAACATTTAAATATTTTATGCATTTAGATCTATTTCTCATATCAACTTTTTTTAATTGCTGGACATCTGATTTTTTCCAGCTGTCATTCATCTAATTCACAGTAGTAGCCACCCAAATTGCTGTAGTCAATATGAGAGCCAAATTACTTTACCTGTCGAGATTCTGCTTTTGTCTTCATTCTAAATATCATTCAGCCCTAAGAATATTGCCTCTGCAGATGCAGAAGTGAGTAGGAATGCCAACAGAAATTAAATGACATTTTATCACTTTTGAGATACCAAAATTTATTTTTAAGGGATGATTGCATTTTCTACACATATTTCATCAGCTAGCATCTCTATTGCTTCCTGATCCAACTTCTCCTGCAGTCAATGGTAATTTTTCAGAGACTTCATACAGAGCTGGATTAGGCTCAGTAGGAATGATAGAAAGACATTATTGAAAAACAATAAATTTAACAATTATGTTGGCAATCATATTGCCTTGGTAGATCTTAGACGCTTAAGGAGATAATAGGTACCTAACAGATGACAGTACTAATTTCCTATTCAAGAACTCTGTTCCTGGCAATGAGCATTTGATCCAGAAGGAGTTGCAGTCCGTTTTCTGCCTATTGAGAAGGACTATAGCTCTTTACTTCTGGACTCATACAAGTCTCTGCATATGTAACCCACAGACAAAGGAGGCTGAATGTTTCTTTCTTACAGTAATTTTCATAGTCACCGTTTTTCTGACGATCAAGAAAATAGCCCGAATCCTGTTTGAGAGAAATCAAATATGGGAGATGCAGACTGAACACATTGCATATAAAGAAGACCTGTCTTTCAGTCACTTGTAAATTTTGTGTGTTCTGGATGTAACTCTCCTCAGTCTTTGTTCTGTTCCATGCAGAATCAGTTACTGTCACTTTACTCATGACATGCCAAGGCAGTTACCAGGTAATGAATCACCAAACTTTTTTTTCTGGAGTGATAAGAACTTTTAAAATCTCACTTTGTCTCTTAGATCACTGAGGGACTAAGCCAATGTGGCCATAGCTTCTTAAAATCACATTGTAAAAAAATCACCCTCAATGCATATTTATTGATGTTGGTTTAAAAAGAACTTGAAGGCAGGTGCTAATAAAACTCAGTGAATGGACGCTTGTGGAAAGTAATCACACAAAGCATTCAAAAGAGTATTTAATGAATTCATCTGATTGTTGAAACAAACGTTCATTGAAAAGTGGTTTTGGTATTAGCTCAGCTCTTGACTGAACTTCAGAAATGGCTCATGAACAAAAATGTTGAAAAAAATAATATAAAAAAAATTCCTGATAATAGACACACCTTTGAAAGGCTACTTTTGAGTGAAATATAAATACAATCAGAAGTAAAAATACAGTTTTGACAGTGTTGCATTTTTAATGCTCTATTTATAAAAATGTATCCACATTCGTGAAATGTACTGCAATACTTTTTCCAATTTTTTAAGGTGAAAAGGGATCATTCCATTTATTTCAACAACAGTAGGAATTTGCCTGATATTTTGCATGGATAAAGATGTCAGGTGACATCTTCTTTTAGAATGGAGAAGACCATCTACCAAGTAATGGGAACTTTTCAATCCAGAGGATAGTTTGCTCTAACTCCTGCACATCTGTGAATACTTTTAAAGCTTAAACATTTTACCATGCAAGACACAAACCCATGGACAATACTCACAAGAGTAGAGAAAGACCTGCAGAAATAACTCCAAAATGTTAAAATATTTATTTTGAAATCCTCAGCTTCTAGGAAATAGTTGATCAGATAAAAAAGTGAATTTCTGGAAAAGCAGTTAGAAGACTCACTGATGGTCATTGTTAAGAAAAAATATATTAGTTTTGCATATAAGTTGTAAAAATTTCTATGAAATTTCAAGCCACCTATTCAATTAACTGGTACTGAATTCATTACAAACATTTACTTATTGTCTGAAGAACTCAAGTAATCAATAATTTATCTGAAAATCTTATTTGATGGACCTAGAGTTTTTTCCGAACAGCTGTTTTTAAGAATATCCTTGGAAATTACTCTGGTAAGTATTTAGGTTACCTGATGAGGATGCTTGATATCAAAGAGCTCTCCATTTACACAGGCACCAGAATTATTTGATTTGAGAAATTCCAGGCTTGGATGATTTTTTGGTGTTGGTGTTTGAAGTTTTTTTTTTTTTCTTTTGTCTGTGTGTGTGTTTTTTGTTGTTGCTTTTTGGTTTTTTTTTTTTTTCTTTTGTCTGTGTGTGTGTTTTTTGTTGTTGCTTTTTTGTTTTGATTTGGTTTGGGTTTTTGTTTTGTTTTGGGGTTTTGTTTGTTTGTTTGTTTTCCCTAATCATAACATGAACTGCAGAAAAAGCTTAAAATTTCCATTATTTTTTAAAAAAATACATATTTTTAAAAAATAAATGTGTTCACTTCAAAAGAATTTGATTATAAAGGAGTTCTCTAGTTACATAAAGCTGTTAAAAAACAATGCAAAGAACAAATAGCTCTATTTCAAAAAGATTGCATTTGAGACATTCCTTTTACACAAAAAATTATTTCCAAATGTTTTAGAGGTAATTCCTGGAGAAAACCAGTCCACTGATTTTCTTTTTAAGCCAACTGCACACTTCAGCTTTAGCCTTAGGCTTATTAAGTCATAAAAAATGCACTATGGTGATAAAAGAGTTATATGTCATCTCTAGAGAAAAACACCCAACCAAACAAACAAAAAACAGAGGGAACACAGACACAGAAGTAAGACATCCCTTTAGCCTTACAGATCAAAGAAGAGGTCAAAATTCTCAGCAGATGTTAAAATCAGTGTGGCTAACCTCAGTCTAATTAGTCTATGCTGATTTACACCAGCTGAGGTTCAGCAGGTGAATGCCTGAGGTGCAGACATAAACTACATAAGCAACTCAAACCTTTGAGGACACTTCTCCCTTCAAGTCAGTAATGTGTTACTGAGGCACCTTGATTATATTCATATTTATGTCTTGCCATTTACATGAATTAGGTTTTCATGACAACTGTTCTTCACTTATAGCTAATAACAGGAGTTTCAGTAGTTTTATACAGTAGTCTGTTTTTCTCAATGTATGTGTATCAACTGTGACTTTTCAGTGCCTTTCATATTTAACTAGCATCAGAAATCTCTCTTCAAATCTGTGCAGCATATTCCAAAGGTCATAGCTAACTGTACAGATTTAGGCATTATAATTCTTCTGGGTTTGCACTTACTGAATAGAATCTTTGGGAAATATTGTATTGATTTTTTTAATTTTAATGTGGTTATTTTCAGAATCTTCATAGCTTCTCTTACCTTAGCTGACCAGTTAAATGGCCAAGTTAGAGAGACCTTTTAGTTTATCCAATCAAAATATCCTTCTCCACTTAGAATATTTTAAAATTGTTTTCTGTGCTTTGATTTCTAAAGCATAGAATATCCTCTCAAGGGCAAGTAAACCCAACAACCTCATTGGTACTTGCACATTTCAAGGCCTTTGTATGAGGTGTTACCTCATTACTCCAGTTTTTCTGTTGGCTTAGACATATTAATAAATTGAAATTCACTTTATGTAGCTTGTTGTCCATAAACTTAGCTATATTAAAATAGGAAGGGTGGTAATTCACTATTATTGTATGAATATCTAGTAAAATATAAGACTTTCTGGAAATCACAGCAAAAGCTTTTAAATCAGTTCTGAAGAGAAGGTACTATATCAAATATAAACAGATACTGCAATTACATAAGGTAGGAATTCAGTTTGAAGAGCTGTTGAGCTTTGGAGCACAAGCCAATTACCAGCAGGAGTCAGAAATTGTTCCATGAGGAACAATTATCTGAACTATTTGAGAAGTAGCAGGGATTTCCATCCTGGAACATTTAAAATTCTTTTGGTTTTGAGGGAAACAGTTTCTTACCTAGAAATTGCAATAATTTCAAGGCACTTATCTATCCAGCGCTATACAACTGTGTGCTGTGTTCCAGAGTCATTGAAAACATAATCAACCAGTGGCGTACTACAAATACTAAAAAAACTCGCAATAAATTCAGTATCGTGTGAAGAGACCTCAGTGGGGCTACCTCCCTTTGGCTCTATGGTTTCCAATTATGCAAATTCTTTTTGCATAGAGTGGTGGTATTGGCCTCTTGTCCTGGATCCAAGCTGTGGTCTTGAGTTCAGCCTTTATTTGTTGTGTTCCTATAGCAAAACATGAGTGGGTTTTACATTCTTTTCCCCCTATGCTGAAAGACACCAAACACCACCACACAGGTTGAGCCAGAGTCTAGGTGTGTGCACCTGGGACCTGCATGTGATGTGCTGGTCTTAAATTTTCTTTAAGACAGAGATATGGTATGCAGTAGTACTGAAGGGCAGTAACCTGTCCATGAGGAAAAGGGTCCAATTGTATCACAAGTCCCATGACTATTAGTGGAAACTAATTTTTTGTCAGGCAATGGACTGCCTTTGCATTCCCTACAGTGAGGTCTTTGCCATGGCCCTTCTCCTCTGGGCCTTTTTAACACACTTCTTCAAGTCCAGCATTCAGCCTTGTGCCCTGCACAACACATGCAGAGACCCTGTGGTTTTGCTGTTGCAGCCTAACCTGCAAGGCTTAATTTGACAATCCTGTGGCATGGCTTCTTCTGTTACTGCCTGATGGAGCATTATATCAATGGTAGTAATACGGTTCTTGCTCTTTGAAAAATGCAAGTGGTGGTAGCTACCACAGGAGATTACATCAAATACCGGCACAGTTAAAAAGAATCAGTTTAGGAAGGCTGTATAGCTGTACATGAGGACTGCACAATTTGACACTTTACCTATAGAAATCTGTTTCAGAGATTTCCAACTATTTTCTTAGTGAATAAATGACTTTTGAAAGGCTTCATGCTGGTGGCCACAGAGCTGGAAGTCCTTTATCCACAAAACAAATAATGGAAGTACCAGCTTTCTCACACTAATATGCCTCAAGTACAACTCTGTCCTAAAGAAATTATTGCAGCCTTTACATTCTTTCTTGACTTTGCTGGAAGACTAGGGGGCATGCTGATAAGAGCCAGATGAGTTGTTTTCATTAGGTTTCATTACACACATATTCAGTGTGTGTAAGAGTTAGATAATCACATGCATTCATACAGTAGGCTACAGCCATGATACAATGGAAATTTCCAGACAATATGGACTTTAATGAAAAGTTAAACAGTAACTTATACCTTAAAGTGCTACGCTTTGTGTATTGGAAAATCTCCTGTGAATGTCCCAAGACTGAGGTGAGGCTTTTGACTCCAAAAAAGAGTTGAGCCCTGTATTAAAGATAGGGCTAGATGTAAAAACAGTAAGAGATGAACAAAAAGTAAATGTGACATATCAAATACTTATTACCTCCTTCTTAGTATTTCCATGAATAAGATTTTCGGGGTAAAAAATGTATGTTTACAACAGGAAATCTGTAAAGAACTTGAAATTCACAGTTTGTGTGATTTTACCTAGGTGTTATGACAGTTTCTATAATACGTGGCATGTGGTAGATTCTGTGGTGAAAAAAGTTCAAATGCACATGGAGCAATGAGCAGAACTTTAGATACTATGTGTGTCTATATATACACCTACATGTATATACACATAGATATAGTTTGCTTAGTTTATCCAAGAAATGACTATTCAAAACCTCTGAGAAATTAGTTACTCCTCACAGTGGTAAACAAATGTGGATGCAGGGAGGTGTTTGTACACCAGGTGGATTAACAGCAGTCCATCTTCTCCTTTTTTTTCTCTGAACTTTCTGCCTGCTTAAATACCCACAGTATAGCTGAACATCTAAATCACCTTTATATCTTTAAACAATGATAATCCCAAAACATAAACAGTTACCAAACTCTGAAAGCAAAAATTGTGCTGTCTAATCTTGTCTAAGGAAATGCCTGAAGTTTTTAGCAGCAGACACTCCCTACACTTCACTGTCTCCCAGGCAGTTCGATGCATGCCATAATTATGGTGGCTCAAAGGTTCTCAGCTCACAACTCAGGTTACATGCAGCTTTTCCAAGAGGTTCCCTGGAATTTTCTAACTAAAGAATACATCATAATTTTTTTTCCCTCCATGTGGATCCTGCAAAGGGACTTTTAAACTTCATGAAAATGAAATGAAATGAGAGTTTATCTCTAAGGAAGCTATCTGACTTTTATTTTTTCTGTTGTCTAATACTCTGCATTAAAAATAAAAATAAATAAATAAATAAATAAATAAAAACAGAAAACCAAAACCAATCAAAACTGTATGGATTAACTTTTTCCACTGTAAAAACAAAAACAAAAAAAACCCAACCCCCCAACAAAACAAAAGAAAAACCCACAACCACCACCACCACCACCACCACAAATATGTGAAAACTTAATAAAATCAAAATAGTAACTCTGGACCCCCTGTCCACAACAAAAGTCAGCTACAACAATGGCACTGTTGACCCTTTCCCAGAGTACTAGCCATATTTCAATAACAATGTTTCTAATTATATCTGTGTACATATGGATTTCAGTTTTTCCTCTGACAACAGACTGCATCCCTACCTGACATTTATAATGTGCTCATTCTACCTCTCCTCCCCTGGATGGGATGACAAACGTGTAATTGGAAAATAGTGACAGCAGTTTTGTGAATAAACCCAACAGAATCTGGGTGAGATGTAACAGATTACTTTAAGAATATGCTACAAACAAGCAGACAAATACATAATGCAGTGTATTTAACCACTTTTCCCAAGGGGAGTCATGGTGCTAAGAGTCTTGTCTCCTGATCTGATCCTGGAGAGAGGAGCCATGACATTTTTTCTACTGTTGCATTTTCAGATGCAGGACTTAGCCACAGGGCTGTAGACAGCTGAACATAATTTAAGGAGACTTTTCTAATTACACTGGAGACTGAAGAACAACAAATATGATTTATAGCCACACTGTTTTTTATCTTTTTTCCTCAGCCATGCAAAGCTTATACTGGCTTCAGTTTAAGCATCTAAATTAGTTTTTCTTATACTTTATTCATGCAATTCATGATAGGCATAAAAGGTGATGACTTCATGAGGTCCTTTTGGCCTTATAAATCTACACAAGAAAGATAAAACTGTGTTATGTAAGTTTTATGATATTACTAACCCATTTCTTAAAAACGCAGCTGATTGTAGCTGCATTCTTTGTAGTTGATCTGCAGCACTGACAATCATATGCTCTCTGTTTTGTATAACCCGGTTTTTAGATCATTAAAATCATTAAGGATTCTTAGAGGCTTTGTAAAGAAAAATAATTGCAGTAATATGGATAATTCTAAAGACTTTTCTGTAGCAAAGACTTAGCTTGGCAGACTGTTGCATTTATTTCCTTTCTAAATTCCTGTCTAGTCGAAATCATTGTGTAGCGATCATCATTTAAGTGATCATCTCAGTTGTGTCACCACAGATTGCAATAACCTTATGTAAAAGACCATAGTAACATTAAATGCTAAATCTTTCACATCTCTAGGCATTAAGAATTAAAAATAAAGACCTAGGTCTGCAAAGCCTTACTAAGAAATACAGTGACATTGTAGACTTCCAAGAAAAAGAAATCTATGATGCATAGTAAGAAATCAGAGTATTTCTTTCCCACCTGCTTTGGTGGTATGAAAGGGTTATACAATTCCTCAAGTACTACAGATTATCAATTACTTCTAGTAATTGATTGATAATGGAGGGATGTAGCTCGTTCTATGATGTACTTTTTACACACTGTGGCAAAGACAAGTATCACAGAGAAATCAGTATGGGTGGATCAGAGTATTTCTACCACAGACTTGAGGAGGTTCCTTTTGGATAACTGCAGTTCCCAGCATTACCAGCAGAGCCCTGAAGGACTTCTCTGTGACAGAGACATTTAATGCACAAGACAATCATTGGCCTTATACAATGAATGCTTTTGAGAAAACTATGAAATATACTCTGCATAAATTATATAAATGCATCTAAATAATTACTATTTCTGCCAGCAACCTTTTTCTTGCAATTTATCTGAATGTTTCCAAACCTGGTTGTAGCCTCATCCATTTCAAAGACATTTGGCCTTGTGAAATAATAGCATGTCATATTCAGGGACAGAATATCTTGTGAAAACCAGCTGGTCTGTTCATTTAGCTCTCAATCCATGTTATTATACATTAACTGTATGTTTTCAATGTATTTAGAACACTTCTCAGTAAAGGCATGTTTGTTAGCTCACACCATTCTAATGAAAGTCTGAATGTGTTGACTTCATGAGCTTTACTTCTGATTTATGTTGGTATCTTAGGCTCATAGTTTACGCTCTGCTCTAGTTTAATCATAGCGTCCTACTCAGAAACAGCAAATACAAGGAAAGAAACATGTCTTAAGATTGAAGCCATTGACCTCTGTGAAAGCACATCTTCTAGCAAAGTACAGACCTTAATTCTTCAAACTATGGATATCCTCATTTTTTCTGTGTAGCATTTTCATGGTTCTCAGGGCACAAGTAGTAGGAGTGAATGAATTCATGAATTAAATTAATGCTTAAATATGCAAAAAGGCCATTTGTGTGAAAGAAAGTATGGAAAACTGTGATAGAAAAAAGGTACAAAAAATGTGCTCCGGAGCTTGAGAAGTGCCACAAGCGAACTCAAAAAAACATTCAAGAGCAGTAGCATTGTTTGTGCTGAATAGTGGCAGCAGGACTTTATGTATTTTGGGATACTGGATAGATAGAAGTCTGTGACCCCCACACACATGCTGCGCTTTTTCCTTTGCCTTTGATCCAGATTTACCTTTTTATTGAGATTCTATTTATGGAGAGGGTCTGCTGGAGAGCTATGTGCTCATGCAAGAAGGTGGTATGTCATGCTGTGGTTGCTTTTTGGATCAAGGTCTTCACTTGTATAGAGGAACCTTAATAGTTCTTGAATGTCATAGATACCAGAGAAATGAACTGAGTGTACTGCTCACTCTCCTGTGAAAAGGGATGTTTTCTTTTACCTATTTGGAAACAATAAATTAGGCCCAGGAAATAAATACTCCTGGCCTTATTTCTCCCGTACTTTAAACAAAGAAACTACACAGAATTCTTTTCTGCTATGTTTTTCTAGTTATACTTTAAAAACCCATTTGTGTTTGTTACTGACTGCCATAACTCACAAAGCCTTCAAAAGTGTCTCCAAAGAAGAAGAAATAGCAACTGTAAAAGAAAGACATTTAAAACAACTACCATTCCATATAGGGTATACTGTTTCAGCAATCCCAAACTAGGATTCATCGGGCGGCACTGGCTTGGGGAGTGGCTCCACTCTGTAAATAAATCTGCCCTAGGGCTGTTAAGTCTGTGAAACAATTTGAAATCACTGGATCTGCATCAATTTTATGATTGAACCATAGTGCATAATAACAGGGATACTCTTAAATGAATGTATGGAGTGAAAGATGAACTAAAATTGACACAAGAAATGAAATATTAAAGATGATTCTTGTCTCCTGGTAGAAAATAAAGTACGTATCCTTTTGCTTTCTTTCTCATTCCACAAGAACCTTAGAGTCAAAACATTGCATCTAATGCTAGGTTCTGTTTTGGTAAATATGTTTCACTAACCTATTATATTACTGATTAGTAAGTTGATTTTAGAGGCTGTTTCAAGTTAATTACTTTTTAAAAAATAATGACAAAATTTAATCTATTTGAAAGATAATAATTATTTTTGGTATTTAAAAATGCACAGAACAAGTAAGCTTGCTGGAAAAAAGATTATTTTCATCACAGTTTAATTATGCTGCTGCAAAGTAGCTAGTTGCTATAATATCTGATTTTTATCTCTTTTAGATGAATATTCTTTATTTATTAAATTAACTGTTCTTGTTTTGAATTTAATGATACTAATCTGAAAATTCCTTTCATACCCTTATTAGGATTTTTTTATTGAAACATTAGTCTTAAAACATTATCATGTAATTTTTATTCTTCAATCTGAAAGCTCAGCTGTGTGAAAGATAATAAAAAGGTGTCATCTATTTTAGTAGCATCAAGATTTCATTCTAGCATAGCAAATAACAAGCTCTGTAATTGAATGCATGAGGAAAGTATTCATGTTTGTGACAAACTGTCTGTATAACCTTTACGATTTTTAAGTGCAACCCTGTCTGAATGCACAGCATTGTTAATGGAAACTGGTGTTTTACACTTATTTTTAGGTTCAGTATTAGCACACAGCATCAAGGATTCACAAAAAATCCACTGCACCACCAATCAAAGGAGTTATGACAGCAATAGCTGGGTTATTAACTGAAAGCCTATGTGCTTTCATTTGGGCTTGGTAGTTTTCCTTTCTCAAAGAATTAGGCATGTGCCAAAGGAGGGCTCACAGAGCCTAGACAAAGAGGAGACAATGGAAAAGAACCGAAAGGGAAGTTTCAGACATAAAAGCTTTAGAGAAGTCAAGCTGCTTTTATTGTATCAATGCAGAAGATCGCTCAGCTGAGGGGAATATACAAAGGTGTAAACAATACCCTGAATGTAGGCTTTTTTCCATGTTTATGCACTAGTCTGAATGTGCTGCACCTTTGAGGAATGGATAAACCACAGTAAGTATTAAAGAAGCTACTCAGGAATGGATTTAGTCAACTTCTGTCATGTGTTTCCAGTTTGAGATATTTGCATGATCCAATCTGGTTAGATCTCCTGAAAGCTTGTACATATGTGACTGCAGCACCAGGATCTGAGAGAAGACTAATGATGGATTTCAATTTTGGTTATAGGTTTGAAATGTGACAGCAAGGAAGGCAAGAGGAAATCTTCCTTTGACTGGCTTGAGATAGGACCTCAAGTCAGTTACAACTGTGCACGGAATTTAGGCCCTTGCAGTGAGATTCCTAAACAATATGCAAAACCTTTTAAACTAACAAACAAAAAAATCCCAGTTTTAGTAGACAGTAAAGTAGGTCAATTAACATTTTAAATACAGACACTAAGACAGAATAGTAGTAAAAGGGCTTAGAAACCATATTCTCTTTGTGTCACAACCTGGTCCAAAAGCTTCAAGCTTTACCAGGTGTTTAATTTTAGGCTTCAAGAGATTTCTCCTATGTAAACTCTTGTAAAGTCATTGGCTCTTTGATACCCTGAATTCACATTTGGAGAAAAACACATTTTTCTCTGAGAGATTTCTTTTAATTTGGTGAGAATATAGGCATTTTGGCAAAAAAGGTTTTACAAAAATAACATGCAACTTCACAAAAGCATTATGACAGATTACTGTGACTAGCAAGCATTGCTACAATTAGGGACTTTTGTTACACTCAGCAACTGTGTGCAATTTAAGTGAGGTACCCACACCTTACAGAAAATAAGTGTTTAAGTTACCAACAAGAAGAAAAGAATAAGGAAAGAGAGATTAAGAGAAGAAAGAATAAAGACAGAAAGAGAGGAGAGAAAAATATATTTACCACTCACAAGGTCACATGCTGACAAGAGAGCAGGCCAGAGCCCAATGGAGGTGGGTGTTGTGTGTGCCTGTTTATAGACTGCGGCTACTGTAGCCACTCCCTCCTGGTGAGACCTTTGGTTCACTGACCCCTCAGCCAAAGTGAGGGGTGCTACAGCCAAGTAGAGGCTCCAGGGGTTGTGGTGTGGGCAGGTTACCAGGTGGACATTATTGACTGACAGCTGCCCCATGCGACATTCATGCCACGTGGCCACTGACCTTGGCAGCCTTCTTGGCTGACCATGTGGATACCGTGTTAAAGGCCTGTCCACACACACACACACACACACAAACACACACAAACTTGTTGATTCAACCCATCATTCAGTGAGATATAAATCTAGTCTGTGACTCCTTGTCCACTGTCTACTTGTAGGCAGACCATTGTCTCAGCTATCTCAGTGGCTTTCTGAAGGGCAGCAAACTGCACTACCCCTTGGACACTCTTTTGCAGTGCCTTGAGTCCAATAGTATCTCCAGTTCCTGTTTCTCTGAGCATTATTCTTGCTTCTTTTGGAGCTACAGGTCCTCTTCTTCTTGATACCCTTCTGGTAGCCTTCGTTTCAATAATTTCCTAAAAATCTCCTCTCCATGCCTGTGCAATTCCTACATTTTCTCTCATCCTCCAGAGGGCTATGTATGACCTTCAGCTCCCTTTTTAAAAAGTGTAGTGTCTACACTAAAAAACAACAAAGAAAGGGTACAGTCTGTTATATGGCTGATCTTGCTAAAATCCTCAAAAAGGAAACTGGCCCTCCTACTTCTGTTGCCATGACAATGAACATTTTTGCAGAAAGCCATGTTGTGGTTAGGAAACATATTATCTAGCAGTTTAAACAAAGCAACATCAGCATAACAATTAACTTACTGCTTTAAACTAAAAGTCTGCCAACCCCAATATCCCTTTTCTAACAGTGACTACTACCAGCTGCTTCAGAGAAAGATGACAATAAACTAGTTTTAAACAATTATGCAATAAACTGTCCATAGAGAGCTTTTCTCACTGCTTTTACTTAGAGATTAGTTTGTGGCATAAGTCAAGGGTTTGCATTTTGTTTTTCTGATTACCTAGCCTTCCTCTTCAATGTAACTGCACAGGTTCTCACTGGACATATAAATGCTTAATTTTCTCTAATTGTTTTCTAAAATCTTATTTCCAAAGTTTTCTGTGGCTGTGAGTTAGAATCAATAGTCTTACATTGTTTAATTCTTTTTTTTTTTTATCAGTTTCTCAAAGATCAAATTTTCTTTTGATAAGTGTTCGATTTTATCAGGAAGAGCAAACAGGATCCGCTACAATCACTTATTTGGCACGTCTCTGCCGTATCTTACCTTACTTGCTTTTCTCACAAAACTAAACAGCCCATACATTTTTATGTTTGCCTTGTATGTATGTTGGTCCCTGTCTGTATAAACTCTGACCATCTCCTCTAAGTGTAGCTATATCTCTTAGGAATGAGATAAGAACATGATCCAAACTGTAGACTAGGATGTACTGATTATCATGATAATGACATCCCAGCAGCCTAAGTATTTGTACCTAACTTACCTACATAAAACAAGGTGAGGGAGTTGAGTGTGTATAAAATATGCAAGGAACAAAGAAGTAAAAAGTACAAAGGTAAAAAAGAAATAAAAATGCTGATAATTGAACAAGAACATTTTGTTTTAAGAAATGTAAACCAAGAAATTCCCTTAGTTAACTCAACACAAGAGAATAGCACTAAAACAAGCAAGAAAAATCTACTGACTAAACATACACTTGGGGAAACATTTGTATCATGCAGATAATGATTGGAGACTGGCACAGATCATCAAATAGACTTTGACAGTCAACTTGAGAAGTCACATAGTAGTTCTGCACCTTTTTGGGTCCTGATGAACTAATTGTATCAGATGACATACTTATTTAAAGGACTAAGTGTACCAGTTTCTTTTCTGAGTTAAAGACTACATCATTAAGGCAGAAAAAAAGGTTTGTGGTCACTCAATTAAAAATAATTGAATACTTCTTTCCAGGGAGTTATTTCAAGTTTCAACTTGATAGTAAGATGCAATAATAACGATTTTACCCCTTCTAATAGAAATTGGTGTCACAATAGTAATTATCCTCTTGTACACGAAATAATGGTGCTTGAAACAAAAATAAAGGAAATAAAAAGACTTTGCATCAAGAATATCACTAACAAGTCAGCTGTAATTCCATTTTACATAGAGACTATTAAAATTTCAAGTAAAGCCTTAACTCAAACTTCATTGAATATAGGATGACTAGAAAGAAAATATATTGTGGGTTTGTTATCTAGATCATGGCATAAAGAGAATTTTATGTATTTACATGGAGCATTCACTCTTTTCAGTACTTCAAAGATGTACATTCTTGGAAAATATAAATATATCAAACTATAAATCCAATAAAGTAAAATACATATGATTAAGTCAAATATACAGACCTACAATGAAGCCACAAAATCTCTTTTGAGAATTTTTAAAAAGTCTACTTTTATTTGGTTTATATTAATTTAAACAAATATTTTGTAAGCAAATTTATCTTCAGCAGTGCATTCTGGAGCAGACAATTACAAAATAAATATGTCAGAAAATTTATTGTAAGATGACTTTTGTTGTTGGTATTTACCTTAAAAAACTAAGCTTGGATAGGTAAGATGAGAAAGTAAATATGGCTGGTAAGGGCAAAAATATGATGACTACTATGCCCATTTAAGAGTGTAAAAGTTTGCAAATAAGATATTAAACACTTGATAAATGACCAAGACTGTAGCCATGCACAAAAATACATCCATAGGCATATCTCTTGAGTTCTAATAGCACATCTTAGCTGGGAGGAATATGCTGTGCTGGAGCAGAGAAGGGATCTTGGGAAAGGGAACAAAAACGGCATTTAAACCCCCTTTTCTGTTCATTTTATAAAGGTAATTACAATCTGGTCCAAGCCAAACTATCTCTACATTCTACTGTTACTGCTATCCAAATTACTTGAAAGTAATTTTCAGAGAAATGGACATGGTCCTATTTGCACCAAAAATAATAGGCTACTAATATGTCTGCCGATAAGCCAAAATTATCTCTTCAGTTTACTAAAGAATTATCTGCACAAAATATCTAAGACACTTAGGTATTTAAAAGGAACCAAATTAAGTGGGAGTGGATGGCGAGTGGAATAGATAATTTTCATGGGAGCTAGTGAAGGGGAGAAACAGACCTGTAAGTGATCTTACTGAAATCTAATTCATAATAGAGACTCAATCTCCAATGTCATTGCATAGTGCTTGTAGGGGGTGGCGTATTAGCAGAGCCATGGTGCAGTCTGCATTTAAAATGCTTCATAATTGAGTCTTTATTCATTTCTTTGTAAGATTACTTGTAATTGCAGTGGGGCCCTTGATCGTTTGGTGGTGGCCTGCTACAGAGAGATTGAGCGTCCAATTGAATTAAAGCAAATGTGTTTCAGCAAAGAAATTAAGAAGGAGAAATTGAACAGAAAAGAGATGGAATATTGTATTAATCGGGGGCATGACTTTTCTGTAGAGGTCATTGTACATAATTCAGATCTACTGACTAACAACCTACAGACTGGAGTGAATACAATAAATTGATGTGGGTGGTGCAATAATTGCAGGCTCAGAACAGCCTACACTGCCAGAGGGGTCTTCGAAGGGCAGAGGATTAAACAGAGGTTAAATTTAGGATTTACATGGGGTAGATTCCTGTGGCCTTGTTTATCTGTGGGAACAAGAGCACAGCTGTGAACCTGAACAGGTGGCTAGAGCAAAAAGAGTTCCAGAATACAAATTAATCTTGAAAACAGCATGAGAACAACTTAAATTGTTTTGTTTTGGTTTTGATAAATACAACGAAATCTCAAATTAAGAATCCTCCTCCCTTTTTTACTTAGTCTATTAGGGCTAGGACCACTGCACTCTATAATGATACACTCAATTTCATCAGTGAGCAGTAATTATTGCTCCTACTTGACTGAGAGACCTCCGAGACTACCCTAGGTCATTCTTGAGAAATGCTGTGGTTGATTAAACACTACAAGGGTCATTCTTCCTTCAGAATGAGCACTGAATTAAAATCCTACTCTGCAACAGACACTAATCCTGTTTTCAGATGAGACATAAAGCCAGGATCCAAGAGGTATAAAAATCACTTTAATGAAAAGTGAAATTGTTAATGTGAGCATGTCAATTAAATCTCATTTGTTGATTAAGTTTGTCCCCAAATTCTGCCTCTTTAGACCTTGTAGTATTTGTCAATATAGTTCTGTTGTATGCTATCATTTTCCAGGGCCCTTCCACCTTATAGAGGTGCAAAGTTAAACGAGGTTTTATTTCCAAAAATGGTTATTAGACATCAGCAAAATAAAAGTTTTAAAAGCATTAATTATTATTTCTCTACTAGTAAGAAGGAGCTCTGCCTAATTTTGACTGACATGGCTCTAATGGACTTAAGTCCAAGGATTTAAGTGGGTATCAAACTCAGTACCAACTAAGAATCACACATATATAATGGTAATGAAATTTACCACTCTAATTATTTTTTTAAAATTCATTAATTTTGACTGTTATTTTCATTTGCTAATTTGATAGCACTTATCATACTGAAAAAAATATTCACATTGTAAATATTTTTGTTAAATATATTTTATGTAACTTAGAAAATGATCAGCAGTGGAGTAGCCCAACAGAAAAATTTGGTTTATTTCTACTCCTTTCTGTCAGAGATTCTAGTTCCTCCAATGCTAAAAACTCAGAATAAGAAAAGATTTTGCACTGCTCTGCTCTGTGAATCTCCTACTCACAAGCACAGGCAGCTTGCATAGATGCTAAAGGTGTTTCAGAAGTCGTTAATTAACAGTCCTAGCTGTTAATTTGAAAGAGCATTTAAAACAGAGATATATTGTAAACCAAATATATCCTCCTCTCTGTTATTTCCATTTTCTTCTGATCATAACAATCAACCCATCTCAACCTTGTATTTTAGAGATGAAATTCACAAAATTCCCACAAGTATTTCACAGCAAACAGAGTTATCAGTCCCTTAAGCCAAAATAAAGTCTCTCATGAAAGAAGAAATGAACTACTCCATTAATGTGTGTTTATAGCAGGATAATTTGGAAAGGGAAATGATTACTGCATGGAGGTGAAGAGATAATAGATTGAAATTTAAAAAAAGAAAAATGTAGTCTTTGTTAAAAATCTTATCATAGTTCTATGAATATGTAAAATAATATCCCATAAAAAATACTAGAAAACCTAACAAAACAATAGGAAGCATGTGACAGTTAATGGACAGGAAGAGTGGCAAATTGATGTCCTACTGTCACCAGGGCCCCTTTCCCTTCCAATTTCCACAAGCTGAACCCTCTACAGATCCATGACTATAAGTACAGAAGGCAATTGAAGGTAGTTGAGCTCAGATAATTTTTGTTTCCTGCTCTTCTGTTTCTGTGTCTTGGAGTAAACATATTGCAGGATAAGTAAAAATCACTGAACACAGTGATTAGTAATGCAATCGGACTGAATAGGTCTGACTTAAAGTTTTATTAGACTCAGACATTGGTAGAAATTCTGAGGAGCTGGTCTTGGCAAGTCCTTCAGGCAGGCTGTTTCTGTAGCTGTTGCCCGCTATGCCATCTTTAGTAGCTGTGCTTATTCTCAGTCCCCTCGTCTGACTCACATTTGCACTGCTGGCCTTTGGTTATGGCTCTTCAATTCACTAAAGCCAAATTCAGGGCCTCTACTTACCTCATATTGGTCTCCTTGGTGATTGATGGGCTTCTCTGAAACCTGCTGTTCTGCAGTGTGCACAACCCACAATCTGCTAGCATATCTTTTACTTATGCAGACATGATGCTCTTACTCCTAGTGAGGGTCAAGGGGGTTGTTCCATTCTTGGCTTTTTGGGGGACGACAGATGAAAGAGGAGGCGTAGGCTCCTAAACCATTGCTAATGTCCCAGCAGCCAGTTACAGGCAGTTACAACTGTAATTTGTCCACTCAGTTTGTCTGAAATGATTTTTTTATTTTTTTTTAAGAGGTGGAGAGGGGAGAAGTGGAATTCAAAGGGCAGAAAAATATTTGTATAAAAATTACTCCTCCCTGGTGCTTTTTCTTGATGTATGCTCCAATATCCCACATATAACCTTGAAAACCATTGCCCATTGTGAAAGAATTCTTTAGCTTTTGGACTGTAGTTGTTTGTAAGTGGACAATCATCCTGACACAGCAAAATTCATCATTAAGGTTATCATGATAAAGTTGTGAAGTCTTAAAAGATGTTTCCTCTATGCTGCTCTGGCAATCATGAATGTTACTGCTAAATATGGACCAGTGTGCCTTCAAAACATGAGTTCACATATTTAGTCTACTGCCAATTCAGAAGAACAATAACTGCAAACAGAAAAGGGTATTATTTCCTTATATCAGAAGGCCTGTGAACATTCACATGGACAGCAAATACATAGACTATACTGTATTGATATAAGTTCTTCTGTTCTCAAGTAAATAGTAATTTTTTCTTTTAAGCTGTGCAGCCTCAGAAAAGACAAAAGCCCTGGCAATAAAGGCTTGTGTTATGAACACTGTTTCAAACTCTCTGATACTCTTGTTCATTTACTTGCACAAAACTGGATAAAGCTCTTCAAGCAGGCACTCATTTCATGCAAGGCAGCTGTGGAGCCTGCATTGAGGTAATTGACTACAAATGGAGGATTTTGTATAATTTCCTGGACTTCATTGCCTTAAATTTCCTCTAATTATTATAACATCCTCTGTGCTTCATAACTTTGATGCCCTCAAAAAATTGTTCTAACAGAGTCTTCTCTGATGTCACCATGAAATTTTTCCAACAGGACTGTGCTGAGAAAGTCAAGACAGCTGGATAACAATGCACCTGCATATCCCAAGAAGAAGAAATACTTCGGAATGCCTTTTCTGAAGGTTGGGCTCACATTCACTTTAGCAAGCAACTCCTTTGCACATCCTTCTGCCTTTATACATTGCTGTATTTGCAATATCCTGAATCAATCCCTCCTTTCTGCTGGGTTTCACTTAATTATCAATGCACTCAACTTTTGTCCTAATTGCAGACTCTGAACTAACAGTTTGATAGATTCCTTATATTAGGCTCTGTGTGATGTAAACACTACAGCTGCATATGGCCTTTCTTTGCAAGGTTGACAACACTAACACAACATTTGGTTATAGAGAATGCAAGTGCAGTATGACCAGAAAAGCATTAACTAGGGAGAGGCAGTAAACTGTTATACTCATTCCTTGAGGAGAGTCACAACAAGGTTTGTCATAGTTCTTTTTTAGCCACAGTGAGGGTATGAGCAGGGGGAAAACCCTAAGCTCATAGTCATTTAAAATACTGCAATGGAAATCGTAACTGCAAAGTAGCATCAACGTTCTTCACCTGAATTCCAAATGATGTTAAGATATATCTTGTCCCAAAACAGGTTAATTACATTTTCTCAAGAAATAACTTTGATATCATCTGGGACAACAATGTATTCCACTAGGAAAATAATTCAATATATATGTAAGATAGGTGTCATTCTTCCCTTAAAAGGAAAGTAACAAAGATTGAAAGCTCCCCCTCCTAACCAGAAAATAAGAATGAAGAGAGATCTTCTTGAGCTTGAGAACCATAGACAAATAATGAAGAGATGTGTTTTTACTTTCTCTGAGAATGCAAGGTGGAATTTAAAATATTAAATTGAAACAAAAATAATTAAGAGGTCTTCTTAGAAAAATTTTCTCAGCAAACCAGCAAGAAAATATATGCTCCCAAATCCTTGTTTGCATTCCTTCTCAGATAAATTTTGCACTCTCATCCTCCCACTATCTGAATGACACGTCACAGGTAGCAGAGGTAGAGGAACATCAGTTGCCCACCTGGTATTGTCCGGGAGAAAATATGACAACTTTATTTGGTTCTTTCTGGGCTTCTCTGAGGTGTCCATCACTCCTCAATTATTTTCCTTCAAAATATATTTGATTAGGTCCGTGTAATCATTCCTTAGACATATTTTTAACAAAATCCAAGGTCCTACATCCATTGGAAAACCTAAGCCACGCTCAAAGTTATTCAAACTTCTTCTTGTGATTGATGTAACCAACACTTTAAAATCTCACTTTAAGTCTGCCCTAATATAGAGGTATTTGCACAGGGGACTGTTTCACCCAGCATACAATATGAGCAAAAAAGAAATTTACACACATGAGATCCTCTGAAAATTTTGAGTAGCAAACCAATGAAAAATACAAGCACATTTCCTATTATTTCATTCCAGCAGTAAGACTGTAAACTTGCTGCCCAGCTTTAGCTGTGAGCCCAAAAAGGAGTTTTATAAACATCCATTTACAGGATTTTTCCTTACCCCAGTGAAGAGTTTGGCATGGCTGTTCCTAACATCGTTGCACACTGCTGAAAGGGAAAGTAATCTTTTCCAGAGCACATTAGTAAAATCTTTTGAAGGTACATAAGCAGTATGACACACAAAACCTGTATCTCCCGCAGATGATATAAAGAGTACTTTAAAAGCTGTCTGGAAACCAGATGCTGTTACTTTGTAGTTTATCTTCAAGTTTAACAAACCCCTAATGTTTGAAGTTAATACCTTTTTGGATAGACTGCTTTTCTACAAAAGAGTATCAGTGTCTCAAAAAAAGTTGCAACATGGTATAAACCAAACCTTCTACACATCTACCCCCATTTAAGAAGGATGCTGCCTACACGAAAATAAAAGCAGCCTAACAAACAGCCAGAGTTCATATATCTTTGCATGGTATTTAAATAGGTAAAGTTTGATGTATGCAGTACAAATAAAAATCATAAGACTGTACTTGTAGAGAGCAGAGCAGATCTTCTTTTTCTTGTATTAGATGGGCAAGGTTTTTTTTTTTTTTTAAACTGCAAATTAATAGCTGACATTACTCTTTCCTAACATTCCTAAGCTGATTAATTCTGAGAACCAATTCCAGTAAAGGTATCAAGCCAGGCTATATTAAGTGATAAGGATTACACTAATTCATCTGCAGCATCTTGATAAACAATCTTTCAGTGATGGATGAGGGGAATTTAATTTCTACCAACTACAGACTGAATTCCTTCAGAGTTTTATGACCTACTGAAAAAAGGTCTTGCATACAAACATATAAACTAATTTCAGCAACTAAAGTAATCAAAATAACTTCTGCCTGATTACCAACTGCAAATCTGCAAGCAGTAGTTTGTGCATTGGTGGTAATATGTGCTCAAATAATAATAGTTGGATTGGGACACTTTAGGGGGATCTTGATACTCCTTTTTCAGGGATGTGGTCCTCAGTTCTGTTCACAATGTGCTTAGCATCTCACAGGGTCTGGATCTTTATTAGGCCATGATTTATGCTGAACTCCATGTAAATGGGAAAAATTACTTAGTAATGACATAATTAAAATGTAATAGTTAGTTACGTTTATGTTAATTACTATGACAATATATAGGTTAA
>JAWWEE010000158.1:19642973-19656016 GCA_035221455.1 Xenops minutus
AAAATCAAAATCATCATACCAGGTAATCTGTCCTCACAAATTTCTGTACAATGAATATACAAAGTACCATATAATATAAATGTATTTAATTTCTCTATAACATATACAGGCTTATTACTTTCACTGATTTATCTTCAAGTATTCCTCTGCCTTATGAAGCCCACTGTATATTTATTTATTTATTTATTTATTTATTGTAAAGTGTTCATATGTAGAAGACACTGTAGTAGTAGGCTACAAAGTGTGTGCACATTTAGATTCTGCAGTCCAGTACTTTCAAAATACATTTCTCTTCATGACTAGTATATACTCGAGGTATTTCAGACTAATCTCACTAATCTTCTTATCAATTGTCATTCCTAATAGGCAGATCTTCAAATCCTTTGGAAGGACAATATCAAACATTTCATCTATTATAACACCTGTTTTATTTGAAATCAAGTAGTTTGGTGTTGTTTCTCTTTTCAAAAATAAAAACTGGGAATCCTCTTTTGACTTTGCTGCTGAGAATAGTATGATTATGAAAAATGCAGATGAAAGATATGGCAAGACATAGTAAGTTACAGAGTAGAAGTATGTACACAGATTTCAAGTAAGGAGTCAAACAATAATGCTGTAGTACCATTAACTGATTTCTACACCATAAAAAAATCATTTAATGGCTTGGATGGAAGAGACATTAAAGATCACTCTAGTTCCAATCCTGTGCCAGAGGCAGGGACACCTTCCACTAGACCAGGTTACTCAAAGCCTCATCCAATCTGGCCTTGAATACTTCCAGGGATGGGGCATCCACAGCTCTGGATAACCTGTTCCAATGTCTCACCACTCTCACTGCAAAAAACTTCTTCCTAATACCTTGTCTAAACCTACCCTCTTTCAGGTTAAAGCCATTATCCCTTGCCCTATCATTACACAACCTGGTAAAAAGTCCCTCTTGTAGGTCCCTTATAGGTACTGGAAGGCCACAATAGGTTATCTGGAACATTTTCTTCTCCAAGCTGAACAATCCCAATTATCTTAGCATGTCCTCACAGAAGAGATGCTCTATCCCCCTAGTCATCTTCATTGCCCTCCTTTGAACTCGCTCCAAAAGGCTGATGTCCTTCCTGTGCTGGGGACCCCAGACCTTGACTCAGTATTCCATATGGGGTTCAATGAGGGCAAAGCAGAGGGGCAGAATCACCTCCCTCAACCTGCTGACCACAATTCTTTTGATGCAAGCCAGAATATGATTGGTTTTCTAGGCTGCAAGTTCACAGTGTCAGCTTGTGTTCAGCCCCTCCTCCACCTGAAGTCCTTCTTGGAAGAGCTGCTCTCAAATCTGTTCAGCCCCCAGCATGTATTAATATTGGGGGTTGCCCCAACCCAGGTGTAGGACCTTACACAATATGAATATCAACATCAACATGAATGATTGCACTTCCACTTGTAAAGTTATTTGTAGTATTCATTGCCTTGAACTCTAACTATGAACGTATACAGGCCTTTCTTTCGTTTCTAACCTGAATCAAGAATCTCATACTTCTTCCTTCTTCCCACCTCCCTCCCAGTTGTCTGGAGTGATTCTTCTAGAGGAATTATGTCATTACTTAGTAATGACATAATTAAAATGTAATAGTTAGTTACGTTTATGTTAATTACTATGACAATATATAGGTTAAAAATAGCAGTTTAACAGTGACTTCAGGAGGCTGTCTAAATTTGTCAAGACTAAATCACTCCTACAAACTATCTATTAAATTAAAAACTTTTCATATAGCTAAGATTTAATTTTTTTCATTGATATCAGTAGCATTCCATTAAGTACGTTCCCTATCTTCTTATATAATGAACACAAAAGAGAGTCTTGCATTCGAAATAAGGCTTATATAAATACCATACTGCATGAAATCTCAGCTATGAGACATTATAAAGAGTCAATGACATTAACAAAATGCTGGCGGCTTCTCTCCTTTGCAAATATTGCTGAAACAGCAGTTTTCACATTGGGCTTTATCTAAATTAACTTTATTTCACACTCAATTTGTCCTGCATAGTTTACCCTGTCTTTCACACCAATTAACTTCCAGAAATGCTTGGTGTGCAAAATGAGGAAGATGTAAATGAATTAAATAGGAATTTAAAGGTACTATGTGATAATAGCTGCTTTGCAGTTTACACAGTGGTTGCCATCAACGCATGTGTGTTTTTGTAAGTTGTATTTGCAATGTATTCACCTCAGAATCATCTGGGAAGTTAAAGTAGGTAGCCATTTCAAAAGCCTGAAATATTTTCTGTTATATTAAAGACAGGAAAAAAATTACTTGATAAACCAGTAAAGATGCTAAATGCATCACTTTGAGAAGTTACATGATACCAAATGGGAGTGAAATCTCTGGTGATTGTCACTTCATCATTAGTAAATGCCAATTAGTTACCAGAGTGTCCGTTCTCTTTAGGGGCATTACAAACACAATTTTGTATCAGTAACTTGCCGTGACTGTAATAACCTCAGAGGTAAGCAGATGGATTTTTCAAATTCTGACCTAAATATTGTCAGACCCAAATATGGCCAGAACATCAGTCTAGTCTAGCAGCCAAAAATAATGGATATTTGGATTCTGGTTGTTTCTGAAATTCCTCACCATTAATACAGGAGATGTATATATACACACACATATACTTATGTATATCTATATATAGATGTATTTTCACAAAGATTTGTTAATTGCAAAAGTTCTTTAAGATCTGTGGATGGAAGGTTTTTTTTTAAAAGGTCTTGGAAAAGAGGTAAAGCATATGCAGGAATATTAAATTAATATTAAATTAATATTATGTGAATGTGTGATCTTTATGAATGGTTTATGAATACCAAGTATTTATCTGACCTGGAACAGCAGTATTTATCCTCATGTGAGCTCTATGCCTACAATTAGATATGAATATGGTTCACTCCTACAGGCACTCTTCTTAATATCTGCACCTACAGTGTGAGACAGTTTCACCCAACGTAACCCCATGTTTCTCATCACCTGTGCGACCATGCATGGTAACCATGAGTCATGCTGGATTGAGCTCCCTGCTTCCTCCCTCCTTCTTCAAGGCCTAGCAGTACAGAACAGCTCAGGAGCACTGTGAATTTCCCCTGCGAGGAAGCAATGTCTGCTGTCCTGTCAAAAAGGGACTAAACATATGGTCCTATGAATACAGAATTTCCAAGATCAGTTGTCAGTCATCTGTTGCAGTAGTTATTTGCTAGCATTTTGCATGTCTTTAAGTAAGTTAAATTATATCTCGTAGCATTCAAGTGTTAATGCACTTTATAAAGTTTACAACAGGATAACATATAATCTTGCTTTGTTCATTTGTCTCACTGTTCCTAGGTGATGAGAATGTATGTAATAGCGATGAATATGGCATAAACTTTAAAGAAAGAAATATGAAAAGACAGAATCTGACAGGCAGATGTTTTCTTCCTAGTACATATTGTAATCAGTCTCAAACACTGGTAAGCAAGAGAAAAACCTGACAGAAGTTGAAGAGAGAACATAAGAAGAGTTATGTTTTTGCCTTTCGTTTTAAAAAAATGAATGCAAGCACTCTAAATTTACCTGAATTCTGAAATGTATCATCTGTAAGTGTAACCTGCAGAGCAATTTCAAGCATGTATTGATATGCAGTTATGCCATACATACAATGTGTGTTTAATACACATCCTGTAGACACAACTGTGTGTATTTGTCCATTGTAAGCACTCTAAGAAGTATATCCCCTGGCCACTTCTGGATCTCAGAGATCTGGAGCATGGCCACTGAGGTCGCTTTTAAATATTGTGACTACAAAATGAGAATGAGCAGGCTTAGTCTTTTCTGGAATTTTGAATGCTCTGTGGAGAGGTATCTCATCTTGTGCCCTGGAGCCCAGAAGAATGACTTGTGGAAATCAGAAGTACTGGAAATACATATGACAACCTCCTCACTGTTGCACCTCTTCTGTCTGCCTTCTCTGCTTGGAAGGGGGGACTGGCTGCTCACCTTCCCCCTTTGCTTTTATTTACTACTGGTAAAAGCTCCTTGCCAGATGAATACCTGAGGAAGCCCAGAACCCTTCCTCAGAGGAATCCAGAAAACCATCAGGTCAGCAGCAGAAGGAAGTGCCCTATGTATTTGCATAAGTGTTCTCTAGTGCCAATGCTCCTGTTGGTAGAAAGAAATCAATAATGAACCAAGAACTGCAAACCTTCTACTTCTATCTGCCCTGCTGGATGGCCAATATTCAAAAGGGGAAAGTGACATAGAACTAAATTGAAACAATTCAGTTGTAAGAATTGTCTTTTCAGTGTGACATATTAGAAATTGTTGTATCATTTGCAACCTACTTTTACCCTCTCTTTCATACCACAGAATTTTGGAGTACTGAACAGGTCAGGATTTAGCCCTGATGATACAAGGGAATAATTTTCTGGAATGATTTCTGGAAGATGTGTTAAACTGTCTAAAAATTCAATGAAATGTTATGCAAAATTTAGGAAAGATCTTGTGTTAAATTTCTTGGAAAATAAACCTCCTTTTCCCTTCATGCAAAATGAAACAACATTGTGAAACATTTCATGATGCAACATGGAACTGAGAAGGGCTGTTTCCTAATGAAATACAGAGAAGCCAAATTAGAAACCTCTGTACAATTTCACAGGACTCAAAGGGGTGCCCAGCATGAAGTATCCACTCAAATGTCTATACTCTTGTGAAGAATAGCTGATGGAGCATAATATGTTTGCCTGAAGGCATGACCTCTATCGGTGCTAATTTTGCAGACTGAGGGATCAAGGAGCAATTAGACAAGCAAGGGCATCATTAGAAGGTGGCATGTTTTCCTTTTCTTCTCATAATTTTCAGATACATTCAAGTTGTTTATAGAGGAGAGTGGAGTCAGTGCTTGTTGCATTATTAAAATTCTGAATTATGTTTTGAATCAGTGCACACCATCTTTCTCAAGACAAATGGCTACAGCTAAGCATTAGCTTCAACCAGTCTCTGAGATAAACAAGGTAACTAGTTATATCCACTTTTCAGCATATCGGCAGAGGTTTATTTGTGCTCCTTTAAGGATTTGCTGAAACAAAAGTGTATCTCATTTGCAGCCACAGTAATCAGCTTACCTTTAATCTTTTGTTTTCTTTATAAATAGCAAAGATTTATTCACTTTCAGCTGTCTAACACCAGAGCTACCACAGATCATCCAAGAGCATTAATCTTTGTTCTCTGCAACCTGATTTCTGAAAACTGGAGACAAAGAAGTAAAGAGGTGTTCAAGTGCTTACAGAAAGTCAAATAAACACAATTCTTTCCAGGGTGTGGGGCTGTTGTAACTGAGTTAAGGTTTGAGCAAAACCATTTTTCTCCCAGCAAGCTGCAGTATTTCAGTTCAAGAATATTATAGCAATAAATACTGATTTGGATTTTTTTTTTAAATTCATTGCCACAAAATTTGTTGGCAAATTGCTGTCCTTTATTAAAAAGCCTCCTCCCGGAATACTAAACACCAAGCAAAGGATTAAAACAACCAATCAGCAGAGTTGCTTGACGAGTCCTAGAATTTGGCAATATTGGTGGAACTAAGACCTGAGCTTGAAACTGAACCAAACCAGATGCTAACAAAACACTTGATATGTTATCAACCTTTATCGATCTTATTGATTTCTTACTTGCTCTAGTTGGAATGCTAATTAATGTAGTTATGATTAATAGCAGGATGACTAATTGCTATGTTTCCTTCTGTGTAAATGTCCTTTTTTATTTAATTTAAAGAGAGTATTTTGTTTAACTTGTATGTTTCGGAAGCCTTGTTTTATTCTTTCCCCCAAATTACATACTAGAAATGCATGACAAAGTAGTAATTATAATCTAATCTGGGCAAAGCATGTCACATGTTTCAAATTATTGTTTAAATCTGTGACTGTGTATGCTAATTTATTTGTGCAAATGGGAAATTTCAGGAAGAGACACAAAAAATGTCAATACAAATGAAAAAATATTGAGAATTATTAAAATTGTGAAAGGGTCCTAACTGGCTAAATGACAAGGGTTGACAACGTTTACAGCTAAGACTAGGTTATCTACAAAAAAGCAGTGATTAATTTGTCTTAAACCAATACATCTGAGCACCACAAATTTAACACAGCTGTAAACTAACCAGAAAGCCAGGTGCTACACATCTTGTATTACCTCTTTCAGTGAATTAACAGAAGCTTTAGAGGCTTAGAATCAGCTAAAGGCACATGAGACATTAGTATTA
The DNA here is from genome assembly GCA_035221455.1 of Xenops minutus. NCBI lineage: Eukaryota > Metazoa > Chordata > Aves > Passeriformes > Furnariidae > Xenops > Xenops minutus. The sequence continues at coordinate 19,649,250 of JAWWEE010000158.1, forward strand.
TACTTGTGGAGTGACAGATGTATTTCTCTCCCTTAGAAATGGTATTGATCTAGTAAAATTAATCATTGTTCTCTGAATTTTATCTTACTGTGCCTTTTAGTGTAAGTTTATTGGAAATTTGTAGGAAGCTTTGTTTCTTATTCCATTGAGAACTAATGGAATATGTAAGGGATTTTTTGCATTTTTTTTTGTTGTTGTTGTTGTTTCTTGTTTGTTTGGGGCTTTTTCTGGGGGGTGGTGGTGCTATTTTTCTTTTTTTTTTTTTTTTTTTGGAAGTTAAACTGTGCCCTTTGACTTTTTCCAGATCACTTTGTTGATTTGACTTACTGAATGAGGCTACCTGAAAATCAGGTGACATAATGAATCCTCTTCACATTATGACATATCATTTTTGGGGAAAAGCATTATCATTATTTTGATGATGTTAAACCTGCATCATGTGATTCAGTTCCTATAATATGACAAGGTCTTTGCTCATAAAGTTCTTCCAGTTGATTTTCATCATTCACAAGTGACAAGAGGTGCTCAGTTCATAGACTTCCTTTAAAACAATGCAAACAAATGTTCTGAGGTTGGTCCAATAGTTCTGAGTTTTCTCCAGTGAATTTTTAAAATGTTCATTTTCTGAAGATAGTATTTTGCATTTTGTGACATTTTTAAGGGCTCTTTTTGGGACAATTAATCTTTGTGAAAATAATACAATACATTTAACATTTTTTTACAAGATCCAGTATTTTTTTCTTGACAAGATCTTGAACTAATTTTTAAGAAACTTCTTTCATCTTAGTAAACTTATTTGACTGGGAAAAACATGGTGGTTCCAGTCAGTTTGACAGATAGGCTATGATGGACAATGACATGGTAATAGATAAGATCCTATTCTATGCAGGATTTGACCTGTCACTTCTTGGAAAGAAAACCTTGGTGTGGTGTGTATGTGCATGATTCATTGAGGTCACTGCAGTATCTCATTCCGATTAGAGTCAATATTTTAATACTCAGTAGTAAAACAAAAGTCTTGACCACTTGTCACTATGAGAGATGTCTTATCAGGTTTTTTTTATCTATAAGACAGTGGTGACTCTAGATACAGTGGTCTTGTTCCAACACAGGCAGCCATTTTCCATTTTCTTCAAATTTAGTATGCTTTCTAATGGTTGTGGTTTTGTTTGTTTTTGTTTGTTTGTTTGTTTGTTTGTTTTTTTTTTTTTTTTCAAATATCCTCTAAGCTTTTGACTAGGGTTTCTGTGTGCTATGGAAGAAATAATGTGTTCTACCTGAAACAAGGATATACTTCAGTTATAGAAAATTGACCTGTTAAACACCCACAGAAAAAAAACCCAAAAAACAAAACCAACCAAAACTATCATTAAAAGCTCACTATTCCCTGCTCTAGGTAGCTGCAATAACGATGTACACATAACACTAAAGGTAGAGTATAACAACTCCTTTGGAATGACAAATCTTGAATTTTAATGATTCCTGCTTTATTTAGCTTGCAAAATGTTTTGGGATAGGTATTCTTCAAGATGAAAAATAGTGCAGAAATATAAGCTATTGCTATTATGCTTTGAATTAATCACATGCTTTCCCCTCTAGAGTGATGCAAAAAATCATCTTAATATATATTTTACTTGCAGCCTGAAAAAGAAACCTTCATAAAATAGGATAAAGCAAAGAAAAAGATAAAGTTCCTTCAAAACGGAAAGAAAATCAGTTTCGTGTTAGTATATGTAGCTTTTTTCCTGCATTTCTTGTAATCAATATTCATTTGAAGGAAAGGGAATTACTTGTGGAAACAGGATCAAGTCCTGGGTTATTAAATATCTGCTAGGAACAGGTTCTCTGAGCCCCTAAACGAGGGGAGCTGTGGAGAGAAACCCTACCACCCACTTAGCACTGCGAGTGCGAATGAGCTGCTATCATAATGCACAGTAATTATGGTAATCAGGATGCAGACCGTTACTTAATTAAACTTCACTGTGTGAGGAGCAATACATTTAAACAAAAGAAAGGTAGGAAAAAATTAAAACTAGGTTGGATAATATATTAATGTAAGTGATTATAAAATTTATGTATATGGACAAACTTGTAGTTGACACTTCTAAATCATCCCAAGGGTTTCCATGTGCACTGGCACATGCACATGGTTATATGTATGTATTAGCAATTAATGGGATGTAAAGCAGCCTTTGTTTATTTGATTTCTGTCTCAGGCAATAAAATTAGAATCACAGAAATTAGAGAATTAAGACTGGGACAAGAACATAATGTTTTTACTACATCCTGTGAAAAAGCACAGAATAACCTCGTATACAATATTCTGTTTTTCCCTTGTTGCAAAGAGCTGGATATATTCTGCAATCTACACAGGTGAGATAGTCTAATCATGGATTTATGTAATGATTTGAATTGTAAGGGACCTTTAAAGATTATCAGATCCAACCCCCCTGCAATGAGCAGGGACATCTTCAACGAGATCTGGTTGCTCAAGTCCCATGACAGTTCCAATGATAGGGCATCCACCGCCTCTCTGGGAAAACTATTCCAGCATCTCACCACATTTATCATATAATTCTTCCTTGTATCCAAAAGAAAAGTGCTCTCTTTCAGTTTAAATCCACTGCCCCTTGTTCTGTCACTACAGGCCTTGGTAGAACATCTTTCTTCATGCTTTCTAATATGACACGGTCCGCCAGGGTAGAAGGAAATGTCCACACTTATGGGAGGTTGCACAGGAGTGGAACATTTATGTAGGGAGCACAGGACTTATATAGGGTTCGGGATGGAAGTTGCTGGAATAGGGGCGGAGCATGACAGATAAGGGTAAAACAAGGTGGAGCTAGAACAAATATGGGGAAACAGGGAGTGGCTAGCCTTATAAGGTAGTGCTGCAATGCACCACCAGCTATCCAATGGGAACTGGGGAAGGAAGCTACCGATGGGAGGGAAGTAACCAGGAGCCGAACAGTCAATGGGAACAATCGTAATAATTACTTATCTAATACAATGAATATCTAACTATTATACAATTTTAAAAACATGGGAATCATTTCAACATTCTCAAAGACAGTCCGCAGATCAAAGCCCGTAGGTGTTCTCATTTTGGTGACAATTCCATCCACTCATAAAAGTTTTCATAATCGCTCGGTTGTCCTCCTACACTAATAAGCCTCAGTGTGATCTCCTCAGAGTCTTCTCTTCTCCATGTTGAAGTGTCCAAACTGTCTCAGCCTTGCTTCATAAGAGAGGTGTTACAACCTTCTGATCATTTTTGAGGGCCTCCTCTCATTGTACTGTAACAGGTACATGTCTTTCTTGTGCTGGGGACCCAGTAGTGCATGTCTGTAACCTTGATTGTAATGGAGAAGGTCTAGTGGTACTCTATCCAGTCTCCTGCTTAACAGTTGTGAGAGAAAATTGATGCCTTTTGCTATTTCGCAGTCTGCTGGCAAAAGTTGTTCACCTCAGCCATCATATCATAAACCCACACGGAAAACTCCTGGTGGCATAGGAGCACAAGCCAAGATCTGAAGAGTTGCCATAGTACTTTATCTGATAACTGTAAAAAACTCCACTTCTAGACCACTTCTTTGGCTGATTCAAGACCAATGGGTCCAATTGCAGGCAACACATTTGCAAGGAGTCTGAACTATACTACATACTCTTTCACAGCACCTTGTCATAAAGCTAAATCTTTTCCCCAGTGCTAAGCAAGCCTACAATTAGGTTTTTCTAGGTTTGAAGAGGCCTCAAACATCTAGGGATGCTTTATTCAAAACCACATTTAAACCTGAAGTCTGGAAGATTTTTAAAATCTTGTATCCATTTTTTCGTGCTATTTCTATTTTGCATCTGAAGAAAAGAGGCAAAAGAAAGACCCTTGCATTGTAGAGGGTTCTATTGAGAAGTAGAAAAGGAATTTAAAAGATGGAAGTCATCTCACTGCCCTCTTCTTACTAGAAGCCACAATTTGATTGCAAAAGACACACTAGTCAGAGTGGGCATCTAAATACACACTCAAGTATGAATAGCAAAGCAAATTTATTCTCAAAAGTTTGAAGTATTGCCTCTGAAGTGACTTTTCATTATTTCAGCCTTCTGGGTTAAATGCTTAGTTGGTGTATATTGATGTAATATCAGTGACTCTAATGGAGTCAAATTGAATTAGATGAGCTGAGTGTCTGAATGTCTGTCACAGTTAACTGAACCAGAGTCTTTGTACTAAAAATTCCTGTTTTGTTTTCATAAAGATGTCATGTCTAGCAGGAAATCTCAGTTCTTGCACTGGGGACTCTGTGAGTGGTTCTCAGGTATCTCCTGTCTTGCTGGGTTTGGCTGATGCCTTGTTAAACGGTCCATGAAAGCAGCTGGACAAGTGAACACAGTGAGCACAGGGGAGAATTTTCATTTGTCAGATCGTCACAGCTTGCTTGTTTTCTAACATAATAAACTCTGCACTTCCTAGACAGCTTCCCCTGAGAACTGTACATCCAAAATCCTTTAAAGATCTGAAATCTAATGGAAGAAAGATAAGCTATTTACTCATAAAAATGATGGGCCCAGTGGAGTAACTCCCAAAGACTTGTGTCTCTATCTGCAAGCTGAAAAATTAAGCTGTTGATCTAATAATATCAGTGCATGGATTTATAGACTACCTGTCTCCAAGACAGTCACGTTGCTATTGTGCCAAGGAAGGTCTTCATCAAGGATTTTTCAGGTCTTTGAGGACAAATGTGAAATTCTCAGCAGGACAGTTGAGTGATGCATCAGAAGACTTTCATTTTGCAGGGGCTTAATGGGCCTGAATGGAAAAAGAAAACCAAAAATGTTACCAACTTTTGGTATTTTATCAAGAATCTCACAATATTTAGTATCCAAACCCATCAACTATTTGAGACTATAATTTATTTTTCCTTTTATCTCTCTTTTTTCTTTTCACCGTGATTGCAGAAAACAACCTTGAAAGTACACTTAATCCAAGAGAACTTCAAGTCTCCAAAATCCTAATCTAAAGGGAATCATAAAGACATTATTATTTCAAACTCCATTTAAAACCTAATCTCTTTTTCATACCTCCACAAATAAATAATAAAAAAAAGCAAACCCAAACAAAACACCAGTGATTAAGAAGGCTTGACTCACGACATTTGAATGCTTGGTCTTGATGCTTCTTTTCACCCTAGATTAAAGGGTATTCCTTCACTGCTGTATAATGATGGGGCACTCTCAGAATGATAACACTCTCAGAATTCCTAGGGTAAAATTTTTTTAAAAAACTTCATAGATTAAATGTATTTGCACTGTTCTGATCATATAGTGTACTTTGATTTCTTGTGATATTTTGTAGAACCATCAGCTAAAACTCAGAGCAAGGAAGAAGGGCAGTGGATCATCTTTTAGTAAAACAGAGTGTAAAGTTGAATTTTGAGTCCATTTCCACAGACATGATCCAGTTCTGTTTATGTTATGCATACCCTAGAAACCAAGTTATAAATACTGTAGAGCATAAAAATGCAAGTTAAATCTATTTGTTGCATTTTCCAATGCAAACCCAGAGTCTGTTTAAGAGGAGAAAATTGGAGCAATTTGGAATTTTTTGTTTTGGGTAGATCCCTACATCACTTTTAGTTTTGCAGTTCACTATGGGAATTTTGGTTTTGACAGCTCAGCTTGGCCTGGGCAGTGCCCTTGATGTGGTTACCTGCCATTTACAAGTGGTAATTCTCTACTGATTTTCTCAGCAGATGTCAGCCACAAAAATCATAGTTAGAAAGAAAAAGAAAAGCAAAAATGAAAACTCATTTATAATTTTCCAACAAGCATGTCTTTCATACGAAATCTGTAGCTCTTAAAGCCTAATTCCTGTGAAGCGCCTTCTGCTGTTCCCAGACACCACCACCAGGGCTTGTAGTGCAGGTGTAAAGTACCATCCATGATGCAGGTACAGGGCATATTTTCAGGTACCTATCGATGAGTTATAAAAGGCAGACAGAGGGAAATGCACTGTACTTCCCCCCGCCTTGTTAAAATCATGAAATTTAACAGAGTAGCTTCATAATCCGCTCACTGGAACTATTCCTTATCTCATTTTTTAAAAGATTCGGGTGTGTTCTGCTGCATGAACTCTTATCTCTCGTGGTGACCCCTGTTGCAGGATAATTGCTTGTTGCTATGTGAGTGTTACAAATCCAATTGCATGGATGGAGCTCAGCCCTTCCTGCAAGGGAACTACTGGCCTCTGCTCTTGTAGCTTAAGGAGCAGATCAGTCTTTAGTAATAGAGGCAATGAAATAAGAAACTGTTCTAAATTTTCATAGGAGAACATGATGATATTTCTCATCATCTAATAATAGCAGTCTTTAAGCTCCATTTTTGCACCTAGAAGAAAAGTGTTTACTCAAGCTAGTACTTATTGCTAATGTAAAGAACTCAACTAAAGGATGAATATGATGTAGCAAGCCCTAAAGAATGAGAAGACTGCATCAATTGTTATTTGTTTCTCAAAACTATTTCAGAAGAATGAATTATAGCAGAATAACTAGATGTTACTTCAATCCATCAGCAAGAACTTCCTACAAAAATTATACATCTTCTTATAGCTACCTGAGGCAAGAATATTTAAAATAAATTTTCATAGGAATATTAATTCATTAAGAAATATCTGTGGTTTAATATTATTTATTTATATTTTTCTCTTTCTTTCTTTCTTTCTTTCTTTCTTTCTTTCTTTCTTTCTTTCTTTCTTTCTTTCTTTCTTTCTTTCT
>JAWWEE010000158.1:19665333-19745891 GCA_035221455.1 Xenops minutus
TGCTTTTGCAGCATCTCATTCCCCAGTCTGTACAAACATCCAGGGTTGCCCCATCCCAGGTTCAGAATCCATCACTTTCCCTTGTTGAACTTCATGTGGTTGGTGATTGCCCAGTCCTCTGATTTGTCCAGGTCTGTCTGCAGAGCCTCCCTGCCTTTGAGAGAGTCAGCAGCTCCTCCCAGTTTTGTGTAATCTGCAAACTTACTTAGCATCCCTTCCAGTCCTTTGTTCAAGTAATTTATGAAGATGTTGAAGAGCACAGGGATCAAGAAGGAGCCCTGTGGAACCCCACTGGTGACAGGTCACCGGTCTGAAGTCACCCCATTCACAGTTACCCTCTGTGCTCCAGCTGTGAGCCAATTGCTCACCCACCACATGGTGTGTTTATCCAGCTGTGTGTGCTTGACATTTTGTCCAGAAGGACCCTGTGAGTGACAGTGTTGAAAGTTTTACTGAAATCCAAAAAGATGACATAAACTGTCTTCCCTTGATCAGCAAGGTGGGTTACCTTGCTGTAAGAGGAAATCAGATTGGACAAACTGGACTTTCCTTTCACAAAGCTGTGCTGGCTGTGATCAATGACTGCACTGTCTTTCAGGTGTTTTTCAATACATCCTAGAATAATCTTCTCCACAATTTTACCAGGCACTGAAGTGAGACTGATAGGCCTATAGTTTCCAGGGTCCTTCTTCTTACTCTTCTTGAAAATTGGGACAATACTTGTCAGCTTCCAATCAGCTGAGACTTCTCTGGATTCCCAAGACCTCTCAAAAATCATCAAGAGATGTTTTGCAATGACGGTAGCCAGGTCTTTGAGGATTCTGGAATGAATCCTATCAGACCCCATAGATTTGTAGGGATCCAGCTGAAGTCCAGTCTGCATATATTTACATAATGTAGTAGGACAATTTGCTGGATTTTGAGCATAAGCCTGTGAGATAAACCACTAGCAGCTTTATTGAGGAAGAATTTTGCCTTACATATTATTTTAAGTAGCAACCTAGTTCAAAACACCAGTGGATGGATTGTGTGAATGAAGATTTAAGTGCAGGTTGTTCAGACTTGTGTGGGTATTTGGTGCTGAATCGATCTTTTAGTGATAACTGTGGGAAACTTCAAATAACAGCTTTAAAAATTTTCCTCACAATGAACTTAAAGAAAATACCCTGGAATTACAAGATATTTTCCTTTCAGAATAACCACACATTAATAATATGCATTTTATAATGAATAATGTCGCTCCTTCACTCAAAAAATCAATTTATATATTTCTAGCAGTTGAATCTGAGCTCAAATCACAGGTGGTAAATACTGTTTGCAGTTATTATTTTTCTTTGCTTTTCAGTTAGAAGTCTTTTATTTCAACTTTATTGGAATGAATAAGCCAAAAAAATATATGTTCTCAGAAAATGTATCTCTGTGCCTATCACTCAGAGTGAAAGGAAAAAAAGAAAGAAAACTTTTTAGAAGAAAAAAGCCAACAATTCCAATTCAAATCAATAAAATATTTCTTGCAAGAATGGGATTCATCTCCTTAAATGATTAAATTCCTTGTGAGGACTTACCTTGGAGCTCTCGTAGTTATCTTAGGCCTATTTTCCAATAAATTCAGAAAACTAAATACTTTTAAGGTGCAAAACTCCAACCTATTTAAGATACCTACTTCAGGAAGAAATTAATATACCCTTTTTATTTTCTATTCATCATCAAATGGTGCCATACAAGTAGGCATCTACCTTTAGTTTGATTAATTTTATTTTAGTTGACTAAGAAAACCAAGGTCCATTGAATATAAGCAACAGTAGGTGTTTTGAAGAATTTTATCTAAAGTTTCTTTGTTTTGTTTTGGGGTTTTTTTGTGTGTTTTTTTTAATTGGGTTCCTTGCCTTCCTATGAAGCACTGCAATTGTACCACAGATAGCTAAATGCATTGGAACCTCTTCAGTGGTTGTTTTGCTAAACAAGCAGTGGACATAGGAATATTTTTGCTCTCTTTCTATCCCTGCCTACTGCTGCAGTGTGCTACATTAGGGCTGCATTTGCTCTTGTTTAGATGGTATTCTGGACTCTTGAAAGTGCAGTGTAGTGATGAGTTGGTGTGACAAAGATGTGGATCCTTCTAAATCAGGATTTTTTCATCTAATGCAGCACACATAATGCCATGTTTACACAGAGAACTGTATTTGATGACTCAGATGGTGTTCTTGAGCCCTCTGTTCCCATATTTCCACAAAAGTATGCAATACAGTCAGATCTTGATTCAAAAATTCACTCAGCTGCAAGCTCAAGAGTAGTTAGGTTGACATCAATGGCATGAATTAGAGTTAGGTACATGTTTGTCAAGGACACATGGAGGTCAAGAAAGTATAAAAGGAGGTTTTTCATAAGGAAGGCATATAACCACAGCTATTCTATATATTTGGATTTATTTGCCAGAAAGATTATATTTGGACTCATACTTTTTCTTGGAATATTTCCTAGGTCCCTGCAGAATTAAAAGCAAATACAAGAATCTAATGAATTCATCAAGTTTTATGCTAAAGCTATGGAGCCCCAAAGAGATTTTATTTTTAATACCATTTGGATAAAGCCAGTTTCACTGTAAGTTTCCATTGACTCAGAAGGGTGACAACATCTGTTTTACCTGCTCATTAATGTCTTTGTGTGATGAGTATGAATAGAGGGCATAAAAAAGAAGGAAGGTCATGAATAATGGGATAGAAAACAAATAAGAATGTTGCTCAATGTTAAAAATTTATTGTGAGATCTTCATGTTAGTCCAGCCTCTTCATATCACGTGTAAGGGATGAAGCAGTGGAAGGTGTTATGTAGAAATTGCTAAAACTCTGTTTTCATAGGAGGATAATTTCTCTGGCTTAAGTACCACAGAAAGCAGCCAAAAGTTTTCAGTCTGGAGCAGTCCTCTTAGGCCATGGAAGTGCCAGGTGTCCCTACAGCATGGGACGCAGGTAGTGATGCAGAACTGATACCTTGTTACATTGGGCAGCATGAGGTAAAGAAGGATATTTTTAGTTCTGGAAAAACCTTATAAATTGTCCCTAGGGACTCTTACCGTTTAATCATTGCTCACAGCCATTGAGTATGACAGAGTCTGCATGTTTCAGTGACGGATCTAACCAAGAAACCTCATGTAACACCGGAGTTTATGTAACTGCAATAGCTAAGTCAAAGCTGATCTGGGAATGTCTTATAGTACGATACTTTACAAGCAGGTGTTTTTGTGTTTTCCCTTCCTGATTATATACTCCAAATCTGTATACTGTCACAGGAAAGTGAGTGCTATTGAAGTTTGAGATCTGAGACCATTCCCCCATCCTCTGTGTTTTTCTCCTCTAGAACAGTAGTTGAAGAAGTGGGAGGTAATTCATTAAATCTTGTTAATATTTTTGCTTGGTTTATCCTTTCTGTTTTCACATTGTATCTTATATCTGTCAATTTTATAGATGCACATAAAATTGGTTTAAGGAAAAGATTCAATTGGCATCCAATTTTTAACCAGTGTTGCTCATAAATCACACACAATATGTATCAGTTTTGAAAGGAAAAGACATGAATGTCCAGGACTTATGAATTCCATGAAGCTCATAAATTCTCCTGGAAACCTGGCTTTTAATAATGTGGGCATAAAGTTTCCACTTATTTTTTTTCTGTTACTTTGACTAAGCTTCAGACCAAACTTTAAAGCCTACTTTGGAATAAAGAGATCATAAATTGCGTGCTTATTCATTTTGTTAGAAACTCAGCATTACTAAGCCTGACAATTTTCTTTTTCAATGATTGATTATTCTGACAGAAAGGACATAGACAAGATGAAGGGAAAGGTTTACTTTCCTAAATTAGCTATGGAAGCTTGAATATGAAAGGTACAGAACTCCGTATGCCCCTGATTTCTAGCTGAGTTGTGGTATCCACAAGCATTTTTAGGCACCAAAGCTATGTCCTTGTGCTTTTGCTTTTTTTTTAACTTCAGTTCTCTCATCTCTCAGGCAACTCTTAGAAAACCTCAATGACTGAGAATTTTAAAGTCTTCCACCCAAGAACCAAACCAGTACAGATATCTTAAAGGTGAGCATTGGAGAAAGAACATCTTATCTCAGGACAGTATCTTTAACATGATAGTTCTATCATCTCGAGAAGTGCTTAAAGCATAGACTGAGGCTGACTGTGATTTCTGAGACTGAACTGATTGAGTCTGGAAGAGAGAAGGCTCCAGGTGACCTTATTGCAGCTTTTTAGTTCCTGAAGTGGGCCTACAAGAAAGTTGAAAAGGGACTTTTTACAAGGGCATGCAGTGACAGGAAAAGGCTTTAAACTGAAAAAAAAAGTAGGGTTAGATTAGATATGAGGAAGAAATTCCTTACTGTGAATGTGGTGAGGCACTGGAACAGGTTTCCCAGAGAAGTTGTGGATGCCCCAACCCTGGACCTGTTCAAGGCCAGATTGGATGGGCCCTTGAGCAACTCGGATTGGTGAAAGGTATCCCAGAGAGAGTCTGTAGTTTTGAAATATTTTTATTGTTTCTGGAGGAATGAAACATTTCTTTTGTAGAAGTAGTGCTGATAGCAATCAACGCTAACACAATATTTCATCAGACTACTGAAATACAAGTGTGATGTTTAGTGCCTGTCTGAAGGAAAAGAGGTCATTATTCACATTTTTGAGAACTCAACATTTTCCTTATAAAAATTGTCATGAAAAATCAAAACATTTTCATAAAGTTGTAATGAAAAATTGTGGATGAAGAGATCAGTTGTAAGTATTTTCATAAAAAATGATATAACAGTTCTTCAATGTAAAACTAAATATGTCTAATATAACTTTTGGGATTCTTGCAATTTATATTTTGGGCTTCTGATTATATGAAATTATGTGATGTTTTAAGTAATTTTTTTCTTATTCTTGTGAAGTGAATAATCCTTTTCTGTGTTAGCTATGAGCATAAAAATAAAATCACCCTTTCTCTTAAAAGGGAAATTTAAAAAAATAAACTGTTAAAGTTTCTCCAAGTTTTCTGAGTACCTTATTTATATATGGTCCAGCAATCTGGTATGTGGACCTTCGTTTTGGAAAGGGAATTTATATCTGTTTGCTTGAAGCCTTGTACAACTGTAGTAGTTTAGATATAGAAATTTCCATTCACACAAGAAATTTACACAAATTATTTCATTAACTGCTTCCACTTCCATTTCAGACAGAAAAGACTGTGTGCCCGTTGTTTTATCTCTTGCAACCAATGTATTTTGAGCTCTAATATACATCATATGGATGGAGGTAGATTTCCTGTTTTAAGGAGTATCTATGGTTTTCTGCTGCAGTCTGAGACAATCATCTTTTATTGAGCTGCAGTGCTTGTTCTTCCTCAGCTAGTATTTCCAGTATTGTGGTCCTGACCTCAAGTCATGACACTTTGTCACCTTTTATTTGTGACTCTTAAAAAGAATGCAAGCTCAAGAGGAAGTCAATCCCACAAGTCAGGCTTATAGGTAGAATTGAAATCGGGGTTTGCAAGAGAGGGAATATGACTGAACAGGGTGCACTGATTACATAAACACCACTACTGGTTTTTATCCCTAATCCTAATTTGCAGACCACTTAGGAACTTCTGTTTCAGCTAATTGTCATTCAGAAGAATTTTTTGCAATACTGATTTTCTGGGAAGGTTCTGGTGCATGGAAGTATATTTTGATACACAATGAATGTTCATTTGCTTGCCTGAATTTAATTTAATTTTACTTATTTTTGGCACCCTTCACAGAATGTTGTTCCTTTGAAATGAAACATGATTTAAGAGGCAAATATCTCTTCCAATTCTAAAGTTCAGTGATACACTCTCAATTTATGTGATATACTGGTTTACAGTTCAACATTTCCTGGCAACATTAGGATTTTCACTGTGTCTTATATCCAATGCTATAAATATATTAAGAATCAATCCAGAGTGTTCTAACTTACATTGGATAAATAAAGTAAAACAAACATTCATTAAACAAACCTGTACATTATTGTTTTCACGCTTTATGAGTATAAAACTTCACATAATTTGAAAGCAATGCAGATAATATAAAATTTAAGTTTTATTTGCATTTCCAATTCTTTGTCATACTTAATCTCAAAAAACCCAGGTCATTTAGAATATGAGCAAGGATTCTCTTTGCAGTATCACTCCTAATGCTTCCAATGTGATAATGTAATTTACAGTGAAAAAGAATGATTGAAAGACAGCAGGACATAGTGGATTTTTGTCTCAGAAAAAAAATTTGAATTATCTGATATGGTGAGGACTGTACATTAAATTGTTTCATTCCTAAGGCAGGAATGAAACCAGTTACAGAATTATTCCTAAAATCTTATAACTTTAAACAGATTGTTGAATTGAAGAGGTATTATTTCCAGAGAAAACTGGATATTTAAGAAGTCTCTTAAAACTAATAATATGCCCTGCTGATAGATGTAGTTAGTTCAACAATGCTTGCAAAAACTTGTCTTGTGTGCTGTAAATTGATTACATCTGTTTATGCAGTGGATTGGCCAGTGGAGTAAGTCTGCCTGCATTTATCCTGTCATTTGCACGTGGAGACAGGGTCTTCTCAAACTGATGGAGGTGAGCTTTCTGCTGGGCTTCTGCAGATGAAGGTTTGTAGTACTACAGACCATTCTTCCAAGTACACAAGTGTTTAGGTTAATTAAAGGACACTGATTTAGGTAGTATTTAGTTATTAAAAATGAAGAGGAGCTACTTCATTTTCACTGTGAGATGTCAAATATTTCTTTTTTAATACAAAGGGTTTAACACTTCTGATTTGGTAATTGTAGGCATGATCATTTAGTATTCAGTTTGCCTCATCAGGTCATGCTGCTACTGCCAACAGAGATATGGGGGGTGTCATTGGTGTAAGAGAGAAGAGATGGTACCATAAATTTAAAATAAAAATATCCCTACGCACTCAGTGCCCATAGTGCTCAATGACTACCATAAATTTCAGTTACCTCATTTTAAGTAAGCTTTTCCCCTGCCTGTGTTATATGGAGTAAAATGTGATGACTTCAAGCCATAAGACTGAAAAAAAAGAAATAAAACTACAAGCAAACCAAGAATACTCAGGTTTAATTGTCATTATTTTAAAACAGTTCAGGGATTTTGAAAGCAAAAGTTCATGGTAACTCCTGCAACTCTGAAAGCTTTGTAACATTTTCTCTGTAAACTTTCCCAATTTTAAAAGCCTGTGTATGTAACTTGGCTAATGCCAATTTATGGTACATGTTATGGCATATTATTTTTCTTGGTATATATCCACCTATTTCTTTATTCACTTTGTTTAAGAATATTTCTGCATGTGTATTTCATCCTTTAGGAAGATATCCTGTCCAGTCTGTGTCTGTATACATATCTCCTACACATTCAGTCGAAAAAAATATAGGAAAAGGGAAAAGAAAGAGTTAAAGATTTTGAGGTACAATACCGTTCATCTTTCTCTCTGCTATTAAAATAACAGCAAAAGTTATCAGGTCAGGGTATGGGCATGGGTTTTTTGCCCCTGTTATAGTCTGTGTCTGATCTTTGCTCTTTCCTGAAAGGGTTTGGTTAAAAAAACCCCAGTAGTACAAAGTCTCACACTCAGAGTCTTCTATTTCAGTTCTCCTTTCAAGGGAATTATTGTATTTTTAACCTACCTCTTACTCTCTTTCCTAGTGTAAAGCTGTGTGATTATAGAGGAAGGGTGATGAAACACATCAGCTGTCTCTTAATCTTCTTATAAACCCTAACAGATTCTAAAGATGAAATTTGGCAAACGTTAAATGTAGGTCCAGAATTTATGCTGGGAAAATCTCCTTCAGGAAAAAAAAAAAAAAAAAAACGAGATGGGAAAAAAGCTGAGTGCACAGCCGGACTGTTATGTAAGATGTTTATTTCCATCAAATCTAGCCCAGTGGAGGCTATGCAGAAAATAGGCCAAAGCCACAGAATTGTGACATCATAACAGCACCAGAAAGGTCAAAGAAAACATTGTCACACTGAGAAATATTATTTTATAGTACTGGTAATTTTGTTCTATAGTTAATATGTGGGGTTTTTTTTCATCCCCTAAATATGGAATAGAGCCTGAAAGTGGTAAGCAAGCCTGGGCTTTTTTAGAGCTTCCAAAGAAACTTGTTTGTGATCACACACATCAGCATAGGAACATGGCTGTGAAAACTACTTGTTGTTTTGATGACAAAATTTAAGCGAGAAAAGGGAAAAAAAAAAAAAAAGAAGCTTTTGGTAGAAGATGAGAAGATGAAAAGTTGTATTCAACTAAAATCTGACTTAGGAATTTTTCTTAAAATACTGAAACATCTTCCATACAGCTAATCTGAATGAATCTACTGATTCCTTTATAAAGTTAAATTATTTTTATCTCTGTTGGTCCAGGACAAAAATAATGAATTAATTTAAATGTCCTGAAACTTCTTTTTTTTCTATTGAGTAACCTCATGCATAGAAACACTTTCATGGCTCTCACTGTATTGTTGTCAGAGTCAGAATAGCACTGATGCACAGTTGCTGTTCTGTTCTGTTGTTGAAGAATTTATATTTTTGCCAGACATCCCATTGCATTCACATGTCCATTTTTAAATCAATTTTGTTTCCTTATATGTTGTATATAACGAAAGCGAATACCAAGGGCATTTTAAGTGACCATATGTAGGTATCTTGGCTTGTATACAGAGGAAGGTGCTATTAATTCATCTCCTATTCTCTGCCCTGTGTGAAATAGCTTATTTCACGAAAGGAAAATACATGTTCCAAGAGACTAGTGCCAGCTCATAAGAAACACCAGTGACCTCACAGCACAGGGAGGTCTGAACAAATGCGTCAAGTTTTCAGACTCCAAGCTGCAACTGCTGGGCAGGCAAAGCCTCCCACTTTACTAAAACATGGGATCTGCACTGTCAATGTCTGAAGTCAAGTGAAATAACTCACATCCCAAATATTCTTTTGTACATCCATCTCTTCTGGGACAAGAAATCAACATGGCTTCTCACATGGAAACTTATTCCAGGCATGTAACTTTGTGTGTGCTTGCTTGGTGCCCGGCACAATAAAGACTACTTCAAGGCTTCATTCATATGGTGCAACATCTACTTCCCAGGGATCCTGGATAAGTATCCTTATCGCAGGATATTTTCCAGCTGAAGATCTATCCAGCCCAATTCTCGGTGATATTTTGGTATTTGTATATTGTCCTCCGTGACCAACACACATTTCTGAGACAAAGAATACTCAAACCCCAAAGATCTTATTGACCTGAATTTTAATTGATTATGGCAAATTTTGTCTGAGTACTTTAAGATTTTTGAAGAATGCAATCCACTCCTGCTTGTGTTCTTGCTGATGGGCACTTAGGCACATGGGACGATCCTGTCAGGCACCATCAAGGTCATGGCTACAGGTCTGTGCTGCCTTCACAAACTAGAGGACCAGTTTGTGCTCTTGTGAGAACCTCAAGACATCTTCACATTTGTAATTTTATACATCAAGCAGCACAGTTGTTACAACTGAGGAATAGAATCTGCAAATAACACTCCAAAAATATTTATTTTACTTATGTGAAAACTCGTGGTCTGTAAGCCCTAGTGAACCATGCTCTTTCTTATCTGCAATGCATAAACAAATGTCTTGGGCTGATGCTGGATTCTGAAGGCAGCAGAGGAGGTACTTTCAGCCTCAAAGTGGTTCAGACAGCTCAGCCTTCCCTTTTGCTGCACTTCTTCATTACAGACTAAATACGTGTCCCACAAAGCTTAAAACTTCTCATGTCAGGAAAATACGTTCTTGATTTACTGTCATTTTCTTTAACTCTGTTGCTTGGCTCACTTCTCAGTTTAGTTGATTAGGGTATATATGAGACAAAATGGAATTATAATAGGCATTTAAACAAAACCAACTTTGTCACAATTATTCAGTGATTTATAGCTGATATATATATAACAAAGGAACACTAATTAAAAGAGAATAATTTAGCACATAAACCCCAAACAATCCTGATCCAACTAAAAGTACACTGTTGTATGAATTTTCTTGATAATAGTGGAATCACTAATATCTTCATATTGGGCTTTTCATAGGGATCCTTCTGGTAGTCAATCCTTTCAGCTTCCCTCGACCATTATGTTGCTGATCAAGTGAAATAACTGAACAATATAAGCATGCTTCAAAGGCCTTATGTATTGAAAGGCTGCAGATCCTTATGCTTGTCCTTTCAATTTTTATGTGTTTGACAGTGAAATCTGGGCCTGATAAAAGTGTTAAGAGGTTTCATTCTGTCATCTAGTGTTCCCTTTTCATCTTCCCAACCTCTGCACGTCATCCAGATTAATGTTTTGAGTTACAGAAGGCTCAATTTTGGGAGCTTTCAGATGGCAGTTATAGATGAGATTTTCCAATATTGATTATCTCTTCCCCCGTTTCTTTTCTTTCCACATATGAATCATATCTGTCTGAATTATGAGCCAGCACAGTTTTCTTGATCTGGCAGATTGCATTAGAATCACGTAGCACTGGACTTTGAGTCACGGATTAGCAGCAGACTTATTATGCTGTTAACCAGACAGTTCTTCTTCTGCCAGAGACATCTCCATTCACAAATACCTATGTGGAGACACAGAATCTGCTGCACTGTGGCGAAAACTGTGCTGCCATTGTTTGAGTAGATGTTAATAAAAAGCCCAAAATTACCCTCTGTCTCTAATGTCCTTCAGAACTGACAAAGACATTGTTGAGCCACTTTCAACAGGAGGCGTATCTGTTGGAAAAGACAAAAATGACCCTGAGGTCTGTTTCATGCCTTTGCTTCTATGATAAACAAGTAAGAAAATCAAGTGCTCCATGATTACTGATAAAAGTGTAATGATTTAAATGCCATCAAATTTGGGTAGTCGTGAACAATCTAACACAGTAGCATTCAAACTCATTTTAAAGTGTCTCTTTATCAGTCAAATCTGAAGGTGATTTATCACATCATGTGTGGAAAAGCAAGCAGCTTTGATGGATTCTCATAGCTGGGGAGCAGTGAACACTGGAGTACATAAGAATAGTTTGTAGTATTGATTTGTCAGCAGCATGTTATGTTATTTACCAGAGAAATTTTTTGTCATATCATTATTTTAAAGGAGTCATCTATGAGTGTTAATGTTTTAAGACAGGAATGTGTGCTGAACTATAATATTATAAAGCTTGGAAAACATGCATTGGAAAGGAGAGTCAATATTGTAGCATTATAATTAAGTGGTTGTGAAGTATGGCTTGGTTGAGAAAAATTAAAAAATTCTGAGATATAAACCAAAATAAAGCAGTACAGGTACAACAGGTACAGCTGGATGACCAAGAAGCACTTACTATAGGACAAGATCATGTTTGAGAACATCTAAGGAAACCAAAGGTGCACAAGTCCATGGGAACAGATGAGATTCATTTGTGGGTCCTGAAGGAACTAGTTTGTGGCTAAGTCAATCTCCATCATGTTTGAGAAGTTGTGGCAGTCCAGTGAGGTTCCAACTAAATGCAAAAAGGGAAATATAACGTCCATTTTTAAAAACATAAAAAAGGAAAATCTGGGTAACTGAAGAATGGTCAGTCTCACCTCAGTGCCTGGCAAGTTGATGGAACAGATCATTCTGATAATGGTGCTAAGGCACCTGGAAAATAGGGAGGTGATTGGTGAAAGCCAACATGGTTTCAACAAGCGCAAATCATGTCTGACCAATTTGGTGGCCTTCTCCAATTGGATGATGGTGTTGGGGGATAAAGGGACAGCAATTGTCTTCATCTAGGGAACGAGAGGCTGGAGAGAAGTGCTGCAAAAAGGGACCTGGGGGTCCTGGTTATGGCAAGTTAAATATGAATCAGCAGTGCCCTGGCAGCCAGCAGGGCCAACCATGTCCTGTGTCCTGTTAAGCACAGCATGGCCAGCTGGTCAAGGGAGCTGATTGTCCTGCTCTGCACTGGTGCAGCCTCACCTTGAGTACTGTTTGCAGTTTTGGGCATCACAATATAAAAAAGACATTAAGCTCTTAGAGAGTGTCCACAGGAGGGCCACAGGGATGGTGAAGGGCCTTGAGGGAAAGCCTTATGAGGAGCATGTGAGATGAGTTGGTTTGTTCAGTCTAGAGAAGAAGTTACTGAGAGGTGACCTCATTGCAGTCTTCAAAATACTGATGAGGGGATGCAGTGGGGCAAGTACTGGTCTCTCTCATGACCAGTGACAGGACTCGAGTAAACAGCATGAAGATGAGTCAGGAGGTCTAGGTTGGATATCGAGAAAACGGTTTTCATGCAGAGGGTGGCTGGGCACTGGAACAAGCTCCCCCGGGAAGTGATTACAGTATCAAGCCTGTTCAAGAAGCATTTGGACAACACTCTCAGTCATGTGGTGTGACTCTTGGGGTGTCCTGCTTAGGGCCATAAGTTGGACTTGATGATGCTGCTGGGTCCCTTCCAACTCAGCATATTCTGTGATTCTGTGATTCTCTGATTCTATGATCTACCTGGAATTATGAAAAATATTTGACACTGTCCCACACAACATCCTTGTCTCTAAACTGAAGAGATATATATTTGATGGATGGATGAACTGGTGGATAAGGAATTGGCTGGCTCTCAGAGAGTTGCAGTCAACAGTCACTGGCTCAATGTCCACTAGGACAAGGGTAAGGTCCTGCACTTGTTTAACGGCAATCCCAAGCACAAATCAAGGGACAAACAAAATGAGATCAGCCCTTAAGAAAAGGATTTAGGAGTGTTGGTGGACAAGAGGCTGGACATGACCTGGCAATGTGCATGTGCAGCCCAGAAATCTACCCATATGTTGGGCTGCATCAAAATAAGTATGACCAGCAAGCTGAGGGAGGGAATACTGCCCCTCTACTTGTCTCCTAAGATCTTAGCTGTAGTACTGTGCTCAGCTCTGGGGCTCTAAACATAGGAAGGACATGAAATTGTTGGAGAGACTTTTCAGAAGGGCATGTGGTGACAGGACAAGGGGGAATAGCTTTGTACTGGAAGAGGATAGGGTTAGATACTAGGAAGAAATTATTTACTGTGAGCGTGTTCTGGTGAGGCAGCAGAACAGGTTGACCAGAAAATCTCTGGCTTCCCATCCCTGGAAGTGTTCAAGGCCAGGATGGATAGATCTTTGAGCAACCTGGTCTAGCAGAAGGTGCATCTGGTCCTTGCAGGGGGGGTCGGACTTGATGAAACCATTCTATAATTTTATGATCTATTTTGAAATAATGTAGAAGATAAAAAGACGAAATAATAGGGGAATTCATGAGCTAAAGTAACCATTCTATAGGCAAAATTCCTGGAAAAAGCACTAATGTGATAGAAAATGGTAAGTTTTTGAAAGGTTTTTGCACCAGGCCATGCAATATAATGGAAAATTATATCATTTCTGCAGTTATGGGAATGGGATACTTCAGAAAATCCAGACAAAGATTAGTATCCTATTAAAACTGAATGATTTCTTGTATAATTTTCATAAAGCCCTACTATTGTCTATAGAAGACTCTTGGCTTCTCACATAATTCAGATCCTCTACAGCAGAGTTAACATTCATTCTTTCATTGTTATTATTTTTGGCTTTCTTTTACTTTCACTGGTTAAAAAAATAAAACTTACAATAATGATAAACTCAATTCATAGTTCTTGTATCTAGTTACTAGAGCATGCATTGTATCTGTCATGGTCTTTTAAGCCCCAGAGAACTAGCAAATGCTTTTAGCCTTTGTGACTCCTTATGGAGAATACATACATTACTGTCTGGTTTTATACACACCTCATGGGAGTGTATAAAACTGTATGGCAGTTCTTTTTTTACTTTCTGGTATTCTCTCTGAGGCATAACAGCTAAAACCGCTATTTAACTTCAATTATAATGCAGGATGTCTATGAAAGATCAGAGATAAAAGAGTGAGTTTTTTTAAAAAAATATGATTGGTATAAGAACTTTCTTTCAAAAGTGAAGCAAAATAAATTGAAATAAAATACAATAAAAATAAAATAAAATAATCCACCCACTGTTCTACCACATCACCTGAAAGCATGCTCACTGTATTTGACAGATATTTGACAATCAGGAAGGTATGTGATTATCTCATTGGTGGAATTACACAGAAAGTGCATCATCCTGTTGTGTAAAACTCTTCTGATGTGCTTCCCCAGGCACAAAGTACACAGCCTATTTGTCAGCCAAGCAATTGCTGTAAGTGAACTTCGGGCTTTGATGTGCTTGGTATTGGAAAGTATTTGAGGGCTGAACAGGCTGTGGTTTAGCCAGTCTGTGCCTTCCCTTTTTAAGGAATTCTGGCACTGAGTGTCTTTCACTAAATCTAAATCAGTTTTCACTCTCTGAAAGCACAATATGTAAAAAACAATTACTATTCTGTTGTGTTTTCAGAGTTGAGAATTTTCTTCTACAATTTCAAAACTCACATGAATTGAATCCAGTGATTTTCTCCATATTTATTTTTACAGAAACCCAGCTATGTCAGTGATCATACAATGCACAGCAACTGGAGAAAAAAGATCCAGACTATGTAATGACTGCTTATTCTTCACTTTGATGTTTCTCTAACAATTCTCTGTTAAGATTTTCGTATCCACCTCTTTCTTCTTTTGTATTATGCAAAGCTCTAAAAATCTGAGAATTATGGTTAAACAGAGAGGCTGCATGAAACTTTAGCAGGTGCTATGAGATTTTCTGCTATAAAACTGCACTTGTTCAGGAGAGCTTCAGTTACACTTTAGCACAATGCTATTTATGTGCATTTATTTCTCTTCTAAAAGTTTGCAAAGGGTAAACTAGGTAATGTGATTAAGTGGCCGAACACACTAAAGGTTCCAAAAACTAGGTCATTATTGAGATTAATGACTGGATTAAAAGGATTTAGGAGAGTGGTAGGATTTTGATTTGCATATTACTCCAAAGACCTTTGACTTATGTAAAGCCTCCTCTTAAAGACTATCAAGCCAAAGTATTACATCAAGCAATTTAGTTGTTGCAAATTACTCTTGCCTATTTTTTGACCTTGTGTGTTATTACCCATATTTCTACACTGGAATTATTTTTCATAATTCAACACTTGGATTGCTCCTCCGGATGTAACAAATGCAGGGGGAGCACTAATGTGAAAGAGATAAATTGTAAAATAATTAAATCTTACTATGTATAAACTATGGGATTCTTGAAGGATTTCACCTGAGAGCATTTTAGCCAGCTGCTGAAAAAGGAGACCTTGTTTAACAGCAGAAACCAGCCATTCAATCAAAATCAAGCCTCCCTCAAAAGGCTTACAAATTTATTTAGATTAATCTTTGTGCCACTCTACAAGAGTATACACAGATGTTTTGGTGTATGAGAAATGTATCTAAGAGCTCAAGCCTTTAACTGCTTTGGGCAATCAAACTTGAGGGTCTTTGTGGCTGAGGTCACCTATTTAGTGTCAGCTAAAGGAAAAAAAATTCGTTTTGGGGGTTATTTAGTATAAAAATCCTTTCATTGGCAGCATGTGTTTGTGTCGCAGCCAAAGAAGGTTGTTCATGGCACTCGTATGAAAGAAGGGATGCTTCTGTGGGGGCAATCTAGCACAGACAAATACAATTGTGGGAAAGAAGACAGATGACATTCTCAGATGAGTG
Source organism: Xenops minutus (assembly GCA_035221455.1). NCBI lineage: Eukaryota > Metazoa > Chordata > Aves > Passeriformes > Furnariidae > Xenops > Xenops minutus. Next base: position 19,681,031 of record JAWWEE010000158.1, read on the forward strand.
ATTCTGTAAGACATGACATTTGTGACAATAAGCAGAATAGGCAAAATGCCTTTGACACACCACAGGGTTAGAAAAAGTAAATAGTTCTAAGTTTTCAGCAGTATTTTAATAAATGACAGCCATACTCGCAGATCATATTTTCATAAATGTGTCTTCATATATTTTCCAGTCATGTGTGTCCGAAGAGCACTCTTTATTTTTATGAATCTTTAGCCTGGCAAATATTATTACTATTTTACTGCTCTGCTTTCAAACAGTATTACTTTAAAATGTCTGTCTCCACTGGTCCATCAGGGTTGGGATGATGTCATTTCAGAAGCTGCCTCAATCACCCTCAACCTCAAAAGGACTCAAAAATTCTACTCAAAAGTGCTAGTAAAGCTGATGTGTCTGAAAAAAAGATCAGTGATATATGGGATCATTAGTTCATTTAGGGAATTCCTGTAAACTATTTACTTATATAAGTTTTTTCTGGGTTCAGGGGGAATGGATGACAGAATTCTTATATAAATCAATCTTAATTATGCAGTGAGTGAATCAATACATAATTAAGGTTAAGGAATAGTCCAAAATAATAAATTTAGATTTATTGTTCATGAGTTGTTTTAGTGTCAAGGTAGAACTTGTGCAGTATTGTACAAGCCTATCAGTAACTTTTAGATTTTAAAAATCCCAACCCAAAACATATAATTCTTACTTGTAGAAAATACTAGAGCTGCTCTCAGAAAGAAGTCTCAGCTCTAACCAACAGCAGCTTTCAATATTTTCTTCTGTCAGGACTTCTTCCGTGACAGAGTTGTAATGAGGGACACAGTTTTTCCACCTCCTGACTTCATCCACTTAATTTTACTTGCAGTCAATGTGGGTTTCTATTTCTACAGCATTCAGATTTCATCAAATGTTTTTTCCACTTTGAAAATATTATTGTTCATCTTTTCCTTAAGCACTTCTCCACTGTAATTAGAGAAAACATTGTAAAAGTGCATTGTGAAAAAGTGTCACTACCTTTTTAAAGCTGGTCTCTGAGGTCCCAAGGCTGGAAGAGGATAGGGGAATAAAAAGAGATAGAACAAAATCTTATGTGCTAAACTGACCTAAGGCCTGTGGTTCTGACCAGGTATTAGATTTTGATCCCAGGATACGACTATTGCCTCTAAAATGTGAGGATCACAATGCAGGCTGCCTCAGTTAAAGACAAGCAGCTCAATATCCAAGATGCAAATTTAGCTCCTCTGTGTTATTTGCTTATCCTCTCTTTGAGCCTAGGCTCTTATGTCTTCAGAGGCAGGTGTAGAGAGCTTGTCCTATCCAAAAGGCCACCTCCAGTGGCAAAGGCCACCACTTCAGAAGCAAGAACTGTGCCTTTGAACTTTGCTTTCCAGCATGGGAACCCTACACATCCTGAGAAAGTGCCCTTGCCACTCAGCTGTAGGGTTAGAAGTAATTTGTAGTGGTAAGTTGTTGCAAGTACCTTTTATGAAGAGTCACATCTTGTTGATTTACTTTGAACATGTGAGGATAGCTAGCAGATTACAACCTTGAGGGGATTCACATCGAGAAGTGCCATGTTGCTGGATTCCCTTCAAGTTTGAATGGAAGATAGATGCTGAAAGATCCAGCTCCAATCGTCATGGTCCCATAGAAAGTATTTTAGCTGCCAGGGAACCTTAGAAGCCCAAGAGGCAACTACAGAAGTAGAGAACAGTTGAGTAAGTGATGTGAGGCTGTAATATTCAAACCTGATTTTGATGTTTAAGAGCCTTAATGATGTCTTTTTAAAAGACCACAGGTTTGGAATGCACAACACATTCAAACAGAAGCATGATGAGAGAGTGCCTGTACCACAGGTTCTCCCCAGCTCTCCACAGAGGGGCGAGGGTGTTCCTTCAGCCAACCCTGCCTGCAGGTCCCAGGAGCTGCTGGGTGAGAGCCCCACCACACACAGCCTCTGACTGTCTACAAGCCATGTGTAGCAAACAAGTATGTATTGGTGGATTGTACTCATTCGTCACAACTGATATTTATATATTTATTATTATATATTCTTGACTTCAGTAGGTGTTTCTTGCTGCAGCAGAGGTTCTTGTTTAATGAAGGATTAAATTATGTTCTCTACAAAACAAAGAAGAATAAACTAAGTGATATTTCTTTTACTTCTAAGGATCAAAACAAACATTTCAATGCACAAAATCAGGTTCATTTTAAGGGGAGATTAATTGCTTTAATTACTAATTCTTATTTCCAGAGTCTATAAGGAAGTAGTCCTGAAAGAATAATTGGTAAATATCACTTATAACAATGCTACAGAACAACAACTTCATAAATCTGGATTAAAGAAACCTTCCTTTACAATAATCAGACAAACCCCACAATTTTTCACAACCATTCTTGCAGATTTCATGTTCTGGAGGGAGACTCCTGGTTTGTCTCCATCTATTTCTGAAATCTGAGGCAGGGAAAAGTGACCTCAACAGTATCACTGGGGTAAATTAGCTCCAGAAAAATGCTCCTCTTTTCTAGATAACTAGTGAAAACAAGGGTTTTGGCCAATGCTGGATTAAGCAGTTTGAATAATATAGCTGATGAATTCAGAAAGCTTGCTATAAAAAAAAAAAATAAAAAAATTCAAGGTACGTCTTTAAAATTTTTGTTCTTGAACCAAATTTATTTTAAATCTTTTATGTATAGGACAAAAAGAAGAAGAAAAGATTCTTAGATTATTTTTTTAATGAAAACAATTTTTCTTATAAGAAGCAGACACTTTCAGTAACAATAAAATATCTCCAGTTTCACTCTTACACAAAAATAATTATAAATTTAAATATTAAGTGTGCTTACCATAAATTTCATCAGGGCAACATATGAAGAGCTCTAGCTCACAAGGACTCTGCAGTATTATTGAAAGTTTAAGATTTGGACTTGTCAGTAGCTCCAGCAGGTCTCAAGCAGGCCCAATATCTTGACACCTTATTCAAATATCTAGACATAAGGAGTCAACTTTTCCAAGATTCTCAGAACAGTCAGAGAAGACGACAACAGAAAATTTTTGGTAGAAATCAGATATGTTTGTGTGGATTTAGGAGGTTTATTGTTTTTGGTTTGGAATGGTGAAGTTTTTTGTGTGGCTGCTTGTTTAGTTTTGTTTGGGTTTGTTTGTTTGTTTGTTTTAATTCACACAGATACCTAAAAGAATATTTGGAAATGTTGAATTGTGGACAAGATTTTTTTCCCCAAACAGTTTCCACTCTAAAGATAAGATTCATCTACTTTTACCTATATAGTAGTTGAGCATCTACACCTAGTTAGATGGCTGAATTCCCTGTAACAGGTAAGTAGGTCACCCAGTTTCAGACAGCAATTCATTCCAATCTGGCTAAGATACCATTTTTAGGATAAATGGAATCACCCTCAGAAAGCGTTTGCCACTTTTCATTGGCTCTCAGACTAGACTACAAACTTCTTGATTGCTAAAGTTAGGTGAATCTCACATGAAAAGATAGTTTAAATTATGAATGGGATAAACAGAAAGGTGAGAAGAAATAAGAAAAAGAAAGGAGCTTTTAAAAAATGTTTTAGAATCGATCATCACACAATGTAACCCTTATTAAATCAGCACCAGAAACTGATTCTTTTACTAATCTAAGCTTTAGTTACTTCAATTGGAATGCAGAGAACATCTATTAGTAGGGGGAAGCTGAGATCTGCCACTGAAATTCAGCCTGCTGGTCAGTGAAGTCCTTGCATTACAGAAATCAATTAAATTGTCTGTCCTTTCTTTTAACTATCGGTAATGTAGATTACAGACTAGTTCCATCAGAACAGGTTGTCATATCAACTTAATTTACAAGTGGTCTGACCATATTATATTTTGAATACATACACATTCACATTTCTCCAAACTTCAGTTCCATAATGGAATGGCTTCCAAACATAAGTACATAATTTTAATTTTCTCATCTTATTACTAAGTGTACCCACATGGTACATAAATTGTATCAAAAACATTAGAAGAATGAGCAAAAGCATCATGAAAATTACTTCACATGATGCAGTGGTTGTGCTTACAGCATGGGGTAATGTGTGGATCTCTGTGATTGAATTCTTTGTGTGAATTTTAGCTGTCGTATATCCCCAGTATCATCCAGTAGGAAATTCAGATGCCCATGGTGCTTTGCTATGCTCTAGGAGATTTCAAAGTCAGCAAACAGAACTGCATGGCACAGCTCAAAGTGGACCCACTTTGCAGCACAGACAATACTAGTGTGAGCTACTTAAGTATGTTTAATTAAAACAGGGTGAATTCACTAGCGATGACTACCTAAAACCAGAATAGTTGTGGTGTTAAGTTGGGACTACCTTGTTAAACGTTCAGCAGAACAAACTTGTGAGAAAATTCTTGAACTGCCTATATTGTAATTTGGTCATACGTATCTTGTTCCTTGCTGCTGTCTTTGTGAGGTGCTTCCACTTTGAGTCTGCACAAACTCTCTTCTTCTCCCTCTCTGTTCTCCTTCCCTTCCACAGACATTATTGTCAAAGAGGAAAAAATCAATCAAGGTCACATATCTTTCTTTTATTTATGAACTAATTCAATTACCTCAGATGAAATACTGCTGTTTCCAACTTTAGCTATTAAATCACTTCCCAGGAGTGATATATATTGTGGGATTTACAGTCCACTAATTTTACTAACCAGTGACTGATGTATCATTTTACAACCAAAAAAACCTCTGAGAGATATGAGATTCGTTGTAGTCTGATATCTCTTCACACTACACAGCTGAAATACAGCCTTGGGCAACCACCATACCACACAAAAGAAAAGTATCTTCCACGGCTCTGCATCCTCTATGCAGAGACCTACAGTGCAATCTAAGACATCACCTACACCCCTAAAAGTAAAATATCCCACAGTATTAGTCAATATCTAGACTATGGGTGAGATGTGCTTTACACCACAACTCTAATGTCCTGTAGTCCCAACCACTGACCAGTCCAAACTCCCAGCTGGTGAGCAGGGCTGTGCAGGCACCTCCCTCACAGATTGTGCCCTGGCTTTGCTACCTGTGGCGTGGGTGGCATGAAAGCAGTGCAGGCACGCCACAAGGGGCAGGACATAGCTTGGGTTCTCCTAGAACTGGAAAGCCCAATGAAATCTTGAGGTCCCAAACCAAAAAATAAAATATTCTCTGTTACTACAGGAGTTATTGGACATGCGCCATTCAGAGGAACAAAAAAATCAATTTTTTTTCAAGCAGAAAGATCAAGAGAAAACAGCATTGTCAGTGTTTCAGCCCAAAAATCTGTGGGCAAGGTTACTCAATTCTTTGAGTAACTTTATATAATTTATTAAACAAATCTCACATTACAGAATCCAGAAAAGAATTTATGTGGAAACTTGATTCTTTTTCTCTCTTTCTTGACAGCAGAAAGGAAATCAAACTATAAAAAGCTTCAGGAAACATGAAGTATGCAAAATCAAGCCAAGGTAAGTCAGGAAAGTCATACTTGTGGCTGTAATTCATGATGGTTTGGGAGCAGGGGGTAGTGTCATTTTTGTTTCTGTTTAGTGAAAGGACCACTTGAGCAAGGCATTCTGGTTTCTTTTTTTCTGCTTGAATTTGCTTTTTATTTTCAATATGGTGGATCAAAATGAAAAGATTAAATCCAAGAATTAAAACTTAAAAGATTGTAAGGTTCCTGTCAAAGGTACAGAATAAATTTACACAGTTTGTACAGTGAGAATTCCAATGAACAGAGACATGTTCATAGTAATTTTACCTTCAAAAATAGACCCGACAGTTATAAATGGAGTCAAAGACAGTTTTTCTCCTTTTCACTTTTCTTTTTCTTAACAGTTCTAAATATTTTTTACCATATCACAATAAATTCAGTCATAGAAAAAAATTGTGAAAGCTGAGGTGTCATTTTTCACCACTTCTCCATTGTTCAGTTTCCAATTTCATTAACATCACCAGAAAATACTGTTAATTTTCCTCACACCAACTGTTCTCATATGAGAAAGTAACTGAAAATAAGAATCTTGACCTTTCAATTAATATGTTTTAGGCTAATCATGAGTTACAGATATATTCAGGATATTAATTTCAAGGTAATCATTAATTAATTGCATTCATAAGGCTGTTAATAACTTGATTAACTTAGTATCTCAGCACATCTTTAACTTCTGTACTGTTATCTTAAAACTTGAACATATTACCAGTGTTTCCACTGAAGCTGTGTGACATGCCAGGACAGTCTGGGTGAGACTGATCTCACAAAACCTTCCATATCTATGATTCAGATGTCTCCTTTATGAGCTAATTTTATAGAGAATCGAGAGAAATAGGTACTCTTAGGGAATGATTAATCTGACCTAAATACTTTGAGATGAGAGAAATCACATTTTACAAATGTCTTGTTCCTTCTTTTGACTATAAAGGTACTCCAGACTTTTGACAGACATCCTTTAAGGGCTATGTGATGAATTCTAGCACCTCTGACCATAAAGACATCATTCAAAGTATGGTGGAATGAGGGTCTTTGCTCCAAGTGCTTGGAGTACAGGCTCCTTGCTTCTGGGACAAGAATCTAGGGAAGTTTGGGCATTTGTGGAATTTTAATCCGACTAATAAAATGCTACCCTTTCATAAATAGCAAGAGTATTGTAAAAGGTACTACTAAGTAGTATTTTTCTTTAGTCACTGTTGTTCTGCAGAGTTAATTAAAATGTGAATTCAGTACCAAATATCTTTTCAGTGCTGTTTACATTTCCATCTGACAGGTTGTTGCCCAGGTGGAGCTTCAACGAACATTTTGCAAAATTTTCATTTGTGTGAAGCCGAACAAAAGCTCCAAAGATTAAAAACTGACTTAAAATGCTAACACTGAGAACTGAAACATGAAAATGTTTAGTTAGAGACAGAAAGCACCCTAAAAGAGATGATCACGCCCAGGCTCCACCTACTCTCCACCTACTATGAATATTATAATCAGATGTTGCAATATTAGGAATATGCGTGGAAAGATGTTGTAATCTTTCACAGAATTGTATAAATAATCTTGCTTTTCACTGAGAGCTTTGGAACTCTTTTGTCCGATGCTAATCGGAGAGTTCCCTAACGTTGCCAATAAATGCCTTGCTGTTTATGGACTAAAACTCTGTCTCTAAACAGTTATTTATTGGCCGTTTTTCTGGCATCAGAGGTACTGATCAGTGCTATGTGCAAGAAGAGGTACAAGAGTACCCTAAAGTAAATTGAGGTCCTACTACCAACAGGTACTAATATTATCTCATTGGATGTCCACGAAAAGAATATACACCTAATTATAGATGGCTTTATATAGCTGATGAATTCCAACTTGAATGCATACCTTGTAGGTCCAGTTAAAATTTAATTTTTTTTTTCCAATTTTGATATTTTATTTTCAAATTCCTCACTATTGTGATTCCTGTCAAGGTCATACACCAAAATATAAATGGCTGAGAAGATGTTTATATCAAGTTTAAATGTGTGAAATACAGCTCTACTGGATTCTAATGTTATCATGAAATTCTTAGGCTTAGAATCTCATGATTTTTTTTTTTGATATTTTGGTTTCAAATTTATGCTTTGGCAATAAAAATTATTCTATTTTTACACTCATTAATTTGACCCTTACTATATTACTTTTTTATTTGTTTCACTTTAAAAACTGGAAGAAAATCAGCAAAAGGCTTAGAAGAATGTCCTGTCCTTCATGTAAAGAAAGTAATTCCAATGTCCTACTAAACAGGTAAGACATCCTGAAACAATATTTCACTGACTGAAAAAAAAAGTGAAATAAAGGGTTATGCAAAATGTAAACTGGGAAGGGCGGTCAAGAGCATTACAACTTTCCCATTCTTCCAATTAATCTCTCAATTGTAACCATTTCCATAAAATTGTGACACATCTCTCCATTTTTAGGAGCTTTCTGATGAGAACTGCTAATTATGCATCACCGTGTAGTTTCAGGGAGGTAATTTGTGAAAGAAACTTCTCACTGTTGTGAAGGCCCAGCTCACAATGGCTCTGAGGCTCAGAAAGATGTATGACTGGAGTACTTGTCCACAGGTGACAAGATGTTGCTGTGCCAGAAGAACATCAAGACAGTGGAGATTTCCTTCTGACTGATTATTCTGTCTTGTTTATTAATAGCACTTGCTATTGTTTGTGGCTCATAAGGAGTTTTCTGTAAGTAGAAAATGTGGCACAAGTCTCTTCTATCCTTTTTTTCTCTCTGCTCAAGGTCTTGAAATAGCTTTTTGTTTGTTTGCTCTTTAAAAGATCAAATTAAGCACAAAAACAAGAATACTGCTGGAGATTGGTACCATTGAAGGCATAAATAAGTGAAGCCCTAATTTAAACATATTAGCAATTTCAGAAATGTTCTGATATCTTAGGCATTTTTTTTAACTCTGGCATTATCATTTGTAGCTTTTTGTCTGGTGCTTATTGATGACTCCTTGCTGGCATTTATGGCATTCTGCAACAGTATTTTGCACTTAGATGCATTTCATGTAAGAACATAAGAGCACTTTAGAAAATAGTAAGTATTATATGAATTTTGTAGCTAAGACAACTGAAGGGGTGGGAAAATGAATAATTGGATCGAGTCTCTGGGCAATTCAATAGCAGAGTTAAATGTACAATTTAAAAATCCCAGCACCTGCTGTATTTAAAAGGTAAAACACAAGGCTATACAGAGACTGTGAGGAAGGTCAGAATAAAAAAGATATGGCAGGCAATGGTAAATTAATGCACAAGAACCACAGGTATCTATTGAAGTCTGTCATTCAGATGCAATTAATCCACTAGCAATGATAGAAAAAACCCCCAACAAACTCATCATTGTCACTGAATCCTAAAACTTATTTGTTTTGAGAATTTTGAAAGGGTGTTTTGTTTGAAATTTTCTATCACATGTAATTTTCTATCTCACTCATTTGCTAAATTGTCTGATGATTTTCTCACAAAATGTAAATTAGATAACATCTCCAACCCCATTTTGAAGTTCCTTGATCTTCAGCTGCTGTGCTAATCCCTTCCTCTCTTCCATTTGCTTTGTTTTCTTGCACTGCCAACTAGTTTCTCTATCTGTGTGTTATCCAAAAGCTGATGCAGGGATGTCGGTATATCTCTGATTCCTCAAAGACTCCTGACAGGAGATGATGGGTTCTGTTGAGCACCAACAGACCCAAGAGTTGCCATCATTCTTTCACTGACCAAGAGTATTGAGTGTGCAACCATATGTAAGTAAATTTTATTTACTGTAAAATGACTTTGTTAACCTAGACATCTATTAGTAAACACCAATACACTTCAGTTGCACAAGGCTGGCATTTCATATAGCAGCAGGATTTTCAGGTGGTAACATAATTGCAGTAACAATTAATCTGTGCTGTGAATTTCTGCAGTTGCAAGGTGAAATATGCAAGTGCCTCCTGGCAGTAGATCACTCCTGCCAAGACTAAGGTGTTGGTGTGCACTGATCATCTCAATATGCCTTCATCATTCCAGCATTACAAATTGTCGTAATTTTAAAAATGTTTGAACATATAGAATATGCTGATAGAAATAGTTACAACCCAACAAGTATTAGATGACACCTTTACTTGGTCTTTACCTTGCCCCTTTTACTCCACCATTTGACTCACTGAAAATGCATTATTGAATTACTTAAGTGCAATTACCCTTTAATGCCTATTAATCGAACTGTCCCAGGAAAATGGACCATTCCTTGATCAGTTTTCAAACTCCGTGAAAGCTCTCCTTATAACAAATATGGATTAAGGACCTCAACAATTCTGTGAACCTCAAACTTCTAAAGGCCACTTGATGGCCCAAACCCTACACAGTCAGGAACTGATAACATCCACTCTTTCCACTACTGGAATTTGCAATGCAAATACCTCAGGTTAAAAATTACTTGTCGGATATTTAGCACGCATTGATGCCACCTTGTGGAGTTCAACGCAAACACTTTGGTATAGCTCAAAAGGAGAGGTAATATAGTTGCTGAAGTGAGACCCTAACACTCACATCTGCTTCTCCTTAGAAAAAAAAAAAAATTGTATTTTTACAATTACAGTAGAAATGCATGTTCTGTAGGAAAGTGTTGCTATGAGTCTAAAATACCCTTGCATTCAAGGCAATGTGACCATTTTTTTACATAACTTTAAGTTTGTAGGCTTCTATGTGGTTGCTTATATGAGCATATATTTCTATTTCATCTATTTGTGATTTTAAAGTAACTACGAAGAATCAAGGCACAGAGAGATTAATTGAGTGGAGCATTTTTTAAAAAAATGAAGCCCTCATTTAAAATTTCTACTTTATTTGTGCTTCTTTTCTACTATGTGAAATATTCAATCTAATGAGAATGTAAGTAGGTTCTTTAGTCTGCTCAGATTTAAAGCACTGTAAAGAATCAAACTCTAATTTTACTGCTATTTATATGTGTCCTCCAATCAAAATATCAGTTCCTATGCTTGATCGCCAGTATCCAAAACTCATGGCATGCACACTGTGATCCATGCACCATTGCCAGTACCCAGAGCTCTTGGCTTGCACACTCTGGAGCTGCAGAACAGATGCTCACTCAGCTACCTTTATGTGTGCTGGGATGTGCTGATTATCATCTCCCATTACACTTCTCTGTGAACAATCTCCCTACCCTAAGAACTCCCTTACGCTTTCCTAGTAGTCTTAGAAAAATAAAAAGATGCTGTATATGAGAGCCTGCCAGCTGCTTCCTTTTGCCTCAAAACATAACCTTGGAGGCAAAATCCACAAAGACCTCAACAGAACGTGGCTTTTCTCCACATGTCTTATGCTAAAGCAAATTAAAAAGCTTCTCTCACATGAGTCATAGCTCTTTATACATCAATTTATAAAGATTCTACTTTCAAAAACTATGAAGAAAAACCATGAGGCTAAAAGATCCTGCTGACTGCTAAGCATTGGATTTCTGTTCTTACCTCATATACACACATCATCCTGTGCAACACTGGAGTTAACACCACAGCTGCATTGGGGCTTCAGCTGAGTGATCATTGCAACCATTTAGTTTGGTCTCATTCAGCTTCAGCCACAGAATTTCCTGCAATGGTCCTTGTATGAATGCAAACTCTTTTCAAACCTGCCTATTTTTTTCCTACATGAATGCTTCTGAAGGAAAATTTGAAGCCTTAATGGAAAAAGAGTGTGATTAGCTCAGGGATGGATATATCTAATGAAAGGAGAATGAAGATAATTAACAGGTAGTTAGCTGCATATTCAAGGAATCATGTCTGCATTCACAGTAATGTGTCACAACCTGATTCTTATCTCATGGTTTTTACAGCACTCTAAATATATTTTGCTTGAAATAAAAGGGCCTTTGATTTACAAGAGTATGACCAGGCTCAGATGTGATTTGCAATGAAGCATGTGCAGTTAAATCACTTTATTTTTTTATTTGAAGGATCACACCAGCAATATATTTGAATTGGAATTTAAAGAATTTATTATCTGCTTATTACAGGTAAGCCTTAGTTTTGCTCCAGTGGGGCTGAGGTATTAGGGAAGGTGCCTCATTTCTTTTGCTGCCTACCCTCTATCCCATATGAATGTCATGCTATCTTATTTTCTGGGTAAAATGGTCTCTCACCCTCTCCCCATTTCCCTTAGGTTTGCAGCATGAATTTTTTGCCTCATTTTATTTTACAGTTACTTCCAGAAAAAGCCATTCAACTCAAGCCTCAGGAACTGACCTCAAGTGCTTCCATAATACATGTAGGATGCAAATGTCTGGAGTTTTCTGGAGCTGTTCATGTTTGCCTCATGTTCTCAGTCAGTGTGATCAGAAACTATATTTAATTCTCTTCATTAAGAATGCCAGGCTGCCTCAGGGAAAGCAGGGACATGTCCAAGAAACAGTGCCTGGGCAGCAGTGATGATATGCTTCCTGAAATAAGATGGGAGCTTGGAAGTGTGGCAAAACCCCTGAGCACCAAGGATGTTGCTCACACAGAGCAGAGGTGGAGAGGCTCTTTTCCAAGGACAGTATATTGTCAGAATTCCTCGCAGTGAGTAAATTTTGAAATAATATGGTATTAATACTCCAGATCCTAAGAAACTGGGTGGTTTAATTGGATGTCTCTCAATGAAGGCAGATTTCTTCACGTTTGTCCAGGTTTGCTTCTGAGTTCTGTCAAATGAGAATGCTGCCACAGAGCTAGCAATCTAAAAATTCCTGTTCAGATAATGAGAAAAAAATACCACTCAAAATAATATATTGAACTTCAAATTGATAACTCCAAACATTAATTTTATTTTACTATACTACTTCAATTTGCTTTACATTAAGGAAAAAAAAAAAGTTAATGTAGTTAAGGTTTTCATCATTTTATTTTGGGACAGAACTTGTTATTCACAACGTCAGTCTGAAAATGATATTGCTATTATAATTTTTCTAAAGCATTTACTTTCATTAACTTGAAAAATGAAAGTATTGTAATATGGTTATATAATTAATTTATATTGCTGCAAGGAACACTGTTCAGTATGCTGCTTGAGTTTAGGAATAATAAATAAATAAATTCAATAATTTTGGTTTTAAACATAAACTGTATGAAAGGCCTCAAGATATTTTGCTCCTAATAAAGCTTGAATATATGTTTCACTGCACGTACCAGCATGATTCAGTGAAACCACAGGAATGATGTCCACAAACACAGAAAAGCTATTACATGTGTTACTAAGTCATTCTAGAATTGGTCTTTAATTTCAGATATTTTTTGTTTTGTAAAACTTAAAAGTTTGCAAACTGATTAATTTAAATTGTCCTGGACTTCCTTATTGTCTTGAGTTATTGACAACACATGATTTTGCACATTAGTTCAATTATCTGCAATGTTAAAACAGCTGAAAATGGCAGATCTGTTTACATTTATAATTTTTGTAATCAATTTTAAAGACAGAATTCCATCTCCATTGAAATAAACAAATTAATTTTTTTCTTTTTATTTGCCTCTGTTTTTATGCATATGAGCTGTATTCATATTTGAGTTGAAGATTTGTGTTTGGGACAGCAGAGAACAGGTACTTTCTGGCCTTCCTATGTCCTCAGCTGCTCTTTGCTTGTCTGCTTACCTTTGATGCTTTGCTGAACAAGGGCATGGCATGACAATACCAAAGCCTATTTACAGGGATGCTGTTATCCACAAGGGATACATGCCTAGGCCTCTATGTCCATGTTCATTGATGATAAACACAGTAAATTTCATTTTGAGGGCAGCTTAAAGGCTGCTTCTGCAGGACAGCCTGGTCTTGACATCCACCATCAACTGTTGTGCTTGAACCAAACAGGACAACCCAAGGGGGCAGGGCAGATCTTGGAATGGAATCCCTATTTCACCCTCTCACAAATCACTGCCTTAGCATTTTATGTCCAGATTGAAAGGAAAATACAATCAAGGCTAGGTCTGGCAATAACCATATTTTTCATCTTTGATGAGCTACAGTGTATTTAATGGGACATATTTCAAAGCCATATATCCAAACAATGTTTCATTGTCCTCAAACTACTCAAATGATTTAGAATGAGTACAATGTTAGAATAACCAATATATTTGAAAGTTAAATATGGAAGTCCTTTGATTTAGCTTCCTTCTCCTGCAATATTTTGTAAAGGACAGGATTACTGAAACTTCTCTGCATTTTAGAATCTGAGGAGGACCCTAAGGAGACATTATTTGGTTTGTAAGAGGAATAGGTTACATATGTTTGCTGTGTCATTTCTCTTTCTCACTGTGATTCTTGCCAAGAAACGTATTAATGTTGCATTCAGAGCAGCAGTGCAGGTGTAATTCCCATGTACAAAATGTATTCTCATTGAATAACTGCTTACTTCTACTTAGAGAGAGAAAGCATTATATTAATAGAAAAAGCTTTGTATGTGGTAATATTTTGTTGCTGCTTTATACAACCCTTACCACACAACGTTAACGCCAGCAAGAAAACAGAAACAAATACTGAAAGAAAAGTTGATACCTCTTTATTTGACCAATTTCACACCACCACTACTGAAACTAATGTGTTGGCTAAATAAGAAAGTAAGATATTTTCAGGACTAATTCCTCTAATTCTCTTTACAGTCTCTCTATGTCAAGCAGATTTTAGATTTCTGTATGCATATTTTTGGTTTATCCATTACCAGCTATTTATAAATTTAATTTTAAAGGACAGAAATAGCAATGATGAACATCATCTATTTGGGTAACATAGTAATTTCAGAAATTTTAGAAGTTTTTTTTAAATTTGCTAGCATTAGAGGGTAGTCAGACCCCCCCTTTTACTCTGAATCTATGCACTGCTGACCTAACTCAGAGTTATAGGACTGGATCCATTTTGCCTAAGATAAATGGGCAAGCTTTCTGTTCTATTCAAAATGTAGATTCTTGGATCAGGAAAATTCTGTATAAGGCCTATTCCCAAAAGATACAGGATTCAGTGTGCTTTTTCCAAGTTGTTGAGATACTTGGGGATGACCTTAGGGGGATCTGCATGGCCAGTTCATAAAATGCTCAGCTGCACTTATATCCATTCTCATACTCTGATGCTGTACAACAAAACATCCACATTATTTCAGATATTTAATTTTGAGAAAATCCAGGAAACATTATCTTAGGATCAGCAGCACACATCATGTGTATAGGTATATGCTTCCTATATTGTATGTATAAAAAACACTGACTGCTGTGTGCATGTGGATATGGAAGTCTGCCTGAGAGGACCAGCTTGATGCACTGTGGCTGTGAAGCAGTCTAAGTCATTTGGCTTCAGCAACAGGAATTTTCCATGGTACTCTTTATGTTAGCAGTATAGGATAAACTTTGGGTGATTTAAATACACCTCCTCCTCTGCTTATTTCCAGCACTAGAAGCAGCTGGTTTGTGATAAAGAAGCTGATCCTTGAAATCAGTCTGAAGATTCCCATTACATTTTACAGACCTTAATAAAGGCTCAGATGACCTGTTTATCTGTGAAATTGCTACTGTCACTAGAAGGATGAATAACTGTACATGAAGGAAGATAATAATAGGGATGAGTTTGATTTAGGACTGATACACAGTGTCTGCCTTGCTCAAGGAGATTCTGTGGAAAATCCTGTCTGAAAATATGTGAATGTAGCCTCTAGATTTTTTTTTACTGAATGAAATGAGATATAAAAGCTTTAGCAATTTTTAATTCAGTTTTAATTCAATTTTTAGTATAAACATTAATTTCATTTTCTTACTACGCTTTTGTTCAAATTCTGAAAAATTTAATAAATAAGCAATGAAGCTTGTTCAAAGATTTAGTATGGCTTCAATAGGATAAAAGCAGTTTTTGTCTCTCCCCTCAAAGATTTCCCTAAGTCCAGTACCAGCCTGGGGACTAATCTGACAGCCTGGACTGCTGTCAGCCATGCAGGGTCAGATTTTGCCTTGACACTGGTTCTTTGCTAGCAGGACATTCTTGACCTCTGTGTTATCCCTCTGAATGCAAGCTAAAGAAGAGTGGTGTCTGAATCCTCTGAAGAAACAGGTTTCTTCCACAATTCTTTTCATAGTCTTTGTACATATAAAGCTACAGTAAACTCTGGGATACCCATGAAGTTTAACTGGTAGGATCTGTTCTAGTAGACTTCTTGTTACAGAAGGTAAGAAACAAACATGCAGACGTGTTTAGCATAAACAGTGTCATGACAAGATAACAAGGATGTAAAAAAGAATTTCTTATATGGCTAAGCAAATAAATAGAACTGACATATGTTGTAATACTATTTCGTTGTGTAAAAAAGGTGGCATCCATTATTAACCAAATGCTACACATTTATTCTACAGTTGAGAACACTAAAACTCTCCAAACTTAAATGGACATGAAGATTTTTTACTTCCTCATCCACACCCTATTTCTCCATCATGTTCTTGATTATAAATCTTTTAAGCTGTCTTTTTATGATTACAGATGATTAATATTTACATACTGTAAATGTCCTTTACTTCTATGTGATTGGCACCTTTCACTTTCTCCTCTGGGACATGAAAACACTGCCTAATGGAAAAGATATTCTCACCTTTAACAGAGGTTGACAGTATGCTTTCATGACCTTACTTTATTGAAGATTTCATGATTAGAAAGTAGCTTTCATTCAAAGAACTTCTATAATTGCTTTCTGCTGCTTACCTGAGATGTATATATATTTTTAGAAGAAATAACTGCATGTTCAGTACTTCTGGATTGCGCTGCCCTTAATCTAACTTTTTCCTGATATGGCTTAAGAAAGCAGGTTTTGGAGATGTCATTCACATTGACTGCAAAAATCCACATTGATTCCATTAGAGTGAGAGGAAGAACAAAAGAGAGAAAGATCAGAATTTAAGTGCAGCATTATACAAAGAACAGGCAGAGCACTTCTCGTATGAAACACTTTAAATTTGTATCTTGAAGTGACTAGCAGCAAGTAAAAAGACACTTCATTCTTCCTAAACCCAAAAATTCAAAGATAAAAGCCAACCTCACAAACACAAGGCTGATTTCAAGTCATGGCTTGCTTTATTATAATCCTGTTTTATTGGCCTTTTGAGACTTCAATTCCATTTTAAGTGTGTTTCCAATCTTTTATCTACAGCTAGAACCTCTGGCAAGAATACTTCAAAATATTGAAAAACACAGAGACACATAACAGCCCTAGGAAGTGAGAATGTAATGACAGTATTTACAAGCATGACAGATGGGATGACCAGGATGCACAGTGATGAAACTAGATGGTAAGTTACCTGCTTGATTCTTTAGTAGTGGTATCAGTTATGGGAGTAAGAGATAGGAAAAATATATTAATGTCTTATTTCTGTTTCTAGTAAAGTCTTGTTTCTTTGGTTAAGTTTTTAGTGCCACGGTCTCTCTAGTTTTAAGAGTTTCAGATGATGGCTCTGCAGTGGAGAACCATTCTGTATCAACTCCACTCACTCATGTACTTCCACATTACTTTTTCTGTATATGACTCTTATAACAGCACACTTTTTCTGCAGATACATAGATCATGACTGACACTTTCAAAAAAGGTAAGTAAGGTTTTAAGCAAGTGCCATATTTTGTGTTAACACTCTAAAACTTACATTTCTCAGAACACCGTTCCTAGGCACAGTCTGAAAATCAGGTTCTTAAGAGATTGAACAGCTAATATGGATGTTGATCTCTGCAGTTGAAAATACCTTCTTTCTATTTAGTATTCCAGCCTATATTCTTTGTTCTTATGAAAGGAAAGGAACAGGTACTAAATATAATAGAAAGGTTAATTCAGAGATTGTTCATGTAAGAAAATGGAAAGGTCTTAAGACTGTTTCTCTCTTTCCATTGGGAAAAATAAACTACAGCAATTCAATTAGCATTCTCTTTACTTAAATAAGAACTCATAAGTAGTTTAAATAGAAATTTTCATCTGAAGAAATAGTGCGAAATATCTATTAATCAGTCCCATCAAAAAATAGCCTAATTCTCATCCCATCTCATTTGGGAATGCAATGTGTATTAATAACTGACTTTAAATCCAACTGAAATTATTAAAATTCAGCTCCAAAACTAGATTTTGGACTTCCTCTAGACTGAAGAATTAAGCTATTTATACCATATACTTCTTTCTAACAATCAGAGATAACTAATAACTGCAATATATATTTTAAGAGCAACTATTTTCTTGTTACCATGGAATGAATGACCAATACCAGTGGTATTAATTGTCTTTGGTTTTGAGAAGTATATTCTTTGCTTGATCAGACTCTACTTCTGTAGACCAATGTACTTCCAGCAGGTGAAAAGTGAATTCCAGCAATTCCAAAACATTGCAAGGCAATAGTTAGCTTCACTTGTTCAACTTATATTAAATATTCATTTGCTTTATCACTGTAATCTTCACATATAAATTTTCAATGCTCTTGTCAAATACAAAGTTATCTTCATGGTGCCAACACTCCAAGGAGAGTTTTACAATGACCTCCTTGTGGTTCTTATTCTAATGAAACTTGATACAGTGTCATGAAGAGATGAGCCCTCCTATTTAGTGAAATATCAAACTCAGTAAATTCATGTTATTATTGATATCTCATGATACTGTTGGCCAATGTCTCAATGATTCTGCTTGGCTTTATAGCTTGTAAAACTTTTTATGCTCTGGGGAGATTATAATTTTCAAGGAGCAAATGGATTTTACGTGCTTACCCACACCTCCACATAAACACAAGATTGAAAAGCACTCAACAGGTACAGTTTTTTAGGTTTTTTTAGACCATTCATCCATCATAGAATCCATCCATCACATCCATCACAGAATGGCTTGTCTAGCACAAGATAGAAGAATATCGAAGTTTTCTATGACTGACCACTACAAATTACCACTTGAATATTCTTTTAACTTTCTCAAACTCATGGTACATATTTTAAACTGATTATTTAAGGTGAATTTTTCTGTTTTAAGAGAACTCTAGGCACAATTAAGGAAAGGACAGATAACAGAATTATACTTATGCAAATTTATTGTGAGTGACATTTAGGACATCCAGCAAAAGAAGAATGAAGGATGGGAAAGTGGAGCAGTAGTGGTGGTGACCAGATATTGCAAGCACAGGGTTGACCAGGGTTCCATCAGTTGAGGAGAGACAAGAGTGATTTATTTCACTTCAGTAACATCTAGAATCTATCATATTTTTCCCAGATTGTGAATCCAAATTGCAATCTAGAGATGCACAATATGACAGAGGTTAAAAATTGAATTCATGGAAAGAGTGTTCCCTTATTTTCATTCTCAGTCATGATCATTATAAGCTTAAGTGCAAACAGGCTCCAATCAATCTTTGTTATAACAGAATAGTCAGCTTCTTTCCTACTGAAATGAATCATATAAATACAAACTGGTTTTGTTTCCTCTATTTGGCTCACTCACATGTCATCTAATAGTTCCTGCACAATGTTCCCAGTTCTTTCATTTTCAATGTAATTCTAAGGAGAAACATGGCTAGTGCTTAAATGGCTATAAAACTGAAGGTAAAAAGCAAAGATAGCCACCTGTATTCCAAGAAAGTATATATTCTGAAAAGCGTATGCTTGCCATGCAAATGCTGTTGCTTTTCAGGTTTAATGATTGAAATTCCATAAAAAATTATAGAGGCGAGGTAAATATTGCACTTGTGGTAATGAGATAGCTAAAATATGATCTAATTGGAGGAAAAATTGCTCACAGAACACAGTATTTGTGGCAGAAGATTGGAATGCTGAGTAATGAAGAGGGAAAGTAACACTAAAAAGAGCATGCTAGAATCAGCTTCAAACTTTCACTTACATGGAATAAAAAAGCTGGTCACTGCCAATCAGCAGAGTCCTACAGAATACTCTAGGTACATTGCTGTAGTGCTGGCACACTGCAGTGGCTCACATAAACTGCAGGGATCCAGTTTCCTCTCTTAGGTGGTAGAAACCATTGCTATACCAATATATTTTTGTTTTTCCAAAGCATCTGTGGAGTAACAGCCACATGAAACATAGTTAATAAGAATGAACATGAATTATATCTATGCATTGTAAGAAAGAATTTTGCTGGTTCTGTTCATCAGGCACTTTTTCAGAGTTTGCATCACTGTAGGATTCCACTGACCTGATCTCTTTTTGACTGAATAACATAGCATATCCATTTATGCCCACCTCACAAAAACTGAGCATATAAGTATACTACTGTTTGGTTTTTAAACAGGGCAAATATTTTATAATCCTGGTTTATGAGTTAATCTTATATAATATTTAAACCATGTTACTTTTAAAGTTATAAAATAAAAACTCTGTTCAAGACTTTTTTTGAAGTATACTTAGAATAAAGACACTGACACCTTGACTTATATTGCTATTACTGGAAGCAGTATTTGGCTCAGCAACTCTGGACAGCACTAACTTGAAAAATGAGAGCATTGCATATGATATTACCAATGGCTACACCCTCAGAAGGCAAATTAAAATCTGAAAAGTTAAGTGACTGGAAAAAAAACCAAAACAAAACAAACAACAAAAACAAAAAAACACCACAGGTAAAAATGCTTCATTTTCACTCATTAATTCATTCTAACATTTTTAAGAGGATAAAGCAAGCCTACAAAGATTCAAGATGAACATAATGGAAATGATCAATCATAAGTAAATTCTGAAGATGCAGTACAATATAGGAGGAAAATTCTATGTAATAAGCCATTGCAAATGCTATACGTGTAACACAATCAATAGCCTGTTATCATAGTCTTATCCAAAAAGAAAAGTAACAAAATTAACAGATCACAATCTCCAAGCCAAGACCAAAGCAAGAAAAGCATGGGCTATGAGTTACACAGTACGAGTAATGATCCAGCACTGTAAAGCTTTGGACAGCCTTGAAATAATCAGTAAAATGAAATACAAAAGTTTTGGTTGTAGCAGATTATATTCTTGAGAGCCATGAGTGCTACACTGCTGAATTGTGGTTTATGATTAAATAACTTACCATCGTTAGATTTATTGCTCAGGTATAAGTAGACATAATAAAATATTTGCAAATATATAGTTCTTGAAATTTATGTAGCAAGCTTGAATAACAGCAGTAATGGTATCTCACCAACACTTATTAACTTTCATGTAACACTTTCCCTGAGGGTGGCTGGTTATCAGAACTGCTCCAAAATCCCTCATTCTTGATGTCTTGCCAATTAAATAAGAAAGCTCCAGTTGTTGTTTCAAAAGTCATCACCTAAAACACCAACTGCCAACATCCTTTTTTTTCTTTGCATTTTTGTGGAACACACCATGAGTGATTAAAAAAAAAAAAATTACATTGTAATCTGAGACAGTTGGAATTCTTATTAATAATCAATTGAAGTATGCTCATTTCATTCTGTTACCTTTTTTCTCCCTACATTTTTTTCCTACTACATGTCAGATAAATACCCTCAGAGACATATTTCGATTTTTCTTTCCATGGATGATACAGCTCATCTTTATATACTATCAAATGAACCCTGAACAAATATCAATATCAGTGTTCACTCTGGAAACAGACAGGTCTCATTTATGGACAAAAAGTGGGCACTATATCATAACCATAGAGAGGGCAAAGTACTGACTTGGTGCTCCGACCAACTTAGAGAATGTAAGGAGACACCTAAAGAGGGTGGACTGTTGAATTTTGCTTGGTCTTTTAAAATCAACAGAACAATATAAAGGAAATCAGGATGACTTTTGGCCAAAGCAGAAACAGCTGATTGTATTTTAGACAATAGTGTAACTGATCTATTTGTGTCCAACTAATTCAACTAATATTCAGGTGTAAGTAGGTGAAACTGACACTTACCACAACTGACTACATACCTTTAAGTAACTTAATTGACATGCTTATTTATTAAAAAAAAAAAAAAAAAGAGTGTACTGTGTCTCCAACTGTTATACACTAAAGAATATGTACCTTATTGGTATGAATATTGAAACATTTTTTATGCAAACATTGTAAAGTATTTATAAAATTTAAGGGAAATTCAGTTTATACAGTTATGAGGATTTGTTCCAGAAACTTAGTGCCCATAACTATATACAGTCAAACTGCAAACAGAAACACATGCTGTGACCTTCTGGTACAGATCTAATGAACACTGCTTCAATTTCAAATGCTCAAATGTTTAAATTAACTCCCTACAAATGTACAACAGCACAAGAATTATGTATATTAATTATTTTTTCAACACATTCTAAATGGAAGGAAGTCATGCGTTATTTGTGAGAAAAGTCAGGCAGGTACAAGGTGCTGAAAGTCAAAGCTGAATATGCTTGTTAATGATTGCTTCCTGTGATCAGGAATTCCTTCCTGTGAGCATCTTCTACGGACAAGTTTCTTGTGCCTTTTTTGGAGGGTGTTCTAGCTGTTGACGGGTGATGGGACTAAAAATATTAGATTTTATCCACACAGGTATACTTATGTTAGTATTCCTTGGTTGTTATATATGAGAATGAATTTAGATTGTGTGGATTTCTCCTAGATGTATGTAACACAAGAAGCTGTTCTATTCTTAGCAATAATAATTTGCTCATTTTTTATATGAGCAAAACAAATAAAAGCATCTGCTACCACTCTGCAAGACAGTGAAGGTTTTTCACTGATTCCATGACTGTTTCCCTGGGAAAGAGTTCTAATGTCTACCTCACTGAAAAATGAGACTGAAGCATAAACACTCACAGCAAATAGATTAAGGAAGAACAATTTTGTGATTTTATGAGAGGTTAGGAGTCAAATTACTCAGCACTGATAAGCAGCATAGTAGGAGATCCTAAATAAAATGTAGAAGTGAACTTTTGTTTCTGATGTGGACTGTCTTGATCTTGAACAAGGCTGAGCCAAGAAATCAATCCATGTTTCCTCATGGAAGGCAGAGTTTCAAACAACAATATTTTGCTTTCTCATTGGGGAAAGTTGCTCCTTGAATAACTGCTTCAAACGGTCTATGCTGTGGTAACTGGAAGGGTAGATACAGGATTTTGCATATTTATTTCAATAATAAAGTGTTAAAGCAGCTTTATATACCATTCAAATCCCAGGCTAGACAATATGAGACAATCTTTGCTGTTGTTGGCTTTGTAGAGTTGTAAGTTTAGTCACTTAACATTTTTATTTACAGCATTAAGTTAATACTGTCAATACTTTCACCCCTACAACACAGTCCAAAATCCTGAGGTATGTGGTTGCCCTACAGTTGTGTGCTGTTCCACTTAATCTCTCCTTTTAACAGCTGCAATGCTAGATCCATGAAGTTCTAAGGTTTGTAGATAGGTATGCTATGTCACCTGGTCTAAGAAAAAATATTGCCTCTTCCTAAAAAAACTGTGTTGCTTTGAAAACAAATCTAAAAATTATCCCTTTACTTTTCATGTGTCTTACAGAAAATATACTGGCGTTAGTTCAAGTTATTCAAATAGGGAAAAGTATCGAGTCCATAACCTGGTCAGTATGCACATTTATGACGAACAGAAAATTATTAGAGGGCTGGTATCAGATTCAGGTTGATATAGTGTTTAAAGGTGTCTATTTTATGGACATTTCTGACAGCTTGTAGACATCTTTGAAACAAAACAAGTTTTAGGATCTAAACCCCTGTTTTCACTAGTGATTCATGCCAGTACATACCAGACGGTTAGCTTGGCTACATCACTATAACTACAGTGTGACAACCTGATAGTAATTCAGCTAAAGTTCAGGGTCTGCTTTAGTAGCTGATAAAAATTATTAAATGTTGCCAAACTCTTTTTTTTTCCTTTTTTTTTTTTATGTTAAAAAATAATACAACTATGTTAGTTATACCAATTAGAATTTGTAACAATAAAGTATAAGTTACTTGCAGTGCATATGGAAATCTACAGAGGGGGAAGTTATTATATATTGCAAGGAATTTCAGCTTAGATTATTTCTGTTACCTTTGAGAAGCAGACACATGTAATATACAGCGTAAAACAGAAATTATATTTTTGTGGAAAAAGCTGGTGCTATTTTTATGTTCTAAATAATATTTTATTCTTTTCTTCTGAAATACTTTTATGAGAAAATACCATCAATGTAAACTTCATCAATCTAGATGTAATATATAAAAAACAAAAAAAATATTTGTGATGTTGTTTTGCTTTATACCCTCTGGAAGCAGCCCTGAATAGAAGCACAATACAGTCCAACAGGTGTTGCCAAATTCTGCCTATTACAGCTAAGTAATTCGCAAAACAAACCCCTGTTTTCCCTTAGAGTGAGTGGGAGGTTTCCCATTATTTTCATACAAAATTTTAGGATGCTATTGCTTGCATTTTCATAAGAATTCATGTACCTGTTACTCTATGAAATGAAATAAACAAACTGGAACTCATATTACTGTGTTGTGTTGTTCAAAGCATGAAAGGATGAAGATGGGGTACTGAGTACTCACAGAAATGTCACAATTTTCCAAACATTTACGGTATTTTAATGTAGTTATTGTTTTATCTGTACATTGACATTGGGAATTGTAGTGTTTGCTGCTTGTTCTTCAACTCACCTGTTTAAAATGTTGCCCAATAGGCAAATTAGCCAATCGCACAGCAAACAGTCAAAGTGAACAGTTCACAAATATCCCACAAGCTGACATTTTTTCATGAAAACTCCCCCAAAATATTTATGAGTGACAAATATATTAACAAAAATCTGATTCAGATCATAGATCTCTGTTGACCAGTGAATATCACAAAAGCTCTATTCCCCATTTGTTAGTTCTGATATTGGCCTGAAGTACACAGTGCAGAACACTGAATCATATATTTTGGAAATATGTCTCTTTTCATGTGTTCCTTTTCCACCGACTATAAATTTTATATCTGGAGTGATCCTATTACTATTGCAGTATTACCTCAGGACCAACCTCTACACTAAAAACAATCAAAGATAAAAAAAACAATAGGAGAAAAAAAACCCCCTCATTGCTTTCCTCTATGTAAGATGCTTCTATGATTTCTTTGTGCAATAAATCTATATGACAAACATGAGCTACTGAACAGTATGCCCAAAATTTTCAAAAATATTTTAATATTTTAAACAATACTACAGATATATATATAAAAGTTATTTTCAAATTCTTTACATGCAGTAGACATTAAGTTCTTAAAAAAGTTGGCTCAACTTCAAATATATTTTGATTAGAATAAACCACAGTTTTAATGAGATTAATAGCATGAAAATACAATGTAAAAACCCCACACCACTTTGTAAGTTGATAATGTGGTCATGACATTACACTTTTGACAATGCTTACCAACGATTGTTCAGCAAGTCTGAAACACAGTTTTGGTGGAATCTGGAGGTAACACAAAACAGACATGGATATTTATACACAGAAAGGACTCAAGTTATCATCATGGGAATAATTAAAGTACTGGGAATCAAGAATTTCCATGAAAGACAGAGAATTAAATGTATTTAACTTATCCCCACAAAAATCCAACCACACGAACACAAAACAGGAAAGCAACCAGAAAAAAAAAAAAAAAAAAAAAAGAAAAAAAACCCCAAACCCCCAAGGGCCAAAACACCTTTTCAACATGTATGGAAGCTAATCAGCAGCCTAGTAGACACAAAACCAAAAACAAACAAACAAAAAAAAAAACAACCAAAAAACCAAACCAAACCAAAACATTTGTTGTGGACATGTGAAACTATACTAAATGAGACTACCATAGATTGGACAAGATGCATGCTATCTAGATTGTAGAAAATTGGCCACTGAAACATGAGACATTATGGCTGCAGACTTTAAGAACAAGTTTGGCCATTTTTTCTAACTGTTGCACAGTAACTTGCGTGGGACTTAATTAAAGGAAAATCCACATTCTGTATCACACAACTCAGTGAACACTGTGGTCCTGTTTAGCTTTTCATCTTGGGAATCTGTGCAATATGAGGACTCCCTCTCTCTCTGCCCAGGACTGTGCAGCCAGTCATCAGAGGAGCCTTGCCCCAGGCAGTCTGACTAGTTATTTGCTTGTGAATTTTCTTCACTCATGCTGGGCTGCTGCTTTTCACTGCTTTCAATTTGTAACTCCCACAAATCTGTCTTGGAGTGAGTCTGTGTGAAGACTGATGTTTCTACCCAAGTGCTTTTGATCAGTGACAAAGATGGCTAAGTTTGCATTGTCACTATGTGTGAAGTTTTATGCCTCAATCCATTAATATGGAACCTGCCTCATATTTATCTCAGTTTTTAAAAATATTTTAGTATAGAACCTTATTTTGGACTTTTTGTGCTGCTTAATGGGCTTCTTCATGTCAGGATTAAAAAAAAAATGCAGATAAGGGAACAAATTTTGCTTCTATTTTTCCTGTTGAGTAAATGGATTTGCTCCTCAAAAAGGAAAGGGATATTTCAAAGCCCAAGGATCTAAAAATCACATGGAAGCCACATATTGGTAGTCTTCCCCCAGGTAACAGAACTCCACATGAAGCTCCATGCAGAGTCTCTCATCACTGCCTGAATAGGACTCATGTCTTCACAGAAAAAGACAGTTGATTTAACTGTTTGGGACCAGAGATAAAGAATTTAGTATAATTTTATCATGTTTATCATTTAAAGAGTCCCACTGATTACTATTGCTTTGGTGTAAAGCTGAAGTAGATTCATGGAAATCAGGTCAGGGTATGCCCTAGAACTGAAAATAAAGCTGGTAGTCAGAGACATTAATTTACAATCAGACCCTGAAATTAGAGAGAAACTGTAATGGTATCAGACTTTTTTTAAACAAAACCAACTTGAACTTGTTTTGGCTTTTTGAAATAGAGCATAATAATTACATTCAAAGGAGTTGGCTAAGAGTGGGCAGCCAATTCACAGGTGGAAGGAACATCTGACTAAATCCCTTTTAGCAGGGAAGCCGCCAGAGCATGCACCTGGCTTTTTGCTGGAGTCATTTCCATCTGCCAAAAAGCATTGTTGCAAAATGATGGGGAAAAATAAACAAGGGATGAAGCATACTGGAATTTTAACTAAAACAGCATCTTGACTGAGTTTGGGAAAGGCTAGGGGTAGCACTGGAGGGCCTTGTGCCTTCCCGTCTGCAAAACAGTGGAAAAGGAGGGGTTTTTTGGACTTTATCTGTCTCCCATGTTTTTCTAATATTTGTTATTTGTTTTTCAGCAGTCATGAGGACCATATTGTTGGACAAAAGCCTCCTTCTTTAGGGATTTTAAAAAAGCAAACGGAATTCTGGGTCTTGTTCCAAGGACAGAATATACAGTGGTTTGTAAACATTTTAAAATAACTTTGAAGTTTTGTTAATAATATTTAGGAGCTGATCATTTTTAGTTTACAGGTTTTCACAAATTAGATATGTCACTTCTGAATAAGTACAGTGTACCAGGAGTTGCTGGTCTTCCTAATTGTTGTAATTAAATGTCCACAATATAAGTGTTAAGTGCTCAGGAACCAGCAGTGAGAATGTGCAATAAGGAGTGACCAAGTGGAGAATACAAAACCACATCCACTCCACACTATCAAACTACATAAATTTGCTACAATAGTTTCTTTTTCTGGTCTTCATTAAATATTTTTTTTCCAACGTAGAAAATTACAGTAGTGATAACAAAGGTTATAACCCAAAGTAAGTGTGAAAGAGAACTGGGTCCCCTGGGCTTGATCCATGTGGAAGTTTCTAAAAATCTTGCAAAATCTTTGGTAGGTTTAGAATGGCCAATATGGCTTATTAACACCTGGGAAGGTTTATGTGTAAGGGGCACACCAGGAAGATTCTTGGTCCCTGTCTTGTTGGTTATTTTTGATGTTCCATGTATTTCTGACTCCTAAAATTAGCTTTTGAAAGCCAACAGCACCCATTGTGCTGAATTTCTTAAACCTTTTGCCGAACTCATCGCAGGTAAGAGTGAATTCAGCTCTGAGCCTATAAGTGAAAGCAAAGTATTAAAACACCAGTTTGCTGGTATTTCTCTCAGAAAACTCCAGAATCTGAATTGTACATTTTATATTTCACTCTGTTCTCCCTCCCTATTTTGTATTGCATTTCTCTGCATGTGGAAGGTAGTTATTTATCACTAATGAGAAGACTTTTCAAATAAGGTTTATATCATTTCTGTTTATAACCCCCTCTTAAAGGGGAAGGAGGGACCACTCCAGATTTTTCCATTTGAAGAGGAAGAAGACGTTTTGCATTTCTTTTACAGAAAAGGAAGAGAGAGCAGAAGGAAAGGAGGTCTAAGCTACTGTACACATAAAACACTTGCTCTCTTTGCACTTTTTCATTCTAAAAGGCATTGCAGGACTTGCTTGATAACTTGAAAATTCCCTCCTTTTTGGGGAAGAAAAAAAAAAAAAAAGGAGACTACATACAGATATATCCAGATATACAAGCTCCTGATTTGAACAGCACTGGGAATTGAAGGGTAAAAATTATCCTAAACTTCATTAAAAAGAGAAATAAAAATTATATTTCTAGGGACATCAGCTGTAGTTCCCTGTAGGAGGGAGTGTTAGTTGCAATTCATATGAATGAAATTGATTTTATAGATGGAATATACTCTAAAACCCTATGAAGGGTAAAGCAACTCCCTGGACAACTATATAGTAATTGTTTTTAAGCAGAAAGAGATAACTGTGGTTTCATTATACCTTCTGACTTTGACTTGAGTCAAAAATTTACAAATGAACTCTCTAATGAAATAGGTTCCTGAAAGATGCCCTTATTCAGCTTCTTTTATTTTCCCTGTACAAATTATATTTGTGTAATGCATGCAGTGAGAAAGTACATGAAAACCGATTTTGCTTGTTGCACAAAACGAAATGAAATTCAGACATGTCACAGCCTTGAAACTCTTCTGCATGGACTGTATAATTGATTGGCAGATATGAAGGTGGATATTTTTTAAAACTTGTATTCCTGTTCATGTTCCTTTGACCTATGGTTGTGTTCTGTGTATATGAAAGCAGAGTGATGAAATGCTAAAGTTATAGAGTACAGCTTGGAACATTACTTAAGAAATAAATTTCAGTCAATTGTGATTGGTGAACTGTGTTTGAAGCCTTAGCTGTGGAAGCTGGTGTCCTGAACCATTCTAAGATACCTTTCAAGTGCTGGACATTCTCTGTCCCTTCTCAGTGTTTTGCCATGGGAACCAATACACCTTTTTTATTAAAGCCTGTAAGACCCTCAATTTATGATTATATCCTCTCTCCATGAGGAAAGGCATGTTTTTCCCTGTTTGCATTCCCTCCTCCTACCCCCTCTTTAAAAAAGCAAATGGAAAGCAAATGTGTGTTACGTTTCATGCAAAGATGACTTTTGTTTTGCAAGCATTCATCTGTTCCAGCTGCTAATTCCTCACTCAGTGCCATAATCCCTTGTCTGCCACATCACAATTAGCAGTGGAGAAGTCTGGGATTAATATTCAGAGGATTACAACTTTCAGAGAGAAAAAGGCAGCAGGAGTGAATGAACTATGGAACATAAATCTTGTCTTCATCCAAATGTATTTAGCAATCAAAGTTTCACACACTGTGAAAGAAGGAAAATATATTTGCAGTATTCTCTAAGACATCAAGTGAATAGAAGAGTCCAGATTCTCCTGAAAGTTAGTCTAATAACTCTCTAGACTTTTTAAATAGTGCAGAAATAATTCTTAAATTTTTAAAAGTAATACAACTTCTGACAGACACAATGAACTTCTTCAACAGGCAGTGTAACATAGAGAACCAGGTAGGCACAACCTCAGGTGGCATGAAATATCCTGATGGTTATTGGCAAAACTGCTCAGTTAGAGCAGATGAAATACCTACACCCAAACCCCATGATTATTCTCTACTTCAGTAATATTCAGTGATAAATGGAATTGCTAAGGTAGGGTAGTTCTTTTGCCAGATGGATCAGGTGCAAATGCCTTAGCCTTGAGTAATGACAGAGCTAACCCACTTGCCGTTTTGATGACTTCAGTTAGGAAACTGTATCAACAGATACACTGTGTGAAGACGAAAATAATTTTCTGATGTTAAATGTGTTTCAGAAAAAGTTCTAAATTCTATTGATCAAAAGTTGATGAGTAGAAAAAAAATGTTTTCCTCCAGCTTATGAATATATTTGTCAGAGCAGACCGAGGATTTAGAATGAGTAGTCATTCTGGACCTTCTGAGGTCCTACTTTTATTCTTGCAAATAGTCTTCAAAATTTTTGCTGCTTTCTTATTTGAAACCCTCTTTCTGATCTGAGGAAGAAGATAATTTATCATTTTAATAATCCCAAATTACAATTCTGGTGGTAAAAATGTGTGGAAAAAATGCACGTGAGTAACCCAGCTACCAGGCTACAGCTAAGGATTTAGGAAAATTTATTTCCAACAGCCAAACTCACTAACTTTGTGGCACTAGCTGCACTGGGCATGAACAAAAGCACCTGTGTTTGTTCTCTCAGGGCCTTTTTATCAACTGCATGGCCCCACTGCTACAGGGCCTCCAAGCATGTCTGTGAGAACTTTATTTTTTCTTTTAACAGGGAGTCAACTTCCCTGGCAGGCAGGAAGAGAAAACACATAGAGCTACTAATAAAAAGATGTCTTTTCCCAGTCATCAAAGATTCCTTGAGTGAACATTAACTTTTTCCTTGTCGAGTAATTTTTCTGAAAATTTTTCTACACTTACACCCTTCCTTTCAGTGTCATGGTGAAGAAGAGGAACAGAATTGTTAGATGTAGTGCTGGGCAGGGCACACAGCTCACATAGAAGAGAATCTAATCCTCCTTTGCCCATCTCCTCTATTTGTCCTGCTCCTGGCAAATGGCAAGATGTTTCTCATGTGACCTCCCTGTATCCAGTAAGTATAAAGTGTACAATAGCACCTTATTAGGCAGTTTCTGTTCCACACATCCAGATAAATACTTTACATAACTTAACAGTAACATCTCTTGCTTGTGAAAGAGAATATTTGATAACAGTGATACTCATAATCAGGTCTGGAACTAAGAGTAACATCATCTCACCTTAGCTTTTTAATACTCAATATATATTTCTCTTTTCCCAATGAGTTACATTGAATGCATATTTATAGAAAAGATATAGAGGCTAACATAAAGTTCTTTCTCTTTCTGACTTAATTTGTATTCACTCTGGTGTTATTATTTTATTAATACGGAAAGTGTCAGATTGTCTACCCTTCCATAGTAGATAAGTCTGACTCTGAAAATTATAGGAAGGAAAAATTGTCTCATATTTCTTCCTTTAAAAAATACATAAACATGAATTTAAACTAGTTGATGTAATTATAATTACTAGTTAATATAATTGATATATCAATTACTAGTTGATATAATAACTAGTTGATAAATATTTTGAAGGGATTTCTTGCTCACCATAATCTGCAGTGAAATTCTGTTCTTAATGGCAACTAGCATTTTACTCTGAAAATTCCACCCTTTATCACTGCTGAAATCCAAGTTGACTGCCCCCTGAAACACTTTATATTGGTACTACTTTTACTGTTGCTCAAATGATTTGGAACTGCAGGATTCAAATTACTAGCTCTTGAAGAGCACGATGGGTAACTTTAAAAATGTGTAATTACTCTAAATAATGCCACGCAAGAGCTCTAGATCAGCAAAATACATTCACACTGTCATTACCAGCATAAACATTAAATATGAA
Organism: Xenops minutus; assembly: GCA_035221455.1. Classification (NCBI taxonomy): domain Eukaryota; kingdom Metazoa; phylum Chordata; class Aves; order Passeriformes; family Furnariidae; genus Xenops; species Xenops minutus. Next base: position 19,712,280 of record JAWWEE010000158.1, read on the forward strand.
CTTTTAAAACCTAGTTTGTTTCTTTAAACAAATCATAGAATGGTTTGGATTGGAAGATACCCTAAACATTATTTAGTTCCAATACCTCTGCCATGTTCAAAGACACTTCCCACCAGATGAGGCAGCACAAAATCCCATCCAACCTGTCCTTAACACTTCCAGAAATGGGGCACCCACATCTTCCCTGAGCAACTCGTCCCAGTGCCACACTACCTTCTGAGTAAAGAATTTCTTCTTTCCATTTAATATAAACCCTTTTTCACTTTGAAGCCATTCTCCCTTGTCCTGTCACTACCTGTCCTCATAAGAAGTCCAGTATTAATGAAACCAAACTACCAGTTCAAAGTAGAAATCAAGCTTTGTATAATTTTTTTATTAAACAAAATTCTCAGCTTTACTGTTGAGTTTATTGAGAAAGTTTGATTAGCATATACTCAGAAATGGATATTAACAACAAAGAAATAGATGAGGAAGACCTGTAATCTTTCATTCAATAAATATTAAGAATGAGCTTCTTACAAACACTCATTTTATTCCTTCACATCTCTGAGGTAAGTTAGTGAGGTACTGTGTTTTATGCAACTTAAAAGGGCACCTGACTTAAATTGGCTATTTCTTTAAATGCCTCAGAGAGTAAAACTGACCCAAACAGCAGAATTACTTGTGCTTACATGTAGAGGAAGATGTGCTTTAAATCTACAATGAGACTCTGCATTTCAAAACTATTTTAAAGTCACATTTGAATCTCTAAATAACTGCTACACTCCTGCCATGGAGATACACAAAAAACAACTTCATGCAGCTAAAAAAATCAGATAAACTTTAATTCACAACCAAAACTAATGGTCCAAACAAGTGACCTAGGAACGATACAAGTAACTTGTTGGAAACAATAATTCACTAAATCAAACCTGGGTTAACTAATCACAATTGCAAGCTTGAAGTGATCTCCACAATTGCTAGGGTAGCAAGTCTGAAACCAAGCCAGTGGCTTTGTTGCTTATTACACCTGAAAGCCTATTAGATGAGTTGTTGCAGAATTCATCCTTGTATTTAGGTTTTCTGAACAGACTTGAAGACTATGAAGACAGGGATGCAATCATAGTGAACACTTTGCAGATAATTGGGTATAATTTTTCACAACTGAAACATGATTAGTAGGTCATCAACAGCTGATGATGTATTACTTATATATAGCAAGGCTAGGCAAAATGACTGGTTTGCCTGAATGTCTTCCTGCCCTTTCTAGCATACTATGTTCTTGCTTCTTGTTAGTGAAAAGTAGTATTTTCCTCATTTCTCAGCAGCCATTATAATCCCGAAATGTTTATATGGTCTTTGCAGGGAAGCAATTTATGGCCAAATGATTCTATTTTCCTGCAAATTATTTTGACAATGGGAGGGTGGGGAGTGAGGGGTGAATAAAATTTTATTGATGAGTAATGATCCTTGAAAAGAAAATTTGTAAGGTTTTTTAATTGTAACATGCATTGAAAAAACAAACCTTTAATAACGTAATGAATTCAACTTGTAGGCTTACCCTAGTCCAACACTTTTCATCAGTCTGGTAGGCAGGTAATGGAACACAAGGTTCCTTTCTTTTTAATTATCAAGGAATGCAAGGATTAGTTTTGAATTTTTCAGAAATAGTCTAAGAAAGTAAAATCCATTCTTATAAATGCTAATTATTATTGCCAAATCAGCCAGCACTAAGAAGCTAGGAACTGTGGAGAGCAGGTTTGCTTATCCTGTTTAGTTTTTTGTCTATTGAGTAAAAAAGAGATCAAGTGCTACTAGTGTAAGTTTCTTCCACTGTAAGTTGAAGTTGAAGCAGAAGATTGAAATTGAAGAGCTTTCCAGCCCTTCATTGTAACTATGAATATTGCTCCCATATTATACCGGTTTGTCAGCTACAAAGATATCCCCAGTTTAGCTTACAGCACTTAGTAATACAAGATAAGGGATCTCTCTGTTTGGATAAATTGTCTGTATTCTGTGTTTAGGGACAACTGAAACTGAATCTTCTTTGATAAACTAAAAGAGTACAATGTGTATATTAGTGTTTTAGTGAGAATCAAGGGTGCAGTTTTGAAACAAACCTGATTGAACCCAGTTACAGAATGGCCTCAGAGCATAGGAACTGTATTTCTTTAGGGTGAAACTACACTGAAAGATGTGCACACAGTACACACCTCATGCACTCTGGTTATTAATCTGCATTCAGATCCTTGGAACAAAGAAAAGCTAGTCTAAAGCAGACTCTCTTCCCCCTCATAACACATCCAATTCCCCTTCATACCACTACAGTTCTTTCCATTTTTTTTTTTCCCCCTCCATACTACTTGCTAATATAGCTGTAAGCACTGATGTCAAAAATGGTCTCCTGTTAATTGGGAACTCTACTCCAGGGATATCTAATTATGGCGGAGTATCAGTATTGGCATGAACTCTGTTATCTAATACCATGGAAAATAGCCTTGATGGGAGTCTAATGGATGATTAGGTATCTCAGCAGTATCAACCTTTCAGGCAATGGTGTTATCACAAATATTTTACTGTAGAGCCAAATATACTAATCCAAGGTCAACTATATTCCTATATCATTACACATCAAAACATAGTGCATCTGTGGTCTGCTAGGGACAAAGGTAATTTTTTTCTTTAAGGGCTCACAATTTTCTCAGTTCCATGTCTTACAATAAAGGTAATAAAAGGCACTCCTTTTGTCTGAAATATATATGTGTATATATATATATATTTATTCCTAGACAGCAGGTGATAGCAAAGGGTTAGATAAGAACAGTTTCTTGTCTTTTTTTTTCCTTTTAAATATAATGTTTCAATTTATGTTCTTTTCACACAGGAAGCTGATAAAACACCTTTTATTTGACTGACATTCTCTAGATTTAATAAAAAGCTGCAGCCTGCCTTAGCAGTCTAATCAACATGAAACAGAAAAACAGAAATCAAAATGTTAGTAGTATTTTAAATATAGATGTCCTCTAACTTTACCCTTGATAATCAATTCACAGTTAAGTAGTTTTAATACGTGTGGGAAAATATCCGAAATAGCTTCAGGCTAATGAACCTATGTTTGCTGTGCAGTCTGTTTTAATTATTTTTTTTTCTGTATTTCCCAGAAATATGCACCTGTGTATGCTAAGACCATGCAGCAAAAATGAGGGATAAAAACCATTCTAGTGAATAAAATCTTGTCTTTGTCTGGGCTATTTGGAATCCATTTTGCATAAGGCGACTCTGGCTGGTGAGACTATGCTGAAGGTTATTTTCAAAATCAAATGTAGAATCAGGACTGCACTGACTTTATAAGTGGCGTTGAGGCAACTTGTGATGCCATGTCAGGATTTTTTACTATTGGAGACAGTCTCCTAGATGAATATTCAAGTTATGTATTCTGAATGCATCCAAAATAAGTTACCAGGTCTCAGGTATTTCCACGAGTTCTATGATGTTGTTGTGGGAATGTAAATACAATCTACTTCCCTGTGGAGATTGCTTGCAGGGGAAATGTGGAGGCCATCATCTACTTAGAAACCACTGATCTGTGGTCCTTGACACTCTTAAGAAACAATAGACTTGGTTCTGTACTGTAACTTCCATGACCATGCAATGAAACTTTTTGTCAAAAAACTCAAGCGCTTCTCAGTGATGGGAAATGTGAATCTTTTTTGTCTACCTAGATGTATCCTATCAACTCGAAGTGAACCACAAAATTTGTAAAGTCAAGGAGAATATCCCTTGAACAAATATGGCCAAATGAGCCAAGGAAAACACTCCCAGAGAAGGTAGGAGAAGGGTTTCACAGATGAGCCAGAAACTGAATTGAAAAGTGCATCCTATTCTCAAATCAAGAGAGCACTTCAGAAAAGTTAACAGGCTGTATATGACATTATTCAAAGAAATTCTCCTTGCCAAAAATATCCTCCTAGTATTTTCAGTAGATTTGAGATTAGTCCCATAGAGTTTTCTAAAAAAAGATCTCTCTGAATACCTAACCAAAAGGGCATTGGTCAGACCTGTTGTATACAGAAAGCCTCTGGTTATATAAGACCCTCTACATTAGAAGGATTGTATTATGGATTTCGTAGGCCACATTTCCTATTTCTGGTATAAACATTGCATATGGAATAAAGCCTGTGATGATTTTTGTGTCACCTATCCTGTTAATGTTGCCTTTGAAGACACAAAGTATTTTGTTCACCAAATACTTGCAGGTGATTATTTTACTCAGTATCGTCAGCCTTCATGAACTGGAATTTTATGAACTCAGTGGTATTAAGGACTAGGGACTGGTATTCTGGTATTGATTTCTGCATTGTACTATTATTCAATTCATTTATTATGGATAAAATGTGTTAGTTCTAGGCTCCTAAAGGAGCTCTGCAGCTGTTCACAAACACTATAAAAGCAGATCCCCACACAGAATAATGTTTTACTATAAACAGCAAACACATCTCTCCCCAATAAACAACCTATAACAAACAACCTATAAACAAACCTACCTACAGCTGTGTAGTCAAAACAGAGGCCTGTAATGGAATAGCTACACCTGAGAAGTGTATTAATCTGGGCAGAATCAATATTAGCTTGTCTTGAGCTTAAATATAAACATACAATATTACTGTAACCTACATATTTTGTAATATTGTGACTGAATGGCCAAACACTATGTACAAGCATTTTGCATAACTGTATCAGAAATGTGACTTCCAAAGAAGACAAAGGCTTGTATAGTTGCACTTGGATGACACAGGAAAACTTTGTGCTACTGTAAATAACACAATTTTCAAGATCAAGAATAAAGTACAAAACAAGAGCAAGGGCCTGTAAATTAGTAGGACATTTTGTTGAACACTCAGGAAGGACACTGTCAAATCCAGAAATGAGATGAGCAACATCAGGAACATGAGGTCCTCCTCTGGGGATCTGGGGAGAGGGGAAGGCTGCCAGGAAAAAGACCAAACATGAGCAAGGAGAGATGGGTGAAAAAGATAAGGTACTATAGTTAGTTAAATGTTAGGATCTTACTGGGTAAGAGCTAGGCATTAACACAAAGAATGTTTTTAATGAATGTCAGTCATATTCAGTGCTGTTTAAAGTTTAAATCTGGTTTATATCAGTCTTGTAAACATTCTCATCACAGCAATCTCTAATTCAGCTGTTAATATTGATATGTATTGATTGTATGCCTATATATGGAAACACATTTATAACGTTTATTAATTTGTATCAAGTATATTTTCGTTCTATGTAGTTTCACCTCTTAAAATTGGGGAATCCAACAGAGGTACCTAAAGCTATTATTTCTTTTGTACTTCATCTTAAATTAGGAAGAGACGGAGGAGTCTGTTTTGTTCCCCACAAAACATGAAAGTAAACAGCAGATGTCAAGAGGCAGTACTTGTCACAAGCAATACCTTTGCAACAGCAGAGATGGCGGTTCTTTGAATCACATCCAACAGTTAGGTATCACTGGAAGCACTAACTCAATATGCAAAAATTCATTGCATACTGGGGACATTGAAACTACTGAAAATTTCTCTGGTTATGAAGATTTGAAGTTAGAGATGCTGATCACTTTATTTAAACATCGATATTTACCACTCTGAGTTGCAGATATACAGTGAGGCTTGTGCAGGATACAAGAGTTTCCAGCAGAACCATTCCCAATACAGGACACGCTTTAGGGAATAAAAACCTCAGTCACCACTATGGGTACATCAGCTTCTTGTTTCAACAGTGATCTCTTGAGAGTAGTTAATTATTAGCATCTTTTTTCCACAGAATTTACTCATTCATTTTGTGTTTTACTTTTTCTATTTTTTTTTTTTTTTAACAACTGCCATATTGTCAAAATTTACCTTGAAGAAGTGGTTAAAGGTTTTGTTCCTAAAATTGATGCTAACAATATGCTGTAATAGTCTTTTCTCTGAATTTAGAGGAAATTAATTATTATAGCTAACAGGAAGAAATTCTATTTAATCTAAAGAAAATCTTGGTTGCTCGCAATCAAATCTTATACATGATACTGAAGCCATTAGGTACAAAACTGAATTTGCTTTCTTAAAGTTATATATTTTTACTGACAAGCTAGAATTATGCAGCTGGGACCTCATGAATATTTTGCAGTGTACCCAAAGACCTTTTACTTTTCTTCCCTTGTTCTGAGCTACTGTCTTCAAGAATGTCCAAATATGATGTTTTAGTCTGTAATGCTGGGATGATACTTGTCTTTTACAGGCAATCTGGGCCTACAATAAGATGCTGGTATATGTTGTTGTTTCTTTTTCTTTAGACTTCTAATATTTTTAATAAAAATAAAACAAAGTTAAAAGTCTTTTCATAAAGCTAACCAGTGAATGCTGTGGTAAGTTTTTGACTAAACAGTGCTATAGACAAACTTCATTTTTACTCTAATCCAGGATTCAATAGATGGGGAATTCTTTCCAGCTTACATATCATAGGAAGATATAAAGGAGGGTTATTTTGTTGAAAGGCTTTCCTCTCAAATGAGTTTAACTTTAAAACTCTATGAGCTCTTGATTTCAAAAGACACTGTCTCTCTAAAAAAATTTTCTGCATTTCATCTCTTGTATTCAAACTTTTTTTATTTGATTAACTTTAATGAATAAAACTTATCCCATTCTTTTTCACAGTTAGCAAAGATATACCTACTAACTGCAGTTCTGTAATGAAATTTAAAATATATTTAATCTGGGAATAAGAACTGCTCTGAAACAAAGTTCAACATCGTTCTTATTAGAAAGTTCCAATGTTTAGACTATATAATATAATTGTTGTCAAAATATTTTATTGATTCTGAATGAAGTAGCAGTTATAAGGAGATAGCAGGTCAGCAAATACCACTTTTTTCCTAGATTGCATAAGTGTAAGGAATGAAATCCTCTGTTTGGTCTCTTATTGCAGGTAAGTGGTGTACTCTGAGGAGAACCAAGCAAATATAAGTAAAGAAGTAAAAATCAACACTACTGTAATTACATAGGTGTTAAAATATTCATAACATTGAGTTGCAGAAATATTATATCAATGTATGGTTTTAAACTTATGTATGTCAAGTGAGCAGATTGAACTTAGAGACCTTATATGCTTGTGTAGGTACTTGAACCTGTGTAAGAAAGCTGAAAAAGAAAATAGAACTATAAAAACATTTGGTGTCAAATAGTTAGAGGTGGAATCAGACACCAGGCTGCATAATGAATCACGGCAATTCCTCCAGTAAGCATGTGCAAGTTCAGTTCTGTGTTTGTTATGGAGAAACATAAATTCACAGAGATCATGTATTATGTCCCTTTTTGGTCTCAGTTGTCCTTTCTAAATATTGCCATCATCTGAACAGCAGGAAAAGAAAAATCTGTTCCAAATACTGACTAAAGAAAAAACTAAGCCTTAATGTAATGACACTCTATGTGGAACTGATAAATTATGCATTAGTGATAGACAATAAGACAATCTAGATCAGTTTTGGCTATAGCACAACTTTTCAAATGTCCTTTGTTCATCTTCTCTGCTTCTTGAGGGAACACTATTGCAGTTCAATTAGAACAAAAAAAAATTGTAAGAAAAAATTTTACATTCCAGCTCCCATAGGCCAAACAATAGAAAATGCTTGTGAAGGAAAACTTGGTAATGTGGAACAGAGTGCTTTGAAAATTAACCTTATATTAATAGAATCCACAGTAAACACTGTATATATGCTGCTCAGCCAAGCCAAACCTATAAAAACATGGGGTTTTTTTGAGCAACTACTTCTTTATAAGGTTCACTTCATGAAGTTCTTTTTGACATATCTTTAGGAAATCAAAGACTGAAGAGTTGAAAGGGGTTTTCAGAGGTCATTAGTCACAGTCCAAGGCAAAATCCTAAAGGAGATAGCAAAAGCATTTCTGGAAGATTCCAGCTTAATCTACAGCTGAAAATCTCCAAATAGGAGATAACAAAAGCATTTCTGCAAGATTCCAGCTTAATCTACAGCTGAAAATCTCCAAATAGGAGATTACTGATCCTTATAACACAGTTAATTCTGGTGTGTGTCTGCTTTCATAATAAAGAATATCTTGCTCACATTTAACAGAGTAATGTTGAAGTTTAAATACTTTCTTCTCCTACACTCAGTGAACACAGAGCAACTTCCTTTCCTTCTTTTTTAAAGCAACATTTCATGTATTTGGAGACTCCTGTCTTCCTACAGTCTTTTTTCCTAAACTAGCGGATGAGGTTTTATGTTTTATTCCCCTGCTACAACAGATGAAGAAGGCTTATAATAGCCACAGCATGTATAAACTGCACACAGAGGCCAAGCCAAAAACTGTAGCCCAACTCACTTTCTTCTCTCGTTACCTCATTATGTTGTAAAAGAGACTATGTTCATCATAAAGGTTAAATGGAGACTAGGTACCATCAGAATTAAAATAATTCTCATAGAAATCAATATTATATCTCCTTCAAGTCAAACATCTGTTGATAATTTTTTGACAATAATAGAGCAACTGCTGGCAAAGCTCTTTTGTACTGTTACTGCCTGGGATGTAACTGCTTAGCTCACAAGAACACTGTGGGAGGCAGTGTGAAAGTACTGTAGAAGTCAAGGTTATTGTTACTCTCACCTATGGCAATTGCATGTTTGTATGGTAAAAGTTGCTATTGACTCAGTATATTTTGGTCAAACATCTGATGACAATTATTTGTTTCCTGAGGACTTCTACAGATTGATTATGTTCTGTTTCCTTCTGGGAAATTCAGCTAAAACAGTTAGATTGGAATTTTTCAGATTTTTTGCAAGACAGGTGCAATTCCTTCCATCCCGGTCGCTTGAAATAGTTTTAAACTAGTATTTTTTAATTCAGAAATATAACTCATAATGATCCTGGGATCGTTAGAAATGCTAGAGGTTAGATTTCATTAGGTTAGTGGAGAAATCTGATTTAAGTTCTGTCTAACTTGCTTTTTGTAATGCATTATAAAAATAAATTAAAAAAAAATCAACCTACTACTTATTCTATTTCCTCCTAAACTAATTTTAAAGAGGAAAATGAGAAGTCAAGATTATGCTGTCAGATGAAAACTATTTCTGAGAAAAATAATATTGCTATCATAGCCTCACTAGACTAAATCTTGCTTAGGTTGGATACCAGGAATGTTTTTTGCCCAGAGGGTGGTTGAGCCCTGGAACTGGAAAGTGGTGACAGCACCAAGCCTGACAAAGTTCCAGAAGTACAACATGCTCTGTGGCACATGTTGTGATTCTTAGGATGTCTTGCATAGGGTCAGGAGTTGAACTCAATGTTCCTGATGGGTCCCTTCCAACTCAGCATATTCTGTGATTCTATGATACTTCTTTGATTGAGCTAGCACAAGGTTTCAGATAATTTTGGCAATAAATTAAACTAGCCTGCATGCAGAATAATCACAAGCAAAAGATAAATCTTTCTGTCTAATTGATTTCTTAACTGTAAAAAAAATCCCTAAATTCTAAGCCCAAAAAAATGGACTTCTAACATTGCTCTGCCTAAAAGGAGTGAAAGGCCTTTATTTTCTATCTCAACCTGTTCAAATCTGTTAATCTAATTGGGCTCAACTGCATCATATTTGTCTCAATAAGGAACGCCACTCTTCTCTAGTATTGAAAACAATGCATAAATACCAAAACAGTATACAAATTGTGAGACTTTGCTGGTACACAAAGGAAGTAAAACTGGAAAAATAGGAAAAGTAAAGATTTGTTTTCACCTTCCTCCCCCTTCCCATGTTACAGAGTAACAGGGACTTTTAGGCTTTTATAAATCTGTCCTTTTCAGATTTCCTGTTCATTTTCCTAGAGGTATATTTGTATGAGTGAATTTCCTTACTGGCAAGACAGCAGGAGTTGAAAGAGTCAGTGTAGGCAACTCCTCACAAACAGGGACAGAGACAAGGCAGAGATGTTTAATGTTTTCTTTGCCTCTGTCTTCAACATGGTTCATGGACCAAGGGGGTCTCATTGCCCTGAGCTGGAGGACCATGACAGCAAGAATCATCAGCTCTCAGTCGACCCTGAAATTGTGCAGGATCTGCTGCTCCAGCTATGGGGCCTCGTGGGATTCATCCCAGAATCCTCAAAGAGCTGTTGATGTCATTGTGCAATCTCTCCGAATGATTTTTGAAACCAGAGAGTCTCAACTGACTGGAAGCTGGCAAACATTGACCCAGTTTTCAAGAAGGGGAAAAAAGGAGGACCCTGGAGGACTAAAGGCCTGTCAGTCTCACTTCAGTGCCTGATAAACATATGGAGAAGATTATTCTGGGAGGTACTGAAAAACAAGTGTTTTTCAAGACATCACAGCCACTGGTCACAGCCAGCACAGCTGTGATAAGCTCCTGCTTATCAAATCTGATTTCCTGTTATGACAAGGTAACCCACATAGCTGATCAAGGGAAGCCAGTTGATGCAATCATTTTGGATATCAGTAAAACTTTTGATTGTCTCTCACTGGATCCTTCCAAACAAACTACTCAGCACACAGCTGGATAAACACATCATTAGGTGGGTGAGCCATTGGCTCATAGGTCGAGCAAAGAGGGTAATAGTGAACGGGGTCACATCAGACTGGTGACCTGTCACTAGTGGGGTTCCACAGGCCCTGTGCTCTTTGCCATCTTCATAAATGGCCATCTTCACAAATGGCCATCTTCACTTGGACGCAGGACTGGAAGGGATACTAAGCAAGTCTGCAGATGACACAAACCTGAGAGGAGCTGTTGACTCCCCCGAAGGCAGGGAGGCCCTTGCAGAGAGACCTCGACAAATCAGAGGACTGGGCAATCACCAACCATATGAAGTTCAACAAGGGGAGGTGCCAGATTCTGCACCTGGGACGGGGCAACTTGGAATGTATGTACAGGCTGGGGAATGAGATGCTGGACAGCAGTGCCATGGAAAGGGACCTGGGGTTCCTGCTTGATGACAAGCTGAATATGAGTCAGCAGTGCCCTGGCAGCCAGGAGGGCCAAGCATGTCCTGGGGGGCATCAGGCAAAGCATCTTCAGCTGGTAGAGGGTGGTGATTGTCCTACTCTGCTCTGCACTGGGGTGCCTTCACCTTGAATATTGTGTGCAGTTTTGGTCACCACAATATAAGAAAGATATTAAGCTGTTGGAGAGTGTCCAAAGGCAGGCAATGAAGATGGTGTAGGGCCTTGAGGGAAAGCCATATGAGGAGTGGCTGAGGGCACTTGGTCTGTTCAGCCTGGAGAAGAGGAGACTGAGAGGAGATCTCATTGCAGTTACAACTTCCTCATGGGGGAAGAGGAGGGGCAGGCATTGATCTCTTCTCTGTGTTGACCAGTGACAGAACCTGAGGGAATGCCCTGAAGTTGTGTCAGGGAAGGTTTAGGTTGGATATTAGAAAAATGTTCTTCACTCAGAGGGTGATTGGGCCCTGGAACAGGCTCCCCAGGTAAGTGGTCACAGTACCAAGCCTGACAGAGCTCAAGAAACATTTGAACAATGCACTCAGCTACATGATGTGACTCTTGAGGCTGGTTCTGTGCAGGGCCAGCAGTTGGACTTTATGATTCTTGTGGGTCCCTTCCAACTTGGCATGTTCTATGATTCTGTGATTCTGTAATGAAATTATGCAATTATGCAGGGAGAAAATTAGAATGGCCAATGCCCAGCTAGAACTTCATCTGGATACTGCAGTAAAAGACAACAAAAAATGCCTTTTACAAATACTTCAGCAACAGAAAGAGAGCTAAGGAGAATCCATGTCCTTGATTGAATGTGGGGGGAAACACAGTGTGAAAGGATGAGGAAATAGCTGATGCCTTCTTTGCCTCAATCTTTAATATAAAGACTGGTTGTTCCCCCTGAGCTGGAAGACAGAGATGCAGAACAGAATAAAGTCCCCATAATCCAGGACGACCTGCTACATGACTTAGATGCTCACAAGTCGAAGGGTCCAGATGGGATCTGCCCACGGGTACTGAGGAAGCTGGTGAAAGTACTCACTGAGGCACTTCTCAATTCTATGGTTTTATGAACTCGAAGAACGAGAGCAAACCAGTTCCTGGATCTTGCTAAATCCATTCTGTGCTTATTTCTCTACTGAAAGACAAGTTGCATTTTACCTCAGAGCTCTTCAATCTTTCTTAAAAATGTTAGTGTTCTTTGCTGTTCCTATGTGGATTTCTTTGTTATTAGAACTGAAGGAACTTAAAATAGAATGTACTGCGTTGTCCTGTAATGAGTGGAAATTTACAACCTTTGTTTTCCTTTAAAGTTTTCCAAATGGAGAAGATATTCATAAACACATAGTGGTAGAGAACTTCTGTGAAGAGACTTACTTTTATATTCAAGGAATAAGCATTTTTGTTTAAGAAAAGGAAGTATTCAAGAAGACAATAGAAGAGGACTAAACTGGAAAAGCTAAAATGCCTTTTTCCAAAACACCCAATTCACAGAGACATATCTATTAGCAGATTAAAAAAGAAATAATCTGCTATATAGATGCTAATTGTGCTGGTGAGCAGTAGCAGCCCTACTCAGCAACAAGGAATTAACTATTCTGTAAACAGAGAAAGCAATCTAAGTAAATGGGCCATTTGGACATCACTAGTAATAAAATTATATACTCCTCCTGAGAAAGTTAAGTTTCACTTTCAGGGACAATTTCTTTCTCCCTTGTCACATATCTTCTATTATGATGTTCATATTAGGCGTGTCACTGGAACTTTAATATCTTTCACAAAGCATTGTGTTAGTCAATCAGAAAATCCTTCTGCACATTAGTTTTATGAAAAGGGAATATTAAAAGGTCAATGCCTCCTACAATATATTGGAAACTATTTTTGCCTTTCTGTTTAAGATGTTTACATATTCCAAAAACATTAATTCTGAGCACAGATTATACTATAAAGTTATTGAAGATGAGCAAGTTAATTGGCATTCATCCACATAACTACACCAAAAAGGAATTAACTAATGAGTCCCATTAACTTTTTCTGGTGAACACAGAAATGCGATTCTTTTCCCTACTGTTGTGCAGAGTAGCAATTCATGCAGATATTAATTGTGTTAACAAAGCGTGATAGTCAAAGGGAACAAATGTGAAGTTTATGGATGTTACTTTGTTTTCACTATCCTCATAACACAAGGAACAGTAGAAAAGAGAGGAAAGATGAGTTAAAGTAACTAGTAGATGAAGCATGAAAACCAGATATTATACATGCTCTCCATTTTTCTCAGACATGTTTGATTTCCATACAGTCACACATAAACTTCGGGAATGGTTTAAATTTTGAACAGAGAAAAAATTAAACTCAGAAACACAGTAATGACTCATCTATGGTAGAAGAAATTAGCATTTACAGACTTGTGTAAGAGCTGTAGAATTGATAGCAAAGTTTCATGGAGGTGATAAATTTTAAGACCCTCAAATGCTGAGTAGCTACTTTATCAAATAGTGAAAAATAATGGAAAGTGGATAAGATTTTTCTACATGACTGTGATAAACATTATATCTGTTTGCCCTTTGCCAGCATGAAAAACTTCAGAAATATTTACTTGAGTTGAAAATTCATTCTTTTTGAAGACAAGATTAATTTAACAAGCAAGCACTTCAAAATACCAAACATGTTTGTAATGGTGACCATTGTCAATTTGGGGCAAGTTAAACACCAGTCCTAAAGAACTCACCACCTTCTATACTTGTTTAACATCGGAAAGCGTTTTTATCCAAAATGCCTTTTTATGCCTACACTGGATCTTGTTAGACTGATCTTGGATAGTTTTGAGCATGGAAAACTTAGGAGACTGATCAGACCAAAGGACCATCAAAGTCCCTGTAATCTCCAAAGCCAGTAGGTTTGTAGTAATGGCAAAGAGAATTAGCAAGGGTGTATGGAAGAAAAATTTTACAAATTCAGAGCACACTGAAAGTCTTCATTTTCCTTCCACATACTTCTAATTTCAAGAAACAATTTTTTTTTTTTCACCAGGGACTTTTTGGTTCTCCTCCTCAATGAGATCATAATAAACATTCTGACATTGAGTTAACGGAAAGTGATGACAGAACAAAACAAAACCTAGACTATAAATGGAAATAAGCTAACAGACTAGTGTAGGATAGAGGAATTGAATAAGATTTCACATGTTTTTATAGAGCCCACAAGTCACTGTGGTGGTGCAAAAATACTTTGAAGATGTAACCTTGTTTATTTAACCTTGGGGAACTGCCGGTTTTCCTGTTCCTTTCTCAGACCTTTTTAGAAACATGAATTCCATATGTTCCAAAGTGATTTCTGTCAAGCTGCAGTGTTTATGAAGCTTGAACAGAAGGGATATTTCAAGAGCTGAGACAGAAACAGATTTTTCTTCCACGGTGCTATAATCAAGCCTATTTGAATTTAAGGCAATTGTACTAAATACTAAGTGCATAAGATCATGGTTTTAACTTGGTTATGACAAATATCTAAAAGAAAGAGAAGCAAAAGGGAGGGATGAGATTGTAGCTGTGAGCTGTACAGTTTTATCTACCTTTAGCCAGAGTTTATAAATATCTTGGGAAAACAAAAGCCATAGGAAAAGCTATAGTCTCTCCTTTAACACAGAAAACATGCCACATCCCAAGGCTTGTTTCTTATCTTAAGAGAGTGAGCAGAGTGAAGCCTGTGGAAAATTGTGGAGACACTAGAGAAATGAAGAGCTATTAAAACTGCCAAGGCTATAAGCAAGTGACATGGAAAAACACTGCACCTCTAGAAAATTAAGTACTTTAGTAAAAGGAAAAAAAATAATGAGAGGCAGTTAGATGAGTAGATCTGTATAAGCCAAAGGAAGATCTAAAATGGTGGCAGCAACATCAGTATTTGAGCCATTGAAATGGAAAACATGTACAAAACTTCCAGCATACCCAGTGAAATAGCATCTGTAGGCAATACAATGTTTTTCCTGTAGAAAAGCAGGAAAGAAAGTAGCACAACCTAACTTATATACAACTGTAGGAAGATGTAATCACAGCCAGTCTCATTTCAGTCACCAGTGGTCATTAACTGTGTTACTTCTGTCTTATTAACTCATCCATAAACATCCAAATTTATTTTACCAAGGCCTGCAAAGACCAAACAGAACTGTCTGTGGGCTAGAGAGTCTTTTTATGTGTCTGAATAATATATCGTATTCTACTTGGTTTCATTGGGATGACTTATGAAGCAAATTCTTACAAAAGGAATATGTAATACAGTACGACTAATTACAATAAAAAAGTTTATAAGTGAGCTTAAGTTGTCAAATGGTCTTTTGTTACAGCACTGACCATAAAATAGTCATCAAAACAGCCTGATAGCACTCAAGGAAACCTGCATATACGGTTCTTCTCTAAAATGCTCTGGTTAAATTCTGTTACGACTTGAGGAAGAGGGGAAGGGAGCACTGAATGGCAGAGAGTAATGAGGATGAACTTTGTTGGAATTTGTGTTACATTCTTTGAAGGCTTTGTAACTTACAGGGCTGTCTAGGTTATTAAATCCACATAAACTCTTCTTTAAAAATTGCTATGTTGATATTAAAATAATGTTCTAAAACTGATCTTGTTGTGTCATGCATTAACTTGTTCTTTGAGATTCCTTGAGCAAAATCTATGTCTAAAGGAGTGACGATTTTTATAATCTATAGAAGTCTACTATGCATATAAATTAATATGAAAAATTGGTTCCACCATTTTCCCGAGGTTTGGATCTACCTATGATTGTTTAACCACATTACAATATTTGGCCTCTAAAGTGAGATAAAATAATTATATAACCATGTTTCTGTGTCTTAAAACCCAAGGGATTTCTAAAGTAGACTTCAAGTTTCTAAAGTGGACTATCTCCTGGATTCTCATTCATGAAATACCCAAGTCTTGGGTTTTTTTGGAAATTACCTTCACTTTTTTTACCACATTTTACAGTGTTTAATTTGTCAAAACATTTTGCCTCATTGCTTTCCCAGCTTTTGTTACAATTCTGTAGATTATCTGCTGTAAATGAGAGGAAGAAATGTATATTTTGTCATAAGCATTTGTCTAATCCACGTCCATCAGGCTGTTTAAATTTCTCAGAAGGAATGTGCATCAAATAGCATGATTTAAAAAAAAAAAAAAAACAAGGAACCAACCCAACCACAAAAACATCTCGTCACTGTAAGGTGCTCAGATGAAATTTTCCTCCACATTAATTCTATTTCCAGTTATGAATCTGAAAAAGGAACTTTCCAGAGCCACTTATCAGACTAGCTTTGAGTATTCCAGCTTGAAAAATGTAACCCCTTCATTAAAATTGATAAAAAGAGACACTGAAGAAAGTATGAGTCAGCAAAACCAATGCTAAAATATTTAAGATAGTTAAAAAAAAAAATATTTTAATGGCAAAAGGAGTAAAAGTTTACAATCTGCAGGGATTACCCTATGATCCACCTATGCTTATTTGCCAAACCTTCCCTGGGTAAAATTAACTGAAATGCTCATGCACTTATTCAGACTTCACTTTGAAAAGATCAGGCAATTCTAAAGTGACAAGGAGAGGAATTATCTATCTAATTATTATAACCAGGAATAACAGTATATTTCTAGTAGACTGGTAAATTCCTTACTCTTAAGGGGTTTAGAACAATAAAGGATGGGTCTATACAATATACCATCATAGATTACTATGTTGTTTGGAAGATTTCCATAGTGAGCAGTTAAAGGAAGAAATATAAATAGGATGTATAATGTTTATTAGGTATAGCTTAAGTATGTTCATTAAGCACATCATTAAACATCTAAGCACGTAGAAGGTGGGGGAAGAGAGAAGCGGAACAAAAAAAAAGGTGGGAAAAAATAGGCATAAAAGCTAGAATTTTTTTTTTCATTTTGAATCTTCCTAGTGTCTAATCAACTTTTGTAACACTCCATCCAATGTTTTTAGAATAGCAAAGATTGCCTTTGAGAGTGAGAGACAAACAAGGTTATACATATGAGCTATAGGTAAGGTTTCATACTGTTATAGAAACAAGAAAGTATAACTTCAAATCAGTAGGGATTTAATATTTTCTGATATGAAATGAGACTTTCTTCCACTCAACTGGTTTTGTGCATTGCTTGAACACCACCAACAAGTTTGCATGCCAAATATACTGTCCTTACAAACACTCTCATCATCCATGTTTCTGGCTTTCAACAGCCAAGTTGAACACCAATAAGGAGTTCTTGAGAGGTTATGTGAAATTGATTGATTCCATACAAGAGTATAAAGTAAATGGAAGAATAAGTAAAGATAAATATGACAGGGTGCATTTTATTTTTTTTTCAGGAGGAAGGATCCTTGAATTCTGTTTGAGCTGCACTATAAAGAGTGCTCTTTGACTTGCTGTTACATAATGTGTCAGTGCCTATCTGGTACTAAGTATTTAAACTAGTCTTTCTGACTCATTGGAGGCATCTTCCTACCATATTTTCATAAGACATGTAATTTTTCATAGGTGCCACTTGATGTCCTACACATTCATCTCAATCTAGTAGAAATATGTTTTGAGAAAATGTGGTCTTAAATCTCAGTTTCCTGTTAGAATTAGTCTTAGACAATAAACAGTGGAAGATACTCCTGCTTTCTGTCTGGGCTTAGGACCTTTTAATTGGATTTATCTGTAATGACCCTTGGCATGCAGTAGACATCGTAAACTGCACCCTTCTAAGACTGAAAAATT
This sequence comes from Xenops minutus, assembly GCA_035221455.1. NCBI lineage: Eukaryota > Metazoa > Chordata > Aves > Passeriformes > Furnariidae > Xenops > Xenops minutus. The sequence goes on from JAWWEE010000158.1 coordinate 19,730,022, forward strand.
AATTTTAATCCCATTTCTCCATTTTTCTGTTTTCTGTTCTCACCGTACTTCCATTTGTTAAATTATCTTCTGACACAGACAGCTGGTGTAAAGAAGAAGAATTAATTTTCCAAATTTGGCACTGATACGAAGAGGTTGGAACTGTAGACATATAATTTTTGAAGCACTGAGGAAATTCCAGCTCACTGCCAACACTAACAAAGGTTTATAATTTACAGACATCTAGAATGAACTTGTAAAGACATAAATGACACTGAATACTTCATAACTGAATGGACAAATCATGATAACCAAGTGACAATTGAAAATGTTTATATGCATTACAAGAAAGCCAAACTATATGACAAATGAAATATAACTTGGGTTGTAAAACTTCCAAAAGATCTTGGAAACTAACTATTCAAATTCCTTTCTAAAACAATGGGATCAACTTATATGGCTTTATGTGCCTGTCACTATTCCTATTTGTTCAGCAATCTAATTATAGCTTAAAGATTTTTTCCTTACTGAAGAAGCATCAGGATTGTGTTAGTCCATGAATTAGAGTCACAGTAGGGCAAGCTGTATATTTTGGGAGAGGAAAATCACCGTTTAGATTCTGGGGACAGGAAATTGGTTTCACATGAAAGATTTCAGCAGGAACATGATTTTCACTGACTTCCTATGAAAATTCACCAAGAAGCTAAAATGTACCATAGATTTATCTTTTGACTACAATAGAACTTCGAATGAATACTTTTCAACTTTTTCTGAGTCTTTACTACTTGACGGAAGCTCCCTTTAAAGAAATGAAACAAAAGCTCCCCATATTGCACCATGGTTTTATTTTGGTGCAAATAATCACTCTCTGAGAGCTGTGAGCAGTGCTCATCTTGCAAACTAGCATTGTATCTTTGTTATCTTACTATTTTTTCTCCATTTATTTCTTATATTCACCTTTTGGGTTTTTTTGCCTGTGTTGCTGATTTCTATAATCTGAAAGGAAGCCTGATTCCTGAGGTAAAGAAAATGGGTTACGCATTACATGTCAGGGCCCAGAGTGCAGTCCACCCTAGGAAGAGTAAGATGGCTGTGTCCAGAGTCAGCTCTTTTGCTACTTCGAGTGCTGTGAGCCAGTTAAGAGTGAGAGCCTACCTCCTCCCCATGGTGCCCAGCCTGATTGCACTGCAGCTAAATCTGCCCCCACTGTCACACCTCTGCTATGCTGATCCTGACCCTGATATTCTGACTTGATTTCTTGCCTTGAGCTGGGACCTGCCTCACCACAGTGGTCTTGAATGCTGAATTGAGTGCTTCTGCTGACATAGGGCTTGTTTTCTGTCTCTGTGCTTGGATAGAAAGACCTGCAGCAAAAGCGTAGTAAGTACCACTACTCTTATTTTGCTACCAATTCACACTTGCTACCTAAGACGAGAATTATCTGCTTCCTAGACTTAGATGATAAGTGCCTTCTCACATAGTTCCTTCCTTTTTCGGTGTTAATTCCTCGAAGAACAATACTCTGGTTTTCATTTTCACCAAAGATATCTCAGTTACTATATTTTCAAAAACAGAGGAGGCTCTACCACTAAAAAAAAAACAAGAAAAGAATTAAAATTTGAGGAAACAGTGAAATAAACTGGACAAAAAGAAATGTTGATAAAGGCATTCTTCCAAATTCTATCTGTAACAGGAATAATGGCAATATGTGTCTGAAATTGTAAAAAAATGCAAATCACAACTAATTTCCTTTTATTTTTCTTTGCCGACAGTGAACATTAAAAGAAGACAGTGAATGTGTGGAGAGACATATTAAGTGAGCCTCTGGAAAGACTGACACTTCTGAGTTGTAGGAAATCATCTCATGAAGAGATAATAAAGTTTACTGACTCTGAGACTATCAAAAGTTAGCTTTTTTGAGTTCATAAAATAGAGATGCTGAGTCAGAATTTGATTAATAGTTTTATCTATGAGTTGAATTATTCAACAATTAGAATACACTTTAAAAGGGTGAGATTCTTTTTAAAAGTCTTATAAAAAGCTTAGAATGCTGATTAGAAATAGGCTATAAAATTCAAATCAACATGCATATGATTTGTTTGCTTGTTTATTTTGATAAAATTGTATTTTATCTGATATCAAACATACACTGAAAGAAAATAACAGTGATTTTAATGGTCTGTTTGACTTAAATGTGAACCACAAGGACAGAATTATTTCATTTTTAACAAATGTCAGTGTCTCAGCTTTAAATCCTGTATATTTGCAATAGATAATAACAATGTCCTGTAACGTTCTTTCAACTGATGATCTATACTAGTGTCTGTTGAATAGTTAGCCTTGGTTTTGCTATCATATCAGTAGAGTCAGTATTTTAAAATAAAATTCAAGCTGCTGTCAATCTCTGCTTTCAAAAGGAAATACTTTTTCTCATTTAGCTTCTGGTATTAGAAAAGATGCAAGACAGATGACATTAGACAGAAGCTTTACAGAATATGCACTTTCCAAAGACCTTTCACAGGACATGCACTTTCTAGAGACTGGGAACAGCTGTTCTTTTGTGATGCCAGGGAGGTATTTGTAGATCACAGAATAACAGAATGGTCAAGGTTGGAAGGGACCACAGTAGTTCATCTAGCCCAACCTCATTACTCAAGCAGGGTGTTCTAGAGCACATTGCACAGTATTGTGTCCCATAGATTCTGAAATCTCCAGTGAGATAGTCAGTCTTTCTGGACAATCTGTTCTTCCTCATATTCAGGTGTAACTTCCTATGCTTCAGGTTCTGCCCTTTGCCTCTAGTCCTATTGCTTGGCACCACTGAGAAGAGCTTGGCTCCATTCTCTTGACAAGCTTCCTCAGAAACTCAGAAACATCTCCAGACCAGTGGTCAGGTTGACAGAAGGGTGCCTCTATCCTCTGCAATGAGGGAGTCACCCACAACAATCACTCACTACCTCTTCTGGGTGATCCCACATGGCCAAGGGTCCATTGTCTCTATTGCTTCTCTGGAAACAGTATAGAGCTTCTCCTCTAGTTTAAACGATACTAAACCTACCTGTCATTTGCAAGGCTTCAGAAGGAGCAGAAACCTTTCTCCTAGTAACTGTGACCAGCTTCCATCTTTGTTCAACAGACTTCTGACTTGCTGTATGACATTGTATAGAACTCACCCACACCTCCACTGTAATGGGGGGTTGAGGCTCTTGAAACTGTAAGGTCTTTGAGAGTATCCTCTCAATCCCACGCTCATCTTCACGTTGCATTTGTTACAATGATAATTATGATTATTACTGAGTTATCCCAGAGCTTCCTACAAAATTGCAATTGATACACTCATGGTCCATGCTTTGGCTATGCAGGCAAAAGGAACTGATGCCTTATCTAAGGGCATCTAAGGGGTATTAAGATAGCCCATTATCCTTGCCTCTCTTTTGCCTCCCTTCAGCCCCCTTGGCTCCTGTCAGAACCAAAGGGATGCCTCTCTCTTGACAACAAGTTACAGTACGTTACATGTTCATTCAGAAAAGGTCCTGAGGGTGTACATCGGACAGCACAGATACAATCAGTCTGGTTTGTGTCAGATTGATCGCTGGAAGACCCGATCTATGATTCGTAAGAATTGTGTCTTCTGTACTTAGCTGAGGAACAAATCTTGTTTCCTGGGAGAAGTGGTAAAGCAGGCACAAATGTCTTGTTTGCCTTCCTTAGGATGGCAGATGCAGGTATGACTGTTTTTATCTCTCTCATGGGGCCTCCTCTTTCTGTGCAGGGTAGTTCTCCTGTTTTGTGTTTTGCAAAGGTCTTGGTGATATATGAATATGAGCCTTGAAGGTCTTTCTGAAGAAGTACATAGTGAGAGTTGTAATGGAGATTGAAGGATTGTGTTGCCTATCTGCTCTGGAAACACGTTTCTTTCTCACTGATGCAATGACCTGAAAAGAACTGAGGGAATGCAATTTCTCCATCTGACACCTTTGAGTGCTTCCTTCTGTGTAATCAGGGGAGAAAGATGTTTGCCCTTGAGCAGCTGAATGATGACTAAAAGTCTGGACATAGTGTCTCACCTAATTTTGGACTACTACTTTTAGTCAGACAAATTGTACTCATAATGAAAAAGCAAATAAAAGCTGGGAGTCTTATGACATTTCCTTTTTACTACTTTGCATACTAAACAAAGCAAAGCTAAAGCAGATGGTGGGTATTTTAATGCCTTCACATGTCTGTGTATCTAGGGGGAAAAAAAAAAAAAATCTCTCAACACTGGTAGTTTCTGAGTAAGTTTAATAATTTCTGTTAAAGTTCTCACAGCACATGCTGTTTTTTTTTAGTTTTCCTTTTCTTTGTGAAGGAAAGTGTTTGTGGGTTTGTTTGGGGGTTTTATTTATTTATTTATTTAAAAAACTTTTTAGTGCAACACACATTTAGAGGAAAAAAACCAACTTCCTTGTCAAGAAAAGTTACAGTTTTATATTTTTTGCTGAAAGCATCTATTCTAGTGAGATTGTCAAAATATGCCAATCTCTTGACAGCCAGAAATTATTGGGTGTCCAATATAAGGAAAACTATGATGTTTTTAATTGTGGCAGCATCTGGAGGAGGGTCCAATCTTATACATAGCTCATGCCTATCTAATTCCAAGAGCTGCCATCTGGTTAAAGATATGCACATGGGTCTCATTTTCTTTACTGCTGGAAACTGAAGAATTGCACTGGAGCAAGTCATGTCTGAACAGCTCTTAGTGTTACTTGCTGGGGCATGGTGACAGCTTCATAGTGCTATAATACAATGCACTTCACTGAAAACTCTGATTAATAATCCTAGTCTGATTTTTTTGAAAGTATTTGATTAGGCAACTGTTGTCTGTGTATTCAGAACAATTTTACAGACAATCAAGAGGATTAATATTGCTGTTTCACTGCATGTACAATTCAATTCATCCCAAACTCTTTTATTATAAATGTTGAATATTTTTAATGTCTGTTATCTATATGTTGCAGTCTTTAATATATAAAAAATAAAGCAGGTTATTATTTTCTGTAGACTCTCTGGCCATGGTAAGAGTAAACTGCGGTTATTGGAAAATCAGTTAAGCTCTTAAGAAAGTACCTACCAGCCAAAGACTACTACAGAAATCTTTCAGTCTAAGTAATAAATATATTTTACATTTGTAAATAATAACACATACAATTAGTGAAAGAGAAAAGTAGTATTTACATGTGCACGTGACAAGGTAACAATGCAAAAAAATCTTGCTTTATATAGGTACAAAATTGAGTTCCCATTTTCTTTAATGCATTGATTTCTGGAACTTATACTGGCTGAAACTTGATGAACATGATGTTCCAAAAACTGTACTTTGAAGTTTATTCAGTGTTAGTTAAAAATTTGAGATTAAATGTTCTCCACAGCACGAGGGAGGAAACACATTTTTTGGATTACACCTGAGTCTTAAAAATGTCTGTTTTCTTATCACTGGTAAAACTTTTACTTCTGTTGATCAAAAATATTGCTCTTTTATATGTGTTTTCATTTAGATATTTTACATTTAGTAATATAAATCTGTTTTAAAGTTAAATTATATGTAAAATGTTTCATGAAAAATAAATATTTTTAATTTGTTCATTTCTGCTTCCCCCATCCTTGACTGTATCAAAACGTTGTTTTCAGGTAGGAAGGGTTTTGTGGACCTGTGCAATTCTGAGAAATGCAAACCGTTTAAGATCTTTAGGACTAGGAAGATTTGAAAAGCTTTTTATCTTTTTGAAACTTGAAAATCTGAATGGAAATTTTTTGAATCTGCAAGTAATTTTGGAGGTTCACATAGGAAAAATCCTGCTTAGCTCATCCTTTCCATCTTTCTAACATAGTTTCCACAAAATATTTTCTCATGCTGTAGTCCAGTCTAGTTTTAGAAGTCTACAGAGACAGCATTTGTAACCATCCCTGGGGCAGAATTACCCCACAGACTAAGAAACATCTCAGTGGGGAGGCAAAATAAACCCAGGCCTCTCCATGGGAATTATACAGTGATTGATTCCTGCCATGATTGGACTGGCAGAGCCTTCCTCTCTTTTGCTCAGCATCTCTGCTTCTGAATTCACGTTAGCCAGGGAGTTCAGTATGATAAGCAATGAGACTGAAAACTTATTTGAACCTGAGGACAAGTTGCAACATGAGTTAAGAGTGTTCTAAATTTCTGGCTTCGGGCATCTTGCTGCATATCACAGTTTGGGCGGAAATATATCTGGTTTTAGTGGTTGCATTAAAACCCAGTAAAATATTTTCAAAGGCATCCAATCACCTAGTGTGTAAATGATGATTTTTCTAAACTTTGGATATACTGGCAACCATAAAAAAATCCCAACCCAAAACTTGTGGTAGTGCCCCCTAAATACCATGTGCACTCAAGCTTTCAATCTATACATATTAAACCAATCCTTATTCAAAGACGTAAAATCACCAGTTTGTATCCTGACTTCTCATTTTCTCTAAAATAAAACATTCAAAATGTATTACAGTACATACCTTCTGTAAGCAATAATACATGCAATTTATTTTTTTTGAGACAACAAAATTTAAAGGTGGTACTGTAAATACATTCAATGCATACAAATTGTTCCTCCACATTGCAATAATGAGTGCATAAGCAGTTTTTCTTGTTATGCTTGAATGATCAGAATATCATACTGTAAAAGATATATTTTATGTATACATTTGTTTGTTTATTAAAACTTCAATCCATTACACGTTTTAACAACAAGTACTGTGTAACCTATTCCTTTATATTTCTTTGCTTGCAAATTGTGCTTGAAGGGATGAGACCTACATTTTAGCTGGATCCTGGACATTAAATATGTTCTGGGTGGACCAGCAGTAATAAATACGAAAAAGAAGGATTTTCCATCCCCTCCCCCCTGTTATCTTCTTGCCTTGCATGTATCCCCATGATATTAAAACATTCAGCATGCAATAGAGAAAATAAGTGATGCACAAAGAAGCTTGCACTAAGAAGTAGGAAACTCAACCACAGTGACAGAGTAGACAACATGTAAGGTAGATAATCATGGAGAAACCTTGGCAAATGGAGAAACCTTGGCAAATCAAGAAACAGCAAGTATTCTGGTAGTACTGGATGGTGACTTTGCAAGTGAGCCTTTGTGGAAGGTTTCTTACCATGATCTATCACAAATGGGAATTGCTTTTCACACTTGATGTTGTAGCAAAACTTAGAGGCCAAAGACAATGTTTGGGGAACGTATTTCACTGTCTTTGTGTGAAGTCCACTGCTCTGCTTCCCTCTTTTTCTGTCACAAAGGATGCTGCTTGACAGGTCATGCCTCTAATGTGCATTTGTCTGGTCTTGTTGGTTCTTCCTTGCCCACTGGTAAAGGGAAGTATCAATGTTGGACTATAATAAACTTTTTTTCTTTATTCCAACATACTGCTTATAAGCTGTAATCACAGAGTGAGGTTTACATTGATTAATATGACTGAATAACTTTCAGCTGTGAATGTTTTTTTTAATCTACGAACAGATTAGTTAGGTAGTGTCAAATTAAGAGGGGTCAGATTTGGTTTTCAGTCTGCTCAGACTGAAAGGTTAAGAAGTATACAGCATGAGTTTGCATTTACTTGGTCAGCTTCTTTAAAATGTTAATGAGAAATTGAATTTTTTTAAGAGAATCTGGTAATTTTGGAAAACATCAAATTAACAGAAAGGGAAACAAGCTTTAGCTTTTTACTTAAAATTATTACAATATAATAGATGGTGATATACAATAGATGGTGAAATTATAAATTCCTTCTATCTATCTCAGATTCCTGATTTCTTTTGGAGAGACTGATGAATGATCGAAGTTGACTTCAGTTTTTATAGTATTCTGTGCTGCCTATGACAGTATATTCAGGAGACAGACCACAGAGGCATCAAAGGAACTGTGTTGTTGGTGCATTTTATGATAAAACATGACTTTCTGCTGGAAAATATGCTGGTGCAATCTATTCATATTACACTGGCAACAGATCAGCCATTAAACAGAAATGCTGTTTTTCCAACATAAAATAGAACCACAAAGTACAGTCATTTAGAAAAGATTTTGTCAGATTTCTTTTTTACAGTCATGTGAATTTCCCTGGCTATCCTTCACCTGCTTCTAAATACTCAGTCCAGCAGAAGACAAAAATAACAGGAAAAGATTTTTCTTCAGAGGAGAATAACAATAAATTATCAGAAATCAAGTTACAGAACAAAAGAAGCGACATAAACCCTATGTTACCTACAAGATGTAGAAAGACCAAACAGCATTTAAAAGCTCACAGGCTTGAGCTGCCTCTTGCTTTGTGTTTGCCAAGATTTTGTTCTTTTTGAAGGTGTTCATTTATGGAAATCCAAGTCATTTCAGATAATGTAGATAAAACAAAGATTCAATAGTTTTCTACCCTGTCCGAGTAGTTAGTTTGGTGCATACAAAGTATGGGAATAACCAAAGAAGTAGCAGTAGGTATATATTCTCTTCTGTATTTCTCCAAAAGGCTGAGATCCAACATTTATTCCAAAACAATTAAACAATTAAAACAATTTAACAATTATCTTCAAACATTTGTCATTTAAGTGCTTGAACATTTCTTAAGACAAATTATCTGCGTCCGGTGGAAGAAATTCTGAAAACCAGATTATACCTCTTCAGGTCCATTAACTCTGGATCTAATACTATAATATAAATCTTTTCCAATCCAATTTTCAGGAAGAGAATTAAATAATTTTTTTTAAAAAATCAATTCTTATGCAACCAAAAATCATGTTCAGAGCTACCACAACTGTTATTATTAGCAAAGCCCATCTATCTTCCACAATCTCAAATCACTCTTAATTAATCCAGCTATTGCAAGATAAATCCTATTACAGTTGGCACTTTTTATTTTATACCGTGTCTTGTATATGAAATATTTCTATTAATAATATTTCTGACATTTCCTCTTTGAATTCATAGTTTTTCCTTAAGTGTAAAGCGGCTTTCCATTTGTGGTCTAGATCTGTTCATTATGGTGAACTTGTCATGTTATTAAATTCTTTTTTTGATTGTATATACTTACTTGGGTTCAAGGGAATGACTGGGAAGTTTGGAATGCCTGATCTGATACAATGGACCTTCTTATGAGCATGACAGAGAGATACAGGTTAGGATTCATCTGAACTAATTTTTTCTATGCTGAATCACTGCAGAGAAGTACTTCCACAGGCTTAACTCTATTCACAGTGAATAAATACTTTAAATAGAAAGATTCATTTGAACATATCTGTCATTTTGCATTGACCAAAAAGAAAACTTCGGACATAAGCTAAGATGTATACTGCTTACATAGCTAGTTAAGAGAGCTGAATACCTGCAGTGCCTGGAGAAATACTAACATTAAATCTTAGAATGAGGATCTATCCACCAACTGCATAAAAAGCCAGAAATGTAAGTCTCAGCACCAATTCTATTGCAATTTTCATTGGGAGTGACTAATTTTGTTCTTCTTACTTGCTAAGATAGTAAGCTATTAGCCATATTAATTGATAGATTAAACATCCATGCAAGCATCCATGGTAATTTAAATGAATAAATTGTGCTTATATAAAATATACTTGACTATCACTCTGCGTGAGAATAAATTATGTCTCTGCTTTGAAAACAAAGATACCAGCAAATGACCTTGATTAAAAATGCTGATTTGGAGCTTTCTGAGATTTGAAGAAAAAGGGTTTTCATATGAGAATGGGTAATTGATAAAATGCTGTACATACTTCACACTGATATTTTCCATACTGTGTTATGAAATGAAATATTTTTCATTTAATTTAACAATCAATAGAAAAAAATCAGACCTATGAAAAGCGAGGTGAAATTGGATTTTAATGAAGAGTGAAGCAGAGAACTAGTTCTTAGTTTTGAGGGAAAAATAAATTAATAAATTTTTTTCGGAAAGTTAATAATAAAAGCCTTCAAGACATCAACTGCCTAAACTTCCAGGCATAGATTTAAAGTAAGGTTTGGATCATTACTATAGCAGGGAGTAAAGAAGGTCCAGAGAATGAATTGTCAGCATTATGTACAGTTCTTTCATCTTCATATTAAAAATTTATTGCATTTACAATGCATGTGGTTTGAAAGTATCTTTTCATGGCTGATTAATCTTTATTTATGCTAACAGGGGTAAGCTTAGTGTCCAGTGACTTGATGAAAATTAATTAACTTACTAATTTTATTAAAGTGGAATTTGGAGACATGCTAATTGCCAAAAGAAAAAAATATGCTGACAGTGATGCTGAGATCGTAAGGGGAACTCATACTGCTGTTCAGAGAGGAAGACAGTATGAGTACCTCTTTTTCCTTCTATTTCCACAGTCCTGTGAGGGCCAGGAAGGGATGCAGGTGCAGCAGGAGCCAGCAGATTACCACACTGAAAACTGCCTTAAACTAACGGATTAACATGGATTTTAGAAAGCATGTTCAAGTATTTTGCTGAAATATGGCTTAAATATCGTTGTTTACCTGGGACAATGGTATTCTGATTCTTGACTGCTTGTGGTTCCTAACTGATTTGTTATTTATACTGCACCTTCAGCACACAATAGTAAGCAAACACATTTTTTGCTCTTATTTGAACACCTGCTTAACCTCTTACTTTATTCTAAATTTCACTGTTTCAATGATATAAAGGAAAACAAAACCCAAGAATTAGATGACGTCTTGGGACTAACAACTCTGCAGCACTGAGTATAGATTTGAGCTCTTGATACACTCCCTAAGTACCACATCAATACCAATAAAAATAAATGGGATGCTGAACTGATGCATGGACTAGCTTCACTGAGTCACCTCTTCCAGCCAGTCCCTTGAAAAAGCCCCAGAGATGGAAATTGCTTTCCTTCTAAAACAGGAGTCCTCTGACTCCCTGTCAAATGAGTCTGTCCAGTTTGTTCCTAAATGAGCTGGGAATTCTTCTTGATCCCCCAAATCTCAGCTGTGAGCCCTGACTGTCCAATAGCAACTTAAAATTGGACAGTTTTTAAAACAAAGCTTTCAAAGACTATGATAGCCATCTTTATCTTCAGTTATATATTTAATCAGAAGAATACTAATGGCTGAGCAGACCTCTCCATATAGAAATAACTACTTAAGTGAGAACTTGTGTGAAAAACATTATTGTTTATATATGTCCCCATCCAATGGTTATTTGAACTAGAAAATACCCTTTTTAATAATTACATTCTTATGAAATATTTTTATACATCTTATTGGTTTATTTTTCACCAAAAAGCAATGAAACACTGAATAATTACTCATCACCTACTGATGTTCATTTTTTGCAAAGTATACAGTGTTGCCAAGAGAAAATGAGACAGAAATTAGACACCACACCCACTAGCAGGGCAAGGCTGAGGTACTGCCTTGCTTCAGTGATTGTGGGACAGAGCTTTTCTTTTCCAGAGGCAGGCAAACATTTTTCTCTTGCTCTGTGTAACCTTTTACAGCTGGGAGAGTGAGGGGCTAATACTAAGATGAATTAATACATGTAGAATCCAAGGAAAGCTGTAGATTCATAAACATGATTTAAATTATGAACCTACCTGTTTTCTGCTTGGAACTAGAGAAAACAAACTCAGTGTGGAACCCAGGATGTTTCTTCTATGTACTTTGTTTTGGGTAGTGTTCTTACTCGTGTTCCATTCAAACAAAGAAACTTAGAGTCCACACCAATAATGCTATCCATCCTGGACAAAGGTTAATTAAATAATATTAATTACTTAATAATTAAATTCATACTTCTCAATCTAGTCATCTGCACAGTTTGCAGGAGAAATAGTATCTCTTGAAGATTTGGAGCAATTCTTCATATGTTTTTACAAGAACAAGTATGTTCTTCAATATACAAATGTATGTTGAAATAGTTACTGACCAGGATAGTTTGCTGCATCTGAGAGAGACAGTGGACTAAGCCCCAGAGATCCCTGTAAGGTACAAGGTTGATTACACCACTTAACACCCACTTCAGTAAACTGAGGTTTAAGCAGCTGCACTGGAAAATTCTTAGTTATCTTGAATGTCTCAGCTGAGGACGGGATTTTCTCACTTAGGTCAACAAAAGAAAGGTATATTCAGAGAAGTAAGAGTGAAAGTGCAGGTGGAGCCTGAGCTGTACAGGTGTTTTCTTTCTTTTGCCTATGGAAAGGTGTGGTTGTTAGGCTGCTTTACTGCTCTTGATGAACTGTATGGGAGCTGAGTGCAATCTGGAGAAGCCAGAGAAGGAAAGGAAGGTCGTATTTTTCAGAAAAGTAGATGACGAATTTAGAAGAGCTCTTGATTTTGTTTTCCATTATGTGAGTATATGTACTATGTTCAGGCAACATAAATTGTTTTACTCCTACAAGAAAAGCCAAAATATATTCACAAAATAAATTGTGTGTAATTAATTAAAGGAAAATACACCAAATCTCCTGCATAATTAGAATAGTAATGTTGCCATGCAAGAGTTAATAAAACTTTAATTTGCTTTTGATAAGTCAATGAACTATATACTATGTTTTCTACTGAAAAATTAAAAAACTCTCTGGAAACTTCAGCCACAAATAAATGTATGTATGCACACACATATTACTGTATAAACAGGCATACAGACTGAAAGACACACAGTAATTACTGCTTTCAGTATGGGTGTTGTCTTAGGTGATGTACTGTGTTCATTTTGTTCACCACAATTCAAGAATGAAGTGGACTATTTGGACAGCAAAAAGATCGATCAAACATCTGAAACTTATGACTTCAGGAGAAGGAGAGAACACTCTGGAGTTATTAAGCTTACAAAAAAAGAAAATTTAGGGGAGGCATGGTAACAGTCTTCAAATATGTGCTGCCTTCTGCCAAAGATGAATAATCTACTCTTCTGTCCCTGCTGAACAGACCAGGAAATAGTGGCCTTAAACTGCAGAAAGGAAGACCCAGGCTAGGCACTCAGGGAAAAAAAAAAGAATTCTGATGCACTTGGAAGTACTATAATAAAGTTTCCAATGGCTAAGAAGCTTTAACTGGCGAAAATTTGGAGGGAGTAGATTAGATGAATATTTTTCAAAAATGAAAAAAGATTGTGTATGAAGTTGTCTTGAAGGCAAGTATCAACTTAATATTGCTTGTCTCCTGTTTTTTCCCTCTGATTTCCCTCTGAGACATCTGAGCAGTGCTCCTCAGTCAGTTTCCAGGCTGGGGTAAGAGCAGACTGCAATGCTTTTCCTCTTACTTGAAGCACAGGGTGCTCAAACCAAAAGTTCATTATGTTAATTTTGGGTCTCATGAATTGAATTGTGGACATCTGATGAATAGTCATCAGAGACAAACAGAACCCAGAAGTGAAATGTAAACAGAATCAGCTTTGAGACATTTTGGCTAAAAAAGTTAATGTAAGTTTGATCTTCATTGACCAAGACTAATATGCTTAATTGGTCTTTCAAGCTGATAATCCTGAAAATCTTTGTCCCTATCTTTGATTCTGAAACTAAGTAGAAAGTGAGATTCAGATTAAATTTTTTCGCATGAAATTTATCCTGCCTTTAAAAAAACTAAAAAAAAAGAAAATATAATGGACGTGACTAAACTGCTGGCAATCCTTTGAAAAAAGATACTTTTTTCTGACCATTACAACTTCCACACGATAATGCTGCTCCTTGATATGTAACAAATACATTTCCTTTTCCTTCATAGCCAAATGCAAATGGTTGATGTGCTGTTCAGAAGGGGTTCACTGTTACCTTTTTTAAAGCAAAATGCTTAACTGCATTCTTTTACAGCACAGAGTGATATAAACTGATATTATACTTTGTCTTACCCTCCTTATAAGCTGTCTCATTCTGTCTGTTTAGTTCTGTAGCCACAATCTGATGTAAATATCTGTCTGAAATATTTTTCATAAAATAACTCTTTATGTGATTATATGATTAAGTATTATCAATAAACATATATTTAAAAAGATGAGTGGAATTGAAAGAAACACATGCCCTCAATAGTTGTGTAAAATGGATTCTAAATAGGACCTTTCCATTACAAATCACAATGCATAAATATAAATCCTTATAAGGTCACTTTTGTAATTTTTCAATGTTATATTGCTGCATACTATGGGAGATGCTGAGTCTCAGCACTAAAACTGGCAGTGTGTGTAGACTGTGAATGGAGCTCCCATGGAGAAGCACAGGAAGTTTAGCATGAAAGATGGAGTTAACAGCTTTCCAAGAAGGAACATCTCTGCACTAAATGTTTCATTCAGATGACTACCTCCAAAGTCCTTTGGAAGAAAGCTGTGACTAAATGGATGCATGCGACAGTATCAGCAAAGAAAGAAGTGTTTCGCCTTGTTCTAGTTGCTGGGCAACATTTGTTGGAAATATTAAAGCAAGGGCACAAGTTTTTATTTCCTGCTGCTTATTCTGCATTTTAGGCTCTGGATTATGACTGGTTACCTTTATCTTTTGCATGAAGATGAAGTAGATGAACGTGAATATTTATTATTATTGGAAAAAAATGCTCATTAGTGAATTAAACAGTCAAAATTTGGCTGATTTGTCAGATCATAATTTTGGAGAAAGTGTAAAAGCACATAAGCTAAACTTTCACATTCTGTTCCAATAATGCCTTTGGCTAAGTAAAAATTTTGAACTGTGCCTGGATCTCTTAGTGACAGAAATATTTTATTATAGGGAGGAATCATATAATAAAGATCAAACATTTGCTCTTTTATTTTTTAAGCCAGCAAGACTTGAATGCTTGCTAAGATTGTAAGGGAAGGGGAGTGATTTAGGTCAGTAATTCAAGATCAAATTTTGTGAGTAAGGCTAAATGCAGCCTTATTTTTGAAAACTAGACACAAAGGCCAGATTGCTCCAATATATGCCAGTTTTGTTCCTATTCCATCGCTGAATCTGGGCTGCAGTATTTTCTACAGAGCCACTGAAGAGACTGGCAATTTATAATCCCATTACAGTAACAGCATGCCCTTCCCTGTAGCTTCAACCTTGAGATACGTATATCAGAATCTTAAATATTTTTGGTTTGACAACACAAATCCAGGATGTGTAAGATTATGGTATACATCTGTGAGTTATTTAATTTAAATAGATTTATTTTTTCACTTAGTGACATCATACAAAGAGTTCCAACAACAGTAATAGAATTCTCTTCCCACCTGATAACCTTTTCAAGATGATTGAGACATTTTTGATTCATTGCCTGGCAGAGGACAGTAAAATAGATGTCAAAATAATGATATCCTCTGGACATTTTTTTCTACCTGCATGCATTAATAATACATTTTAAACATGGCAAAGCAGCTTTGATTTCCATCTTGCAGTAACAGTTGAAATTAGAAGAGGATTGCTGTGTGTTTGAAGGAGAGAGACAGTACTTTTCCTTGATAGGGCAGAATCAGACAGAAGAAGTACAAGAAAGAAAGCCAAACAAACTTGAAGATATTTCTTTTTCATTTTCTTTGTTAAATTATCTATACCAGGAAATTAATCAAGTTAAAATAAAATTTTCATTCATTTGTTGTACAAAAGTAGTGGCCATTTTACTTTTTTTCTTATAGTCAGCAAGATTAGATGAAAGTTATAAGAATTAAAGTCATGGAAAAAAATTAAAATTAGGAGTTTATGTACTGAATGTCTGCTTAGGGTTTAAATAAGGCTGTATTCATAAATACATACTTTCACATTCCTTAGTATTGACGTGCGGAAAAACCCCACAACCAGGTAGTTGTAGAGAAGATACGTTTATTCAGCGCTGGGTGCATGGGGGATTTGTCCACCAAAAACATGCACACCTGTCTGTGCTCACAGGTTTGTTTAAATACAGTTAA
>JAWWEE010000158.1:19745991-19757532 GCA_035221455.1 Xenops minutus
TACAATTATTTTTATTAACCCTTTCAGTGTTAGTTCTTTATTGATATCTTATATCAGTTATTGATTCCTCAAATCAGTATGACTTTTAATTCCTGTAAACCCAATATGGATAAATCACAGACAATTCTTTAAGAATATTTAGAATTATACAAATTCATGATTTGTTTACTGGAGTAGTAGATGTCATCATAATTTGATGTTTTTTTCAAACTGAATACAATAATACTGAGGATTGCAAACAGGTCTTAGGGGTAGGAAAATATATACACACAAATGAAAAGTGAGCCTCTTCTTCAAGAATTTTAAAGAACACTTCTATATGATGCAAGAATATAAAAATGCACTATTTTGTTTAGTATTATGTCCCTATGACACACGTTCTTTGGTCTACAAAACCAGAACTTGATTTTAGTAGAGTTTAAAATATAACCTTCCAGATGTCAGCAATGTCTTAGGATTTGAGATATCATGGAGTGATAGGAGTTTTCTTTTACCCTTAAATGCTGGCACTGTTCCAGATTGATCCCACATATTTAACAATATCATCAAAGGTAGTGTAATGGTTATAATGACACAGTGATTGTTGTGCATCAATTCTACATGTGGCAAAGTGAGTCATGAAGTTTTTGAGGCTTTGCTAAAGTCATCGTGACCCTAAAATTGTTGTATCCAGTCTTTTTAACTTTATTTGTCAAGGGGCTGCCAGATGAATGTAGTAACCAGACAGCTAGAGCAAGATTTCCAGCTACAGCTAAACTTCCTTTGTATTGTGAGCTGCTGAAAATAATTTTGAGTACAATTAATAGAAGTTGTGAATTCTAGACAATGAATTCAGTGCAAGAATTCAGTGTCTTAGTAACATGGATTTCTGTTGAGCTGACCATAGCTATTTTTTACTCTATGGAAATAATGTAGCCAGGAATTCAGTTTCCTATAGCCAAATATGAATTATATCAAAATAGTAGCCAAATTAGTCTTCACAAAAAGAATATGGAAGATGTGTGGAATATTTCTTTGCTTCTTGTACTCATTTTTCCAGTGTCCATTCTTAGTAAAGAGAAGAAGAATGAGAATTTACCCTCAAATATTATATCTGAATCAGTGTAATAAAAATATTATTTTCTAAGCAAACCTACATGAAATGAAGAAGAAAAAATATCTGAAAATTTACACGAACTAGTGGGTGGAAAGACATTCTTAGTCCCTCATGAGTTCATGGAAACCTGTAGGGAAATGGAAATAAATGTGAAACATTAATTTAACCAGTATTTTAATATATGCAATATCTGTCCAAGGCTATGTATACTACCATATGGACATACAGTATGCTGTGTGGGCTGATAGTGCATTGAAAATAACACAAAAGGCCTTCTCATGTCTGAGTTCTCCCTACGCTCTTAAAAACCACATGTGACCTTAAATCCATAGCGAAAACAAGAATGCAAACTGAATAAAGCATACAAAGTAAATAAAATGTGAATATTATGGTATGAGGCAAGCTGATATTTTGCTAGGCTTTTCTTTTCACATTATTCTGAAGATATAAATAAAAACAGTACCTAAAAAGAAAGGAAAAGAAAATGAAAGCATGATTAGAAGAAAAAAACCCAGGCATAGTTTAAGGTCATTCTCAAGCAAAAGTCCTACAAAAAATGTATAGATTTGATTACCTATTTACCATAAACTCTTAAGTAGTCATTTATTTTACTGCCAAACACTAATGAAATACAATATGGGTTTTCATTGCTACCAGTTCAACCAAACCTCACATAACACTGAATTTACAATCCCTTTGCACTCAGCTTATATCGAAAGCAGTGTATTTGGATCACAATGCTCCTCCCTATACACCTTTTCCAAAATGATGAACAAACAAATTCTGTAGTGTAAAAAAATTAAAGAAACAAACCTATTGATATTAGAATAAGTTCATTTTAAAATACTGTGCTTCAGTTATTTCTCTGTGCTTCCTCAGAAAAAAAATGTTTAAATGAGAAAATCCTTTGTGGCTTTCAGAATTAACTGACTCTCCTGTTGGCAGTCAGAGCTCAGAAGCCAGCTATTCTTCTTCATTAAAATAATCCCTCCATGTCCTGGAAGGGGAATGGCTGTGTTTGTGGGGACTAGCATCAAAAACCAGTGGTGACTTCATTCCCTCTGCTAATTGATTTTAGTTAATCTACTGAGAACTGTTCTACTTTCTTGGTTTCATAACAATTACATTCTGAATTACCTACTAGTATACACTAGTGACAGCAAAAGAAAATAAAGTTTTTATGGACCTTGCATTTGAATTGAAAATCAATCTGGGATGCCTGTCTACAAGGGTGTAGCACTGACAAACAAAAATTAACTGGTGTCAATACAGCACTAACAGTGTCTTCTGACACATTTATCAAAGAAACACTGTCAAAAAGAAAGCATAATAGTGGACTGCACGTTTAGGGAATGAAATAGTGGGAAAACTACCTTTATTAATGAAACCAAGGAAACCCAGCAACATAGACAAAAGTATGCAAAAATCATAGCCCATGTCTGTGGAAAAACCATACACTATTCGTAGGGTACAATCACACTATTGACAGTCATCTCAAATCATTCCAAAAGCAACTGTGATAAGGCTCTAGTTTGTGAAGATTTTACATTACATGCACCTTAATATAAATTAATAAATAAAATTAAATTAATATGATTATATATATATTATTTTATATCATTATATAATTAATTATATTAAAATAAATATTTTAAAATAATATAATATTAAAGTAGTATAAAGTATCAATTTATAACTTTTATACAGCCCACGTAGTATTTTCAACTTTCTGAAGCCCATCTGTTTACAGCTGTAACTTTGTACTGAGAATGGGAATAGCAGAAACTAACAAAGCTGGCAACATGAATGCTTTGCAGGAATAGACCTCCTAAATCTGATCATATTTATGCCTTCCTGAAGAATATAGCAAGCAATTTCCTTCTTATAGGTCATGAAATGTAACACACAGAGAATTTTTCCAAGGCAGAATTTTCTTAATGGTAATGTGGAGGTCAGAAAACATCAAAGATGATCTGAGATAGTATTGAAAGTTTTATTTCTCGGATTGTATATGAAGATTTGTTTTTTTGTATTAAAGGTTCAGCAGAAGTTTGTCAGAGTGCTTTTAAACTATGAAAAAATGCATGAAAAAACTTCATACATTGAAGAGAACCTTTATCTGACAGATAAAGGAACACTCATTCTTTCTGTTCCATAAATTCTTCTTATGTCATATATTTCCATATTATTCTTCATATCTTACCATCCCTAATATCTTCAGTTCAGGATAGCTTTTATTTTCACTAATCTTAAACAATGATGACAGTATGTTCTTTAAGTTCAGCATTATAAGGGTTGGTTACACTGCAAAATCACAAATAAAATAATGGATATAAAATACGTTAAATACTATGTTGAGAAGACTGCTACCATGAGTTCTCAGAAGCGTAATTTTTCTCAGACATATTATATTTTACAGTTTTCTTCTTAAATCTACTGTTTTTCAGCCTCTTTGGAGTTAAAGAGCCTAGATTGGCTACACCCTTGACTTGCATAATTTTCTTTACTTACAATTTTTCGTGACAGGTAGGAGGTGTGAGGCATGCTCAGTGCATGTTTAGGTTGCTGAAGTATCCATTGTTCCATCTATGCCAATGCAGTAGGAAAGGAAGACAAGGAAAACTAAAGTCATGGTTATAACTGGCTTTATATGTTTCTACACAGAAGTAATTGTGTAGTAAATCTGAACATTTGAAATCCATGCAGCAAAACATCTCCTGAGTTTTATGGATAAGAAACAGTGATAGATCCTGTGCTTGACTGACTTAAGCTAACAATACTGTCTCTTGTTGTGAGCAGAGAATCACTGTGAATGGACTGTTAACCATAAACAACTGTTTGGTTCAACTACTCCCTCTAAAAGTCTGCTTAACATTTTCTTTTCTGGGTGTTAGATATAGTTTTCATAAGAGAAACAGTAGTGAAAAATGATAGGATCACTTACTCATCTGAATACGGTTTTACCAGTAAATTGAGGCATTTTCTTTGGCATTTTCTTTAACCAGAGAGCAAGCACAGCCAATTGAAGCCCCTGTTTTTTTGTGTCAACTCAAACAGGCTTCACAGTTTGGAAAGCTGGACTTACTGCTGGGGCAACAGCCTTGCCCTCTGCCAGTTCTGGAGATTTGAAATTATTCTGAGCAGAGACTGGAGTGAGAAGAAACATCAGGCATGCTGCAAACCAATGGACTACAATCGCAGAACAACAAAAATAAAAACCATAAAAGGTGCAGCTTACGAGGAAATCATAAAGACCCTGGATGCTCTACACAGCACAGATTGGCACCATCTCTGCTTTCCTTTATTTCACCATTGATTCCAGCAGTGCTACCCAGCTTCCAACAATCTTTTGAGCAATAGTAGTATGCAAATGAAATAGAATGCAAATGTTGATAACCTGCTGGCAATGGACAAAACACATCCTCTTGCATGTCGACAGTGACAGCCTCAGACATTTTGTGCTCTCAACACTTCCAGATGGCAAATCTTCAGATGCTCCTGATTTCTAAGATAGACTGAATCAATGTGCTTCTGTGAGAAATGGGACTGGAGGACTATGAAATTGTAGAATGTAATTAGCTTATCATCCAGTGGTCAGACTATAATATAAATATGTTTCAACCCACCAGTTCACCAACGCTGTGACAAGCATGACACACAAAACAAACACTTTGAGTGGCTTCCTGACAGAATGTCTGATTGGAACTACCTGTTATTACTGATGAGAGAGCAAGGTCCTTCAAGTCTGTGCTGCTTGTGCAAATATGCCTTTATATGCAGTGACAAGGAGCTGATCTCTCTCAATTATTGGTGACTCAGGCAGCTGGGTGAAGGGTGCTCTGTCTTCTGTCACCTCTGCTCCTTGAGGGACAGTCCTGCAGGCAAATATATCTACCACCTCTGTCAGTCTTGAGGATGGTTCCGCTGTATGGGAGAGTAATAACTGTTTAAACAGGGATACTTTTATTTCTCATTTATTGCATCATCACTGTCAATCTCTCATACTCAGTTTTAAATTAGTCTTGTGTTCTGCAAGCTAGAGCTATATCGATGCATTTAACCCTCACCTAGAAAAATACAGCCCTGCTGCAGTTGTTCCATAAAATATCAATAACCTTTTATTTGTAGATGGGGAAAAGAAGAAAGAAAACAGGTAAATTAAGTAAATTTTAGCATTAGGACAGGTTTAAAATGTTAAAATATCCTTATTATTCCCAGTATTTCCCAAACATTACTGTGAAACCTTAGTGTTATTAAAAAAAAAAAAAAAAAGGATCAGCTAGTGAAAACTCTTTGAAGGGGAGAATGTATAAACAAATACATTGATACAGGTTCCTTTTCCATCACTTTTGTATCACAGTGAGATGCTATTAAAAGGGCTGTTAAAATACTGAAGAAAACTGCTTACTTGATTTGAAGTCTAAGCAGATGTTTTATTAAAGTATGGTGGCACTTCTAATGCTATCTTTCTTTAATAGTATGTCAGTTTTACATCTCACATCCAAATGACTGTTGCCTCTGTGTAGAATACTGCTATTCAGGCATCAGAGCTATGCTCTGATACAGTCTTCAGCTCTGCTCTGTGTCTGTGCCTGGTGATTTCCAAAAGCTCAGAAGGCAATTCATGAGGAAAGAAAGAGGCATGGTTTTAATGAAAGGGGATTAAAGATTCTGGGTCAGGCAATCAGAGCAAAAAGGGGTCCCTCCTGATTTTGATGAAGGTTCAGGGAGCTAAATAGTGCAATAAAGAATGACTTTTGCAATTGCCTTTCTTCCTTATCATTAGATTAATGCTGAAAAAAATGACACCTTAAAAGGTTTAATGCTGAGCTTAGAGCTGTAGTGCTGCTGCTAAGTGGTTGCTTTTCTTGTTGAAAGAGCAATGCAACAAGGAAACTCATGTTGCTTCCTTTCTAAATTGCAGGTTTGTATCCATTTATAGTTCTAATTCTAGGACACTATTAGGAATAGAAGATTTTTGTGTGCCCCCCTTTCATTTTCCGTTACTTCAATGACATTAAAAGTTCTGAGTAAAGAATCAAGTCTTCTTACAACTCATGTGAAGAAATACCTTCACACAGCATCTGCATTTCACTGTCTTGCTATAGGTGTCAATCTTGTTTGTACACATTTTATCAGGATGATAAGATGCATGTTTTATTTTTATAAACTCTCCCTTCCCTGATTATTTGTCTAAAAAATTTAATTCTTTCTCCAAGAAACATGAGGCTTAACAAACACTTTTATAAATCTTTTATTCTTCAGAAGTATGTCTTTCATACCACATTTCTAGAGAACAACCTCTGTCTCAGATGTTGTAGAAATTTTGATTTCCAATGGCATAGACACAGTTCAAAAATTTTGATGAGGTACAGGGAGCATCGAAATACTCATGGAGAAAAAGCAGATCTCACACAGCTTTAATAACAAGAAACTTGTTCATAGTTCAAATTTACTCAGTTGATTCAGCTGCAGATCATCAATAGGAGATTTTGTAATTATTTTCCAAAGTGATGCTTGGAGATGTTACAGCAATCGTTGAAATCAGTGCAAGGTTCTTTCTTAATTAAATCCAAGTAAAAGCTTAAATTGAATTTTTTTCTTAGTTAACATTTTGGACCTCATTCAAGTTTAACATAGAGGTAAGAATAGTATTGATCAGATATAGAAAACCCACACAATGCACAATTTTAGTGTGGTTTTTTGTTTGTTTGTTTGTTTGTTTGTTTTTATTTTATTTTATTTTTTTAAGGAAGTGAAAAAAAAAAAATCCAACAAAAACTTGCTAGGATTAGGATATTAGAAGCCGAACTGCAACACAAGCTTTTTTTCAAGCCTTTCTCAAATTAGTCATTCTCAGCTTGTCTTACTTATGGATTCCCTCCCCACGCCTGAAAAATAGGAGTGATATGCTCCCAGCAAGAACACTGCAATCCTTAAGCTGTGACTCTAGCAGTTGAATATAGCTCTGCTTACAGGGGAACTATTTTCCTCCACTCCTAAAATAAAGGAACTGAAACGGGACAGACAATAAGGTTTTAGAATACTGTCGCCCCCTGCTGCTCAAAAAGATGAGGATTAACTTGTCTGAAATTACGAGTTCTGCATTAGCGATGCTGTAAGTGGATTTCATGCTCTGTGCTCACCTTAACCTGATGAGACTTCGCCTCTATCTGTAAGCCTCTCTGCCAATTTCCCTCACAGCTCAAAGCTTAATGGGCCATTCAGGAGCTAGACTGCTCTTCACTGGCCCCACAAATAATAATTTCTATAAGCCTGGGACTTTTATCCACAGGTATAAAGGGACTTTTATCCCTTTCTACAACCTGATAATTCACCTCTAATTACTGCTGCATGAACACCGCTGTTCCCTCAGGCTCAATTCCATAGCCTTTCTCTTCTGTGCTACTTGGTACATCAGGAAATCAATAGATGGATAAGGAAAGCTCTCCCACTGCTCTGCCTACCCCAAATTTACCCTTCCTTAACAATTCTAATGCTTGCTTCTACCTCCTTTTCCCAGCCTGTGAGAGTTGCCATTTTTATTCCCTGTGCTTCATCTGATTTCAGACTGTTTCAGACCTGATCTCTTGTCAATATCCTTGAAAGAACCTCTTCCATGGCCATGTGGGACTTCAAAATCTTGTCACAAATTTTCAGCCCCTAATTGTTGCACAAATGCTTATGTTATTCCACAATTAACCTTCAGTTCCATAGCATCACTTCTCACAAATGATAATGACATTCTGATGTAATTCTATGTATAGACTGATTAGATGATTTTAATACAATTATAGAAATAGACGGTAAAAAATTACCATCAAAGTTATGATTGTGGAATGTTTAGTCATGGATAAAAATGACATTTTGGACAATGTGATATTTCTTATTTATCCTTAATAAAGTGGATAAAATAAAATAAAACCAGATGTGTGAATTCTTTCTTGTAATAGGGATCACTTACCTCACAAGACCAAATGTTTCTTTTATGAATTCTCAAATAGTAGTAATAATTTAGGTCCAAGAGTTCTAAATTAAAAGTCCTAAAAATAAATCAGTTAAGATGATAATGCTGAAAACTGTAAATTTCTTAAAAGTTTCCTCCAAGTAAACCAAGCTCATAATTTCATACAGGCAGTTTTAAATTAACAAAGAACTAACATACATTAATGTGGTAATACTTACATCTCAAGTCCTGGTCTTATGATATTTGTGGGTTTTTGTGTAATTTTTCCTACAATGTATATGTATGTTTTCAGCTAGAAATTATTAAAAGACCAGGTGGTGCTGAAACAATTCTGATGCATTTACATATGGATTAAAAAAGCTTTAATGTTCTGCTCATACATCTTGGATAGGCTTCCTCTATAAAACCAGTACAAGGAGTAATTACTTGCCTGAGAGAATTTCTGAAATCAGGTTTCCAGCAAACTGTCTGTATCCTATTATTTCCTCCAGCTTTCTTCAGATACATGTTTTGTATCAATGCATCCTGCTCAAACAAGTGAGTTCACACTGAAGCAGAGTGTCTTGCCTAAAAGGTTAAGATCTCACTGCTGCAAGAAAATGAATGACCCCAGGAGCTTGAATTGCCTCTAATCTCCATCAGCCTCACAGGGGGAGCAGCTCAGCTCCTTGAAGACTGACTCTTTTAATCAGGATGCTGAATAGCCACCTCTTGGTCCTAGATGTGTACAACAACCTTAAAAAATGACTCTCTTCCCCAACGTGTTAGCTCAGGTGAGAGTAACACCTTAATCTATAGTTAGTTTATTGGTCACAAGGGAGAAAATACATTTTTGTCCTCTTCTGGGCAGATAATCATAGAATCTTAGAATATTTTGTGTTGGAGGGGACTTTAAGTATCACAAGTTCCAACACTCCCGCTGTAGGCAGGGACATCTTCCATTAGGCCAGGAAATTCAAAGTCCCATCCAACCTGGCCTTGAACACTTCCAATGATGCTTCATCTACAGAACAACTTGTTCACTGGACAACTTGTTCCAGTGACTCACCACTTTCACAATAAAGAATTTCTGCCTAATATCTAGTGTAAGTCTTTCCTCTTTTAGTTTAAAGCCATTCCTTCTTGTCCTAAAAAGCCACTCTCCAACTTTCTTGTAAGCCCTATTCAGGTACTGGAACGCTGATATAAGGACTTCCCAGAGCCTTCTCTTCTACAGGCTGAATAACCCCAACTCTCTCAGCCTGTCTTCAGAGATGAGGTGCTCCAGCACTCTGATCATTTTTGTGGCCCTCTTCTGCACTCAAACAGGTCCACCTCCTTCTTGTGCTGACCCCAGAGAGCTGAATGGAATTGTGTAAATTAAGGTAGCATTTGTAGATCTGGGGTTTTAAGTTGCTAACCCAAAATCCATAAAGCAAAATAGAAGAAAAAACACCCAGTAAGAAATCTTATATAGCAGAGAACAGTAGAGCAAGTGTGAAGAGGAAAACCTCAGTTGACAGTGAAGCAATAAATGTAACTAAATCAAATAAACCTGTAAGAGCAAAATTTCTGCACATGTACTGCAAAATACTGAGAATGAAACAATAATATTTAGGACTGGTCTAGTCTTCATTCTCTTTGAAAAAATTTCATTGTTTTATTAAAGTAGGTACCTTTTTTATTTCTTTTCCTTGAGATTACTGTGCTATTACTGAAAATGGATAGTAGTTTCCCGGCCAACGGATTACAAACTCTTTGTAGCGGGTGCCTCATTTCTGGATGTCCAAATGTAGACTCTGCCTTTGAACTGAGTTTTAATAAAATTACTGAGAATATATTTTGAAAATAAACCCCTTTGAAGAGTTTCCATTTGTGTAAACAAAAATTAAAGCGGCTGAAAGCACCAAAGAACCGTTTTGAAACATGTCCCAAGCCTTAAGGGACATTTGCTTGCTCTTCAGCAGTATTCAACTTACATTTGTGAATCCAAGAAGCCTTTCCTTCAGTTGAAAATCAAAGCAAATGAGGAAGGCAATGCCAATTGTTTATTTATTTGTTCTTACTAAGCCACGGATGTTTCTCTTTTCCTTGCACCTGAATTAATATTCCTTAACTAAAAGGATAAATATGACTCATGACATATACACAAGTTTCTTCTTCAAGAACATTGAATTTGATCTTTAGTTAAGCAAAACATTGGACAGGGCTTGATAATCCCTTCCCCGTAAATAGCTACATTTTAGTAGAAATAACAAGAAAATACAGTAAGCTGCAAATAATTTAAATCACAAAATCTGGGGAGACTGTAATGCCCTTCACGCATTTATAGAAAAATTGGCAGAAAGTAGAATATTCTGGCGAAAGAAAGGTTAAAATCATGATAAAATTTGTAAAGGCTGTGTTGAAATTATTTAAGTTGTTATAGACTCTATATAGCCAGTTGTCCTGGCTATAAAGAATCTATTTTTCATTTTACTTGAGTAAAGAACAATTTTCATTCTCTTATTTAAAATGAAGGGACAGTAAGGGAATAAACCTTCTCCCTGGGTATATGTGAGTTCCATATGTTTTAAAAAGTATATGAAAATTATTTAGAAGTATTTTCAGGAAACACATAAAAACCACAGGGAAATCTTTCTTGTATAGCAGTAGGACAAAAATGCTACAGTCTCTATTATTTGCTTCCACTGGGAAACTGTGGAGCTAAGGGAATAGGTCAGAAAATGGATGGGCTTCACGAAGTTTTGAACCAGAAACTTTCAGACTTCCTGAAGGTCACATTGTAAGCCTGTGGATTGTGCTGTAACATTAAACATTACCCTACATTTTGCCAAATATTTTAGATGCACCAGAGAATTTTAATGTCTTTTGCAATTGCTGTTCAACAAACTCAATAACATCTTAGTAGATTTTCTATTTATATGTGAATTCTTAAGTATTTTATTTTCAAAAATACCACGTTCTTATACTACAGCAGACCTAAAGAAGATTTTTTAATTAGCTCCTATTCTATAAAATTACTCTTTTAATTATACACTCTAGCATAATCAAACATGGATTGCTAAAAAGGATAAACTTTGTTATATTAACTTTTAGCATTAAGAATGTTGCTGTGACAAAAGAGTCTTAAACGAGAAAGTTAGTCTCCACCTGTTTTTGCATTAAATGTCTTCCACGAATGTTGTTTGGCAAAAATAAGGGTGCCAATTTTGCTGACTTCTCACCAGCTTTCCAGCTGTCTCAACATCTGCTGATCTTTTCAGTAGAGGGAAAATGGGGCCCATTCTTCAGTTCACCATTCCAAAATCAAAGAAAACCCCCCACATTTTTGAATACATTATGTGCCACAAAACTATCTTGCACTCAGAAGTGATCTTATATCATTGGCAGTTAATAGTCTTTATATGGCTGAAATCTGAAAAGCAATTTCTATGTTACCATTTTTTTTTTTTTAGCACTGCACCTTTCACTGGTCTTTTAGTATATTGTATTCCTT
>JAWWEE010000158.1:19757632-19785496 GCA_035221455.1 Xenops minutus
TCTTTCTTGGGGAGGGGGGGGGGAATCCGTGTGGCCAGCAGTTGGAGTTGGCAGGGTGCCAACTCAAACCTCCACAAATTTCTATGTTACCATTTTTTTTTTTTAGCACTGCACCTTTCACTGGTCTTTTAGTATATTGTATTCCTTTAGAATTACAAACCCTAAAAGACTAAATTTTTGTTTTAATGCTTTTTCTGCATAAGGGAGATGAAAACAAAATCTATCCACAGCAAATTTTCCCTACAAAGGGAGGCTATAGACTTGATTAAACTCAACAGATGAATGTCAAATAAAAGCTGGAATGGATACTCATCTTGCTACTTTCACGAAAACCCTAATGTAGCATCTAATCCTGTTATTGTCTGCCTTCAGTTTCAGTAAGCCGCTGTTCAAAGTAGTGCTCACAGTTCCTGCCACAGGAGTGTTTCAGGGCAGAGAGAATTTTCAGTTTTGGAGAGTGGCATGAGCTTCAAAGCTGTCAAATCTCCCTGCCAGAACCGTGTGGACTACCCAGGCTCAGGTGAGCCACAGACCTGGGGGGCAGTGCATGGCACCCCAGGCTAGTCATATCCAGTCCACAAGGATCACATGTAAATGGCTTTATGGAAAGTTATGTTAGCCAGAACCACAGATTCAAAACAGGAATGGAGATAGGTATCACTTCTGGGCTACATTCACTTCTGGACTGTTAGAAAAGAAAAGTGAAGGTCACTCTTTCTATTAGATCCTTTCAGGCATGAATGCATTGGTATGTGCATATTTTGAGACAATGTCTGAGGGAAGTGTGTAGGCTGTCAGGAGACAAAATGATTATAAAACAGCAGAAAATGCACAGTTGATACAATTTAAAATTTTTACCTTGTTTTCAGAATAATCACCAAAAGATAATTCTGAAAAACTGATTTAAAGACATGTGTACACATAATTTGTTTAGGATAGAAATTATATTGTGTGGTATTTCACTCATAAAGTACAATCATATGCAGAACTGCAGGTTTAAGATACTATTTTATCCAAAGGTGGACATTTAATGGCAAAAGGAAAAAATTCTCATTTTGCTGACATTGTTCTACAGTTTCAGTGACAAAGAGCTTCTCTGAAATGTTTCACATAGATCTTTGTCTGAACAAGGGAATCTATACTGTTGAAAAATGCCCATTTTAAATTTTACTAAATAATATAATAGTATATAGAACATGTAATATAATATTGTAATACTATTGCAATTTAACTTCACTGGATATTGTCATTAATTTAGTGATGTAATTATGTTAAATGTAAAAATTCTGTGAAGTTATGTTCTGTGAGAGAGATAGTGATTTCCTGCTTTTCAGTTAAAAAGGAAAATTCGAATATGCCAGAAGCAAGTTTCACAGAAAAATTGACTGGTCCAGTTCTCAGTATAAAATAATTAAATAAACATGAAAGAAGAATAAATCCTTTTATAAAATACTCATAAGAGACTTCATATCCTGAAGTTGCTCAATTTATGTAGAGGGTGACTTTCGTTTTAACATCTGCCAGCCTTCATTGTCATATTGCAGAAACACATCTTTATGTATAAGCAGAGAAAAAGACTGACAAGGTCTCTGCCAATATGGAAATATCTTCTTTGATCTTTTTGCCCACAAAGGGTGACAAAAAAACAACACTAATTCGCCTTTTGTACTTTATGGTTGATGAAACATTACCAGTTGTCAGAGGATTTTTAAGTATTCATGAATACTAGTGCTCTACAACATGGATAATACAAGTGCACTTGATTATTTATAACCCAAGACATCAAACTGGAGGCTCTGAGCCAGACAAGTGTTTAGTTTACATTCTTGCTCTTTATTCTGTTTTGCTTTTTGATTATTTGTTTCTCCAGGAGATATTGTCTTCTGTTCCTGAAATGAATTCATTGTTGAGATGCATTTGTAAATCAAAGAGCGGTCTAGTTTCCTTGCTGTCTTTTTCTCAGTGTGTTGTTTTAGGCTGACTGTGGTCTGCTCACATGCATTTGAAGTTCCTCTTCAGCTGTACCCAGTGAAGGGGATGCCATTTTCTACATTAAATAGTGACTCTGTGCTTGTGAAACCTGGCAATTGGAAAAACAAGTGTCTTAATTCAAAACTTTAAATTTTTGTGAATTAATAATGGTAAAAAAATATTTGTAAAAGCCTTAACAATATTTTTCTGGAATATAATGCAATTAAAATGTCATTCACAGACTCTACAGTGATATTATGGATTACAAAATGCAGAACATGTTTAGTTGCGCAACAGCTACGTGCCAGATTTATCTGCTTGAGGTATGGTGATACTGTCTGAATATTTCTCTCTGTGCCTCTTGAGAATGTCTCTCAGCTTTAAAACTTTTATAGTCCACTTATATTTGTCTGTTTACATGACATCTTAAGACAGAAGTTCATGGCTCCAATCTTTAATCATCTTTAAAGTGACTTGTTGTTTCATGCTGCCCACAGCTCCATTATTAATCACTAAAATTAAGTTCTAATGCAGTCACTATAACAATGCCAGAATTTGTTTGTTTGTTTGTTTTTTTTTTTTTTAATTTCTTTGGGTTTATATCTTCAGCTTTACATTTAAGTGTGCCTTACAGTGCATAATAGACCCTACTGAAGTGTCTTCCATTATTATTTACATGTTGTCTCTGTCACCTGTGTATTCTCCAGTAGCTAATACTGTATATAGTTTTACTGCAGCATTTTTTGTATCATCAGATGCTTTCACATAAGGAAATGAAAGTATCCAATTTTTATCTATATATCTATTTCAGGAAACATATATGACTAACTTATCTTTGGAGAACATTATTGCTATATCAAATTTGTTCCACATTAGCTAATAGGTGTAAAATTATAGAAACAGGGGCAGAGGGAAGTGAGAAATGACAACCAAGAAAGAAATTGATACAGAACAAGACATAAGCCTACACCTTGATCATGTATTTCAAATTTTTAAAAACTAATAGGATTTTTTTCTGATTATTCTGTAACATTCATTAAAATCTAATAATATTTTTTCAAAGTTTTAAAATTTCATTCATATTTACTAACTTGTCATGTTCCATTATATTTTGCTTCATTTGTTTACTATTTTCTTTCAGACCTCTTTATACATTTTTTTCATCTTGTGGTGGCCTAAGACAATCTGTTCTACAGTCTATAGTCATTCTAGAAAACAACTGGTTACTTAGTTGGCTGCATCTTTTCATCCTCTTTCCTTTCCTGGCTTTCTTTCTGTTGTGTTTTAACTCCAACCAACTAAGTACCATGCAGCTGCTTGCTCACTCCCTCACCAGCAGGACTGGGGAGAGAAGTGGAAGAGTTAAAGCAAAAAAAACCTCATGGGTTGAGATAAAGACAGTTTATTAGGGAAAGCAAGAGCTGCACATGCAAGCAAAGCAAAACAAGGAAATCATTCGTTGCCTTGTTTGGTGGTGAATGTTCAGCCATCTTCAGGAAAGCAGGACTCTGTCATGCATAACAGTTACTTGGTAAGGCAAACACCATCACTCCCGATGTTCCCCCACTTCATTCTTCTTTCCCCAGCTTTACGCGTTGAGCGTGATGCCACATGGTCCGTAATATCTATTTGGTCAGCTGGGTTTGCCTGTCCCAGATGTGTTGCCTCCCAGCTTCTTGTGCACCCCCAGCCTACTCACTGGTGGGGTGACGCAAGATGCAAGCATCACTTAGCAATAACAGAAACATCTAGTATTATCAGCATTGTTTCCAGCACAGACCCAAACATAGTCCCATACTGCCACTTTGAAAAAAATTAGCACTAACTCAGCCAAAACACACACAAAGCATAATTTTGATTGTGATTTGACAGAGCTTCATTTTCTACACAGTATTGTGAGTAACATTGTGATCTATTATTTGGTCCTCTTGAATCCAGCAAAGTTACTACACAGACCAAAGCTGAAAAAGCTAAAGGTAGTGGAGGCGAAAAGCAAAAGGAAAGGAGCTGTTAAGTTATAGGTTATAGTAAGGAGACAGGTAGCGTAGTCATCACGACAGGGGACTGGTCAGAAGAGAAGAAGAAATAACAGATCTGCAATAAAATGTGAGCCCTGACAACCTAAGCAGGGGAAGGAGCAAGAGGTTCACCTCAGAGAAAGTAATCCTGCATACAGATTTGTTGCAGTATGGTAGAAAAACAGAGTACAAGACTGTTTGGTGAATACTACTTTCAGTTATATATGTAGCTGAGCCTTTCAAATTAGAGGTTCAGAGATGCCTCATAGATGAACACTAAAAAGATGTGTAAGTCTCTCTGAGAGTGCTATGTGTTATGTTTGGCAGGGCAGTTCTCTCACTATCAGTGTGTGAGCTGAAAAATTGCCTGGATTAGAAACTGATATGAACAATAGTCCAATAACTTTCATAGCCATAGGAAAAAGTAACTGTGTAGGAAGGATTAGTCTGGCAGCAGCTGGTGGTGTAGCCAAGGGCTCTAGTAAAGCTTATGGAGTAGAGCTGCATTGCTTGCATATTGATGATTAGCTTGCATATACATCCCTGTATCCTGGGGCTGCAGAAATCAAAATTCCTTAGAGATGTGTAGGACAAAGAGATTTATTGACCATATCTGCACCATCTGAATAAACATACTTCTCTCAAAATCTTAGATTACTCCCCTGGCATGGGCAATGCCTAGTCTGACAGAGGAATGCATTTCCACAGATTTTCTAGTTCTTTCTTCTGAGTCTTTTTCTCTTTTCCAGACTCACCTAGAATGTTCTGAAGTCATTGGTTCTGCACAGCCCTAGACCTGCTGACTCCATACTGCTTTTAAGTGAGGTTATTCCTATTCTGCCTTCCTCACTCTCCATCTCTGTCTCTGTCTCCGTCTCTGTCTCCGTCTCCATCTCCGTTTCCCTCTCCGTCTCCGTCTCCGTCTCCGTTTCCATCTCCGTCTCTGTCTCTGTCTTTGTCTCTGTCCGGGGGGAGAGACACCTGCAGTTGTCTCCCCACGCTGAGGAGTGACCTATTTCCAACAGAGATCTCAGCTAAGTTCTATTAGTCTAAGATCTGCATAGGGAAACATTATGTAATTGGGTGTGCTTTAAATTTAATAGATGAGAAGAAGCTTACTGAAAATGAGTTTGGAGAGGTCCTGGGTCACCAAAGAAAGTGGGCAGAAAAGAAGTCTGTCTCAGAAGCCTTTTACCTCTTTCTTTATAACTAGATGTGCTAAGCTTTCCAAGTGGATTAGTCAATACTAATAAAAGGGCAAAAAATCCTAAGAAGTGTGTGTAGTATCAGAAGGAAATGTAGTCTAGTGTATTTACTCTAACATGATTTATCCACTTAATAAAGCCATATATTCCTGTTCAAGCATAAAACAAGCAGAGACTACAAATATTAGTGCTAGTGGATTACATTTACAGATACAAGTTTTTACTTCCTGCTTTAAGTGACAATTTAAAACATAACTTTTAAATGTTTTTCCAGAGACAATGCCAGAGATAGTAGAAAACTTTAAAGAGTGTGTACATTATGATGTGACATCTTTAAAATGCACAGAAAATTTTGAAATACAATAAGTGCAGTTATGTACCTTGAAATACACTGGGCCAGTTTCTGTCTTAGCACAAGTCACTTCAGCTCCAAATAATAAAATATTGCAGACAAAAAGGGCTAAAATTATTATAAACACACAGAATTATTTTGCCCCCTGAAAGAACATTTCCACAGGATATCAACCTGTAACTCAGTCAGCACAGTGGGAAACGAAGACATTCCTTTGTAAATGTGCTAAACAGTGAAATGCAAACAAACAAACAAAAATACAACAAACATAAGGAAAAAAGTGAGACAAAGAGACAGCTGAAGGCTCTGAGGAATCTTTAGAGCCAGAAATGTTCTCTGAATCTCTTGTCTGCCTTGTGGGTCTCTGGCTCTGACAGGAATGAAGGATGGCTTTGAATGCTGGCCACTTTGTGTTTCAGATGGTTGATGTATTCCAGTTTAGCTTCTTCAGTAATAGAAGCTAGGGATGTAAAACCATGCAGCCTAGCTTCCCAAACAAGCAAACTCTGCTTTAGTACTGGAAAAAGATAGAGAGGATGAAGAGGTTTTTTTTCATAATTATTCATGATGTCATTTATGATATTGGCTACTGATAATAAAGGGCAATAAATAACTCATATGTGTGGAAAACAGCCACAAAAAAGACATGAATAATGTTTTAGAAGGGAAATGTGACACAATTTGTCCCTCAGTAGTACTACTGATGTGTTAGTGCCATTGCCTGACTCTTCAGTTTGAACAAGAATTGAGCAAGAGAAAATTGGCTGCATTGAAAAACACATTTC
The DNA here is from genome assembly GCA_035221455.1 of Xenops minutus. Taxonomy (NCBI): domain Eukaryota; kingdom Metazoa; phylum Chordata; class Aves; order Passeriformes; family Furnariidae; genus Xenops; species Xenops minutus. The sequence continues at coordinate 19,763,964 of JAWWEE010000158.1, forward strand.
CAGCTGAAAACTTAAATTCTTTATTATAACTAGGAGGTACAAATGCACTTAACCACCTCTTCTAGTCTTCATCCCACATAGGAATACAGGCAAAAGTTGCAAACTATCTTCCACTGATGAGACTTCCCTGTTATCTCTCAGGTGTAAAGGTCCTTACATTTCCTTATGAATAAGCACCTGAATTTGTTTTACTCAAAAATAAAGGATATGAAGTGTAAAGAGAATGTATGAGTAGATTTTAAGCAATGTACTCTTCATTCAGAACAAATATAGGTACCATTTTCTAAGGGCCTGCTTTACTGTTGCTGAATGGATCATGACAGAAAATACAGAATACTTTGAGTGAAAGCTGCATGAAAACAGAAAACAGGATGAGGAAACACAAGAAGGGGGGATGCTGTCTCAAAGCCACAGAGCCACTTGGAAACCTTTCATGTGACAGTCTGCAGTTGCTGAAGCCATGGCAGATGGGACCCCCTGCAGAGCCATATGTTACCTGTAGCAGAATACCTTTCACAGCTGGATCTTTCTAGCCTGTACAGATAATTACATGCTGTGGCAGGGCTATGTGCACTGATGACACTTCTGGAAATGTGGAGGCTGCAGGGGAGAAGATGAAATGGGTCTTTGGCTGTGAAAAGTTAAGAAATATATTTTCGTGTTAGCAGCAATGAAAAAGTATTTGGTTGTATAGTTTCCTTTAACTAGGGATGCATTGTGCAATGCTATTCTCTGAATTACAGTGGGTGTTGCTTTATGAAACCAACTGACACACAATTTTGACACATGAATCCTGAAACTATTCCAGTGGCACTGAGAGGATGAGGGAAATGAAGCGCAAAGTGACAACAGAGATTTATACGGTTCTACTGCTTATAGAGTTTAGTTGTAGTGCAGCTGAGTAACACAGCCTCTACAATTTTTAGAAGTGTCTCTAATGGAGAAACCATTTCTGGAATATGTGTGTATAAACAATTTGAAATAGGGTGCTGCAAAGAAAGGGGACTGCTGTGACATATAGTTTTTTGGAATTGGCCAAAATCACTAGAAACATTTCCTCTTTTTTTGCACACTGAATTTAAGTAGAGCACACATAAAAGTTGTCTCCTGAGTTACTGGACCTAGAATTTGTCTTAAATTCTTGATATCTAGCAGTAGTAAATAAATTTAAGAGGTTAGAAAATTATTATGGCTGCCAGGGAAACATTTATTTTGCAAAAACATTCTTTGAGGAACCACAGACATTCAAATCATGGCAAAACTCCCAAGCATTAAATGACAGATTAATTATCAAAACTGGAAGAAATAGATCTAACATTAAATGTCTATCTTCCAATATGAAATTGTGGAATTTTGTATTTATTACTTACAATAATTCCTTAATTAACTGGTACACTGTTTACAAGTCAAATGATGATTTTTCCCATTGTTGAATCCACAAATTCATCATGGGTCTGCAAATGATTGCTATGTTGCCTCCTCTTACATAAAAAACAGTTCCATAACTGCCCATATCACCCATGTGAAGAAAGAGAATAGATAATGCCAGGATTCAGAATTAATTGGGTACTTATTGGAAGTTTTGTGACATAACAAAACATCCAGCTACAACTGATTGGTCAGAAAATTCTTCATTGTGTACTAATTTTTTTTCTCTGGTTGCTGAAACAATGTTTATAGCTAGAAAGCCAGATCAGCTCTTGTGACTTTAAACATATATATAATATATAAATATATAGGGGAAAAAACATTAATGCAAAAATGATAGAAAGTAACACCTGTAGCTATTCTATGAAAATAAACAAATATTCCTATAAGTCTGTAATATTTGCTGAGTAAGAATGGACAAATCTTACATGAAATGAACTTTGAGCTTAAAAGGAAGTTCTATCTTGGTGAGGGTTTTTCTTTTTTTGTTTGTGTGTTTTAGTGTGTTTTTGTTTGTTTTGTTTTGTTTCTTTGATTGTTTGGCTTATTCGTGGCTAATGAAATTTTAATTACCTCTTCAGTGGTGTTTTAGGGACAATAATATGGCAGTTTATGAAAATGAGAGATGTGGAAGCAATAAAAATTTAATTTAAATTAAATTAAAAAAAATAATAAATAATCCTGTTTCACAGTTGTAAACTTATTTCAGGTGGATGTGAAGAAAATTTCTACTTGATAAATATATGTCATGTAATTAAGAAAACTTGCTGTATAAATTCTTTTACATGGTAGAAAAAATGTATTACCATCAGCAGCACATACTTGGCAAGTCAGAAAATCTGATATTTTTACTTCTCCATGATTATAACTCTCTTTTTGGGATAACTTACTTCCAGAAGGAACAATCTGACTACCTGGTACAAAATGTTTATGAGCTCTTGAGAAGTCATTCAGTTGCTATTCCTACACTGTCATTCAGGTCAGAGAAGATTTACTGATCCTGATAGCATAAGTGAGATCAAAGAAACTGTGAAATACTTTAGGTGGTGCATAATATTAAATATTTAAATATTTAAATTTTTTAATATTTCATCTTCTGTGAAAATTCCTGCTATTCCCAGCTACCAAGACACATCATTAAAAGCAAAATATTTGAGTTGCTAGCCAACAAATGTATCTATTACACATATACTGTGTTTTTAATTTCTCACTGCTTTCCTAGACAGAAAAATTCCTTTTCTTCAAAGGTACCATGAAGCATGTATTTAGATTAGTTTTAATAACAATATCAATAATAAGGTATCAATGTTTCAAGATATTGTTTTGATCAGTAGCTCTTTAAATGTATTAGGAATCCTATAAGAAGATTCTAAACTGAATATAAAGCAACAACGTGTCAGCTTAGCCAGTTTTGTAGATTATATGGTGTAGCAATATTTTCAACACATTGAACACTAAAAACATCAATTTTGATTGTATTTTTCTAGTCAGTGAACAGCTTGGGGGTGGGCTTCTTGGTGATAGTATTCCCAGCTCTTCATCACACAGATCTCAAATGTGTGCACTGACTGTCTGCTGTGCTCAATGCAAACATTACTGTGGTAGATTTTATCTACCTAAACTCCTGTAATGTTAGGAGGCAAAAATAGAGAAGGAAATCAAATTAAAATTTAAAAAAAAGTCACAAGAAAATGAATGAATTCTGAATAATGAGCCTAGTTTATCATTCACCAGTCTTATGGTGATGATGAATGAAATTAAATCAGAGTTGGTCTCAGTAAAAGATTTCCTCAACTGAGGATTAAAGGTTTGAAAGTTTCTTCTTGGATCAAAAGTTTTACTGCAGGATTAAAGGCTTGTGTTGTCATTGAGTAAACATATTTAGTTTCTGTTTTGAAATTGGTATAAAAAAAATTTTTCATTTCATGCAAGCACCTCTGCAAAAGGATTATAGGCAGAATGAGGTAGCAAACTCCTGCCAGTCTCTAAAAAGTCTTCATTTTTCATTTGAGAAGCAGATTAGCTGTCACTAAGAACAAGTATTTAATCCTGTATACTTGAGCTGATGCTGATAGCCAATTACAGTCTGTTGTGGTGATGGTTTTTGTAAATGAGGTGCTTTACATTTACATACATGCCTAACACTAAAAGCATAAATCTTTAGCATCCCAATAAGACAGCACAGGATTTTCAGAGGAGCTTAATTCTCTGATATTAATGGACACTATACCTTCATTTCTGAGAAAAAGTCCACTTTCATATGTGAATACTGAAGAATTCTGCATGTAACATTAAGCATCGTTTTTGAGTCTTACTGTTAGATTTGACATTCCCTCATCCTCATCACTGCCAAGGATTTAGTGCCCAAAATAACTATATATATATATATATATAGGGAAGCCTGAACTTGAGACATATACGAAAGTAATTAGGTGGGTTCAAATAACTGATGTTTTCAGAGAATCAGTTCAGCTTGGGTTCATCAGCTGTTTTTTTCATAAATGTGTTCAAGAAGTATATGCTCAAAGTAAAATTTTTAAATAGCATTTTATAACCTTTACATTTTTATAACTTTGGATTCTTGAAGACACCTAAGATTTGAATAAATGACATATATAAAATGGATAACTTTTTAAAAATGTTAAATTACTTTAAATCACCTTCTAAGAATTTAGAAGAAGATTTTGTTTTTCAGTCTGAAGAAGCAAGAAACAAACCAGAATCCAAATTTGAGGTAAACTGAACACAGAAAAAACTTATGAGAATATGTTACATTGTTAATGTGACATAAATAGTAACTCATTCATTTTCCCATCAGTTTTGCCATTTTTCCTATTCCTGTATTTCTCATAGGGAGGCAGGATGTCTGCAATGACTCTGTTGGCTGCTTCAATTCATCTTTGCTTGGAATCTGGTAAGTCATTGGACAGTGTCATGGTTTAATCCCATGCAGACACGGAGCCATTCTCTCACTTCCCCACCAGCAGGATCAGGGAGAAAATTGGATGGGTAAAAGCCAGAAATCTCCTGGGTTGAGATAAAGACAGTCAAATAGGAAAAGCAAAACCTGCACACACAAGCAGAGCAAAACAAGAAATTAATTCACCACTTCCCACGGGCAGGCAGCCATCTCCAGGAGAGTAGGGATCCGCTGCACATAACAGTTACTTGAGAAGACAAAAACCATCCCTTCCAACCTTCCCTTCCTTCTTCTTTCCCACAGCTTTATATACTGAGCATGATGTTATATAATGTGAAATATATCCCTTTGGTCAATTTGGATCACCTGTCCTGGCTGTGTCTTCTCCCAACTTTCCATACATCCCCAAGTCAGCACAAATCCAAAACATAACCCCATACTGGCCACTGTGAAGAGAATAACTACACACTAACTGAAACAAGCACAGGCCGGTATGCCTTTGAGCTTCTTTTGACTTTCTGATCAGAGAATACTCTGTCAATATTGGTAGTTCACCACAGATGTTACAGAACTCAATGTTTGCAGGCAGGTTTGACATTATTCTTCCTCCCGAAAATGTTCCTTTGATGCAATTTCTGTTGTGTCTAAAAGAAAATTTGCTTAAAACCTTTGGTGGTTCAGAAACACAAAAAGTACACTTTCTTGTTTCTGCAGTATTTTACAAGTGGAATATTTGAGAATGTTCAGATGGGGGACATGGAAAGTAAGCAAATATATACTCTGAAATGCACAGTTTTTGAATTCTAAGTTACCCCAACAGAATCTAAATATCTTCAGTATTTTGAAGCACATATAACTTACAAATATCAGAATATACAGATCTAAGTCTTAACACTAAGCACTCAGAGTTTGTTGGGAAAAAGTAATGTTAAAATTAAAGTTATATTTAACGTAAGAAAACAATATTACATCTTCTGTGTGTTGCACTGAATGCAATATATAGTATATAGCAGAATTAAACTATAACATTTTCTGCTGCCTCAGCAAATGTCTATTTGTATCTACAGCTTTCTCAAAAAGCAATAAAGCAAAAAGCTTATTCATTACACTATGGGGATGTATGTTCGATTCACTTAAAACTAAATTCCAAGACACAGTGCTTCGTGTTTCATACAAACAGTTTATGGTTGTCAGTTAGAAGTAGCAAATCTTCACACTCAGTAAAACTGCCTCCGTCTGAAATATATGATGTTTGCTTAGTGACAAAATATGCCCACAGAAGAAGGCATGTGATTCCTGACATGAGTCATATGAATTTTGAAAACTAAAAAGTACTAGCAGCATATATATGTGAGAGGCGTGTTTAATAAATACTCTGAGTTTGTGGGAACACGTTTCCAGGAGTGTAACCAAGCAATGGATATGTCACAACATGCAATAAATCAAGGGCACAGCCAAATTTGGTGTGGGTGGCACCTTATCTTGTGGACAGTGAAAGGGGAATTTTTGTTGCATTGGCAGGAAATTTATGTCACTGAATAGTGAACTACAGTTTTGTTTCTGCTATGAAACAACAGCCAAGAGGGTTGGTAAAAAAAAGAAGGAAAGCCAAGAAAATTAGGAGTATCTTTTCCTCTGTAGTTTTATTAATATTTTTAAAATCAGCCAACATGGTACTTTCAGTGCCTGTAGAAAAGTTTATCAAAAAAAGGAAAAGGAACACACAGGCACAGACTCCACTAATTATTCCTTTCAGTGGTGGTGGATATTCTACAATCATGGTCATTTAAGATTTGCCATGCTATTCGTGTAATATTTGAAATTCCAACAGTCGAGTCAGGACAGACCATTTGTAGTTGCAAAGGGAAGCCACAGTAATTCATGTAAAACTCCAGTCAAACTTGACCTTTGCAAAACTATGCCAATGGGCTATGTAAATTATTCAATGGCACCAAATCACTAGCAAAATAAATAAATAAATAACAATCCATCAGAGTGTAGCATAGACATATTCTGAGTGCAGAGAAGGAAAAATGTGGGCCAGGAGAAGTAAAAGGAAAGAACAGAAGAAAGGAACTAATAGTTACTTGCAGCTGGTGCTTTGGTGAATGCAGCTATAATATATCTAGTCTATGTATATTTAAAATGTTCAGGGTTGCAATCAGTGTGGGCTAGAGCAGAGAAAAAATCGCTGTGTTGCAGATGATGGCATCTGCTGGCTGCCTCAAGCAGGGCCATTTGTTTGGTTGAACAAATCTATGGCCACAGGGAGTTTTTCCCAGCAAATTTACTGATGCTGCCACTTATGTTACAGAAGAAAAACTGAGGATCAACTTTTCACGTGATACAGATGGCTGCTGAAAGACTATGCCATAATAGTTTCTTTGATATGAATTATCTGAAATACTGGTATAGGTTTCGAAGTGACGACAAATCTGGAAGAGATAATTGAATTTCATAAGGAATACACAAGCACATTATGTATGATGTAGCAGCTTTCCCAAAATATTTCAAAAGTAGTTCAGGGCTCTGCCTAATTACTTGTACTTCCTCCTAGGACATCCAAAAATGTAGCATTTAATCATTTTTCAACTGCACATGTTAGCACGATCTGCTCGTCAGCAACCCAGATATGGAAATTAATGTGTGCCAGCAAATTACATCAATTTATTTGCAGTGGTTTAATTTCATTAACTCACGATAAGAGAGATTGAGGTTAACATCTCTCCTTTTATGTACAAATAAACCCTTGGGTGACATATCATATGAAACCAAATTACTGCACATAATAAAGTGACACCACAAATAAAAATGTATTTCCTAATTCAGTTACACTCAGAGATGAACAGTTAGTAAACATACATTTGGCACTGAATCAGTAATCAGCACCACTTCCTTGGTTATGGAATGATCTAAAGCATATGATCCCTCATAGCAGTAAAAAAACTGAGGAGTCCATGATAGTTCCCATTCTGTTTGCTCCTTTTTGTTTCTGGCCCACTGGTCAGAGCAGGCAAAGTGAGGGCTGCTACAACTCCTTGAGGCACTCCTTTGACAAATCTGGGCTCTACACCAGTATTTATAGGATAAATTTCCAGCCCTTCTCTGAAATTGCAGCCAACTGATTTGTGAACCCATCTGTTTGGGACATGCAGATGCAGATTTGGCATCTGTAAAATAAATGTCTTTCCATTTATTAGAAGCACTTGTCATTCTATTGTAATGCAAGATAGGTTAGTGATTTCTCGTCAACAAACTCTAGAAACTGAATTAAACAGAGCTATTTCCTTTTCCAAAGAACTTACAATACACGTATTTATAGCTGATTTTACAGGACCATTGAAAGGATTGACATTAGTATGAAATGGACATTTGAGCTGTGGAAGAGCAGAAGAAGAAAGGTGTGCCAAAGAGTGACTGCCTGCATCTCAAGTAGCAGAGGCAGTCAGAAAGCCTGGCTGCAGGATATATAGCAGCCCTGGCACGAGGCTGTGTGGGGAGTTAGACTGAAATCCATTTTCTCACACCTTTGAAACAATGCTTCTCACTACCATGTACTTCAGCCTCTTCTTATTGTGTCTTATCTTTGTTTTATTGTTTTGGGTTTTTATTTTATTTATTTTTTTTTTTATTTTGGGTGTGAACTAGAACTGAGAACTGGAGTTAATGAACACTGTTTCAACAACTATTGCAAGAAGTCCAGTCTTCACACTCCCTGAAACTCAACTTGTGATTCCTTGAATAAACGTTGCTAAGATAGTGGTCCTGGCTTAATCAAACTTTAGAAAAAGTGTGCAACATAGAAGTGAGCAAGACAGATTATATTTCCCCACTGTGCTTTCAATTTTCCCTCTTCACACTCTAAGCAATGTCTGTCTTCTGCATTTGGTCCCAGAAACATGGACTCCATTTTAGACTGATTAAAAATACAGGCCAAATAAAAATAATATTATTTTTTAGTATGCAAGCAATAAACTTGATGCTGAAAACTGTTGAACTGTATCTTGTTATTATTTTCAGTCCTCAAGGAGTTAATGACAAGACGACACATAACAGCAATCATCCCCTAAGGGTTAACTGATGTAATAGCCTTTGTTTGTTGCTCCAGTCACTGCCACAGTACGTCATGATTTCATAAACTTATATATAGGATCCAAATAAATTCATTGCGTTCTATATGAAAGCAGAACCATTTATCAACCCTGAGGATATTGTCAGGAGAAAATAAGGAAAGTCAAGTGCAGTAATGCTCTTGATATACTGGTTGATGACACCACAAGATGTAAAACACAGTTTGGGAAAAACAGATACAACAAAGAGGTCACTTTTCCTCAAGGCTAGTCCCCTCAGGGATGTATGAAATAGCCTTTGAGAACTCTGGAAAGGAGAAAGCAAAATTGCATACTCACATGAATGAGATAAAGTTCCTTTATCTTTTTCTCCAAAATAATTTTGGGTGCCAAAAGTTGGCTCTTCAGGAAATATGAAGCACGTATTGTGTGAGTAAAGCAATTATTTCTTGTAGAATTGGAACCAACACTGAAAGACTCTCAGTTTGGACTTGGTTCACAGAGAATTTGAAAGTTTGGGAATTTAACTGCAGCTTTTGGGCAAAATAAACTTTGCATGTGCTTATCTTTTGTACCTCTTACTTATCTTTGCAATAGGACAATGAAGCAGTCTAAAGAATTTGTTGAGATCATGCATGAATCTTAGATCCAGAATACAAGTTGAGTCAGTTATGTATTATGATATTTCATAACCTGACTTAATAATACCCTACAGGGTCCCTAAAGAAAGGTATAAAGATATGAATATGATGGATGGACTATTCAAAAAGGGTTTGGTTGGATGGTTAAATCCAAAAGGTAGTTGTCAACAGCTCAATGTCCTGATGGACATGGGTAACAGGGGTCTGTATGGGGATCATTACCATTTAATATCTTCATTAATGACATAGAATAAGATATTGAGTGCACTTTCAGCAAGTTTGCAGACAACACCAAGCCTGCATGGTGCAGTTGACAATCCTGAGCGATAGGATGCCACCCAGAGGGACCTGGACAAGCTCAAGCAACAGGCCCATGTGAACCTCATGAAATTCAATAAGACCATGTGCAAGGTGCTGCACCTGGCTCAAGGGAACTCTGGCATCAATATAACCTGATATATGAAGGGATTGAGAGCAGTGCTGCCAAGACGGACTTCTGGCTACTGCTTGTTGAGAAGGTGGACGTGAGCCAACAGTGACTGCTTGAATCCCAGAAAGTCAAGCGCATTCTTGGCTGTATCAAAAGAAGCATACCTGGTAGGTCGAGGAAGGCAATTCTCCCTGCTCTACTCCAGTCTCATGAGACCCCACCTGGAGTACTGCATCCAGGTTTGGGTCCCCCAAAACAGGAGAGACATGAACCTATTGAAGCAAGTCCAGAGGAGGGTCACAAAGATGACCAGAGGTCTGGAGCACCTCTCCTGTGAAGACATACTGAGAGATAAGGGATTGTTCAGACTGGGGAAGTGAAGATGCTGGTGAGACCTTATAGCAGCCTTTCAAAGGGAGCCTATAAGAAAGATGGGCACAGACTTTTTAGCAGGGCCTGATGTGATAAAAAAATGGGTAATGGTTTTAACCTAAATGAGTGTCAATTTATATTAGATATAATGAAGCTTTTTGCAATAAAGATGGTAACACACTGAAACAGTTTGCCCAGAGAGATGGTAGATAACCTGTCCCTTGAAATATTCAAGGTCAGATTGGATGGTAGGGATTGACCAGATGACTTTTAAAGGTTCTTTCCAACCCCAGCTGTTCTTTGATTCTGTGAAAGAAACAGTAATTCAGAAAGCCATAGTTTTCTTGACATATTTTAAATAGTATTAAATAGTCCATCCTACAGAAAATAGTTTCACAATATGCTTCTTGACTGTTGCATCCTATAAAAGCTTCTTTATGTTTTCCCTCATTATTCCTGACAACTTGCTTTGACTTTCCAGTATCATGTCTTTTTTACTGCACTGCTAAGATTGCATTTAAACCCTTATTTACTGTAAACCATCTTTACTTTGCATGTAGGAATCATAATTTTAAAACAATTTCCAGATTTCATAGATTTCAAAATTTCATAAGAAAATAAACATATTGTCAAGAAATATTAACTGAATCTCTTCAGTAACACTTTTTAGAAAAGCCACATCTAACAGTATGTTCTATTGTTGCTAAAGTGTTTCTTTTGAGTCTTCAGTGCTTAAAAAAAACAAACAAAAAACAAAACCAAAAAAACTTGTGTCATATTGCACCTATTTCCTAGTATAGACCTGTCTAGACACATGGCGTTTTTCCACTTTCAAGAATTCATATTTTTATATGGAGAATAAGAAAAAGATAATTCATCAAAGAAAAATTCATCTTGACAGATCCTAAAGTGTTTTAGAATAACTCCTTTGGATCATGCAGATATTTTTAGCTAGATGTTAGGGGTAACTAGGGGAAAAAATACTTTCCCTTCATCTTTATTTTTACAGAAATTACATTAATTGATACCTTCAGCTGATAGTATTTGAGTACTGATAATCAGCTGGAATTCTGAACTCCTGAGATATTTCTGTCTTTGAGGGTTTGGGCCTGACAGCATATCCAGCATTTCAGTATATTAAGTATACATTTTCTTCTAAAAAGTGGTGCCTCCTATCTCTCTTGTGGCATTGGGACAATATATGTGTGTCTGTGTTGTGTGTTTTACCTTTTCAGCATGCTTTAGAGTAGAACTGTCTTCAGCTGCTCTACCAGAACTTCTTAATTTCAGTTAAGTGTGATAGTGGATTACTATATGACAATTATATGGGCCTTTCCATCTCTTTCATTATAACAATACAGATAAAATGATATTGTGTCTGAAGTAATATTTAACGGAGAACACAATAGGATTATGTTTCTTGTCAGTAGTTCGGTTTTGGCTCCGCCATTGAGTGTGAAGTAATTAATTTCACCTTCCTTTAAAGGATTTCATGGTAGTTTGATTAGATACTACTGAGAACTACTTGTTCTGTGTTTTAATCTAAGTGAAGTAATAGACTTGTGAACTATCATTAGTGCTTATTTAGTTGGCTCTCTTTAGCTTATTTTCTTCCTAAGAAGATTATATAGCAATCTAAGCCAAGAGCGATGAGTGAATATGACAGTATATTCAAGGTATGTTCCAAGCAGCTAAACATTCCCCTCAAAGTTGCTAATGATAATAACTTAATGTATAAAAGTATTTCTTCCTCTTTAATAATGTATCAAGCACTCATTCTAATAAGTAAGTGCACAGCGAATATCTTTGGTTTGTCTAATATATTAAACACTTTAGCACATCTGCATACATTCCATAGTAACTTTAAGGTTGCATTGGTAAAAAGGTAAAATTTGTATAAACTTATGCTGGAAAATACATGGGAAATTTGTCAACTTTACCTGTTTTAAAATAAGAACTGAAACACTGCTCCCTTTTTGTTTCAACATGTGGAAGAAATGTTATTTAAAATGAAGCACTAGTTCTGCGTAGACAAAATCTATTCCCTGGGAAGATTGAACTACTCATCTTCCCAGTCATTAACAGAGATTCCTCCAGAAAAGGGGAGAGAAAGTGAGGGAGAGATGGACTTCAGAATATGAGCAATTATGATTCAATGAAATGTAATATATTCTTTTTAAATAACAATTTGCTTTCTTCTTGTCCCTCTAATGGGTTCTTTAGAATCCCTCTTCTCAATAGTCTGATGACTGCATTCAGGAGACCAAATCCATGGGCATAGACATGAATCATATATCTCATATTAATATGAGACAGTGAATTGACAGTGAAATCTCTGCATATGTTTTCTGTGTGATTTCAGAATAACTGAATACTAAATCTCTGAACCCCACAGTAAATAAGTGAAAATCTCAGCTACAGTTTCACTCCAAACAACTTCGTTATTGAAGGCCAGACAGAAAGAGACTGTCAAAACCGACATTTAATCCTCCCTCTGGAGAAATATTTACACAAATTTTTGAAGCTACATCTGTTATAGTTCTTATAAATGGGATTAAAACATTGTACTTATGCAGACTAAAACCTTCATTTAATACTTAGGTATATTTAATAATAATAAAAAGAAAACCATCCCTAAAACTCAACCAAACATCAATTATTGTGTATTAGGAAAAAGAGACATATTGAATCACTTATTCAGAACCTCTTTTTAACTTCTATTGAAAACGTTTACATCATGGACTCAGCAGTGTCTGGTCTTGTCCAGTTCCAAAGGTGTTTTTTTTTTTTTAGCAAATCAGCTCTCCAGGCATTTCTATTAATATGAGTTTTATAGAATGGGTTTTAGAAATATTAGTCAGGTCTTGAAATATATATTTAACAACAACAGTAAAAAGATAATTTCAGATAGTGGAGAGATATTTTAATAAACAACATACAGAGATTTTTTTTTCCACAAAATTTTCTCAGTTGGCTACCCATAAATAATTACAAAGAACTGACAAATTGACTAAGAGGCTGGAATCCTTCTTCATCTGTGATCAAAATAAAGCACTTTTTTGAAAGCTCAGGTGGTATTTCGGTGGTACACAAGCCTTGAAAAAACTTTTGAAATAGGATGAATTTCAACTTGGAAGAATTATAGCAGTAATAGTATGACATTGATAAATTAGGCAATTTTACAAAGAATTGCAAATACAGTATACAGATGAATGAGACCTTGATAGTAGGCATGGTAGAAAAATCTGACAAATACTGTAAGAAAGTCTAAAAAGAGATTTTATTAGTACACATGTATAAATCATTTGAATAGCTGTACCCAGTAATGTGGCAGTGTTACTTATCCTCTGAAGTTACAAATGTGTAACAGGAACACAGACCAAAACCTAAAAAAAAGGTGCTGGGCTAAACAGCTTTATCTTCAAAGACGTGAACAAGATTTATATCTATTTTCCAGATTTATTCTAATGGCAATTGTTGTTTTGTTTTGGGGTTATTTTGTAAGAGGCTAGTGATGTAATGAAAACCAAACAAAAGAGCACAAACAAACACAAACCTGAAGAGAATATAAAAATTTTTAAAGGTATATTTATATTTTAAGACATGAAGTTTGTATTTGGAAATCTGTTATATTAGAGTCTTTCTGTTTGACCCATGTACTCCTCTAATAAAATCAAAACATTGGTTTTGGCTAAGATACAACTCTTTTCTGGCTGAAGTTTATTTTTCAGAAAGCAATCCTTCCTTCCTGTATGAGTAGTTACAGAATCCATGTTTTCATTTGACCATATGGTTAATTATTTGCATCATTAAAAAGAATTTTATTTTATTTTGTTATAACTTGTGATTCAAACAGGGACCCAACTATAAATAACTGTCTCCTATTAAATAAAAACTGACTTTGCAATGTTTTTTTCCTTTCATTTGTATGCTTCAATTAATAAGGCTTTGTTGAAGAGATAATCAAACCACACTGTTTACTTTTCTTCTCACTACCTTAAAATCATTTGGCTGATTATCAGTGGAGTTTTTGGAGTTACTAGGCAGCAATCTGAATGATACAAGTAAGTAATAATAAATATTTCAAATTAATATGAAAATGTTCAATGTTAAATAGAGGTCAGGATGAAGTTTATGAAAATTACTTAAGGTTTTAATTGAGATTTTTTTTTCTGTTTGAACTCTGCTAGATATTTGGACCTATTCTGTTGAACCAATGATGCTGAAAATCAGTTATTTTTCCTAGAAGAGTATCTTAAAAAAATTTTGTCATTTTTTTTCTCTTATATCTAATAATTATGTTTTCTATTTTTTAAATAGCTTTCTTTCTAAAATGCTTGAATTCTGGACCTCCATGATGTGCAACCTAATGACAAATATATGTTGATATATACATTTAAATGATTAAAAAGATTGTGCATTGACAAGTTAGCATTCCTTTTTTTTTTTTTTTTTTTTTTTTTTTCTGGATTGTACTCTTGGCTAATTTTCCCATGCCACACTTCAATAAAACCAACAAATGGCGTAAACAAGTTGTATATAATGAATGTAGAAATTTGGTTTAAAATAAGATCTTCAGTATGTGCTAGATCCTCTTTCTGAGAAAAAAATTAAATAGTAATAATAAAAGATTTGTTCCTCAGTGAGTATCCTCAGAAGACAGAAAGTTCCATGTGCTGCATCTTGATGAATCAATTTCCTTCCAGCAGCAATCATGGTATTAAAGGGATGATAGGCAGCATTTTGGGAACAGTTCTTGGGAGTCAATACTTTGGGTCATGTGAACAGCCCCGTGCTTGGTCTGCTGGAGTCCTGAAAACCAGGACACCAACTTGTAAGCTGCCTCCAGTTACATAAAAGTGAGCACACTGACTGCAAACAGTGGCAAACAGTAAAATATTTGATCACAAATCATACAGTATAATTAGGATGGGGAGAGAAACATGTTTTATCTGTATGTTTCTGACGTGCCCAGTAAATTTGCTGTAGTATGCAAATTTTAAAAAATAAATTAAATTAGGAAAATGTAATGAAAGGAGTTATCTGTATATTTTGTTGACAATTCCTATAAATGTAAACAATGTTTTGGGGAATCTGAAACATTTCTGAGTATCTCTTGATTTATGGCAAATCTTTTGGATGAAATGGGAATAGACTATACAGGGGGTTGTTTTGGTTTTGTTTTTTGCTTGCTGTTCTTTGCAATAATTTTTTATCTTTTTGATTTGTAGTTATTTTAAAATGTGTTTCACATATTCATTTTTAAAGCCTTCCAGCAAAGCTGGACTTTTTCTATCAGGCACACCCATTTATATGTGCTCTCATGGTGGTACACATTAACCTTCTCTACAAGTTGATTAAGGATCACGGAAAGTTCTTCCAGCTAATGAGAAGCCAACCCACTCACTCAGCATTCAATTACAAAGGTAATTGTAATTCAGTAGCCAGAGTTTTTAAATGCATCTTAATGTTAACATATCCTGAATATTTTCAAGATACATAGAAGGTTAGATTGGTGATTATGATTTTTATTTTGAACTGTAATAATATCTTAAGTTACACTCAAATATGTGCCTAATTTGAGCTTATGAAAATAAAAACAACTCATATGAGTGAGCGAAACACAATGAACTACATGTAAGGAGGCTATAATTTTAAGTCATTGAAGTATTTCTCAATTTTTCCATTTTTATTTAACAAGAACTTTTATTCTTTTTTTGTTGTTTTTGTTTGGTTTTATGAATAAAGGGTTTCATCCAAATTTATCAGAAACACTGACATATTCTTAAACTTTTATTACCTCTCTGTCTATTTCAGGAATTTCAAATAAAACTAAAATTTTTAAGAAGCATATCTTTTTCCAGATTAAAAAAAAACCTTTGAAAACTTACTGTCCAAAATACAAAAGCCTCAAAAAAAACCCCAAAAAAACCCAAACAAAACATTTTAGGCTAACTAGCTTCCAGATTTAGAAAAATGTTTTAAGGACCTAGATATTTTAGTGGATATCTTCAATTTTTTCACACACTTGATTTTTTTTTTTTTTTATATTTTGTGCATACAAGAGACTAGAAAGTATCACAAAATGTTCATAACTGTGATAAAAAATTATGATTACTTTTATCCTTTACTTTATGATCCAAGGAAATTTAGTCAGATGCCTTAAAATGATTATTGGTTGCATAAATATTACTCATTTTATATAACTTGTTAACTGTATACTTGTTTAAGGAAGTCACTGGGAGCAACAGCCTACTCAAACTTTTCACATGGGAATTGTGATGATTGCTAATACAGGAATTATGCTTCCAAAGAAAATATCATCTTATTTAAGTTTATGTGATGAACTTGTCAAGTCTATGTTTTCATGTCATCAGTAGAAAACCTAGGCTGTTGCCAAAAAAGAATATAAATTTTGGCCAGTCCCTACTGGCATGTTTACTCTGTTGTGTGGCTCAGATGTCCAAGGCCAAGGCAGGCTGAAAAAGAAATTTTGTCTGATCACTGTGGGGATAGAGAAGGCAGAAATTAGGTCCCTCAGTTCTTGGCTGTTCCAAGGGACCTTCTACCAGAGACATGTTTCTGTTCTTCCCCAAAGGAACCAGCCCCAAATGTCCCCCTTTCTTTTCAGTTCAGTAGCATCCCTCAACATGCTTGTCCTTACACATCTGGAATTGAAGGCTTAGAGTTTTTGCAGTGTTGGTTTAGAATGTCTGTTCTTCTCTTAGTGGTTAAAAAACAGACAAGAGAAAGTTGGTGGTTTTATCTTCTTCTCAGATAAAAGGTGTAAGAACTTAAAAAATTATGTACTTAAGTCTCTGTAGTTATTAGAAGATGTATGTGTGTCTGTGTTAATAGATGCAGGTGTTGGTCAAAAGGTAAGAATAGATTCTGACTATTAATTAGTTTAATTTTAAAATTTAATTAGCTAATTTTTGTCGTGTACAGTAATATTTTCTGTTTCACACTGATTTTTTTCCAACATGAAATTGCGTATTCCTCAGTGTTTCTTATATTCTTTTCTTGCATATATAAAATAAAAGCTTATATTGTCTTAGTGTTTCCTGCTGACACCTGTGGCTATATAAGAATCAATTACAAACCAATTATAAACACAGCATGGATTCCCATACAGAGATACAGAAGGCAAGGAAGATAAGCAGCACAATTTTTGATTTTGTTTTTCCAAGAAAACCTCTGGCAAGAAGTATAACCTGTGAATATTGTTTAATTTCAAAGTAAGCCTAATGCTTCTATTTGCATGAGAGCAGGACTCTGTGAGGGAAAGCTCTTCATACAGAAATAGTTCTCCTTCTGAAGAGCTTCATGTGCCAAGAAAGTTATGAGCAATTGAAGTTCCTTTGCTTGGCTTTTACATTCTCTTTGAATTATGTGGCTTCTGATTTTAGACTTTAAAATGTCAGCTAAGCGTAAACTGCATTAACCTGCATTAAACTGCAAAGGTATTCTTGATGGACAGCAAATGAGAGAAGGAAACAGTTAATAAATTATGTCAAGTTACAGTGTAATGGGACAGTAAGACCTGGAACTACCCCTAGAATGGCACACTTTCATTCTTTTGAAGCAAGATTGTGTCAGACACCTTTATGTCATTCCATCTTGGGGCTTATAGCATATCAGATATGCTGACAGCTAGTCTGAGTAGGACTGACATTTTAGTCCAATTTTAGTGCTGAACACAGGAAAAGTATTTTGGGTACCTGAGTCGATAGATGAACAGCAGGATGCTCCCCAATAATGCTTATTAGTGCCAAGCATAACATGAAGTTGTAAAATAAGCACATGCCCTGTCATCTCTTACCCAGAATAATTTTATCATTTATTTTTTATTACTTTGCTACATTATTTTAATGTAACAGGAATTGTGTAAAAACTATTACTTTTTCAAAAAATTCTACTTTTATTGAAAAGTAGCAAAATCTGATATTAATGTTTTAGGGCTTTTTTAACGGAATATCTGGCATAAAGCCCACCTGAAGACCAAAATTGCAGGAGGGCAGTATATTTAACAATGCCTTCCTCACATTTGAATAATACTATCTAGACAGTAAAGATAAAATCTTGTCTGCTCTGAGGAAAAAAAAAAAAAGGAAAAAATTAAAAAACAACAACAACAACAAAACAAACAAACAAAAAAAAACCCCACCACTCTCTACCTTGTGAATTCATTACTTCATTATTAAATTAATATTCACTTCACATCCATATCCCTTTGAAGGTCACAGTGCTTAGCTATAAAACCTTAACTAGGTTAAGCTCTCTTGATGACAAAGAGCTCTGCATTTCAGTTAGGCATCTGTATTTAATGGGGATTCATCTGGCTCTTTTCATGTGGGTGAACAGCAGTTTCAGTGTGGTGACCCTGTTTGCAAGCTTGTTATCCTGAAGGGTTATACAGCACCCCAATATGAAAATTTTGAGGGGGAGCTTGAAGACTTTAATTTCTCCTGAATTCATTCAGCTGAGATATGGAGAAAGCTCTTACTACTGTGATATTTAAATGTTGAATTATTAACCCTATTCTCATATTACCTGTGCTGAAATTGTATTGCTTTATGAGAATGAGAGGATGCTTTAGGAAATAAAAAACTTTTTTTGAAAGCTAAAAGTCTTTCATTTTGATAGGACAAAATGGACAAATTTGTAATTGCATAGCTTGGTGAAAATGAGTATTAACATACTGTGTACATTTCAGAGGGGAAAAAAGAAAAACAAAAGAACAAAACACCTGATTCTCTCTTCTGTCATACCATTGATTGGTGTCATTGTAGTTGTAATATTGTGATATGTAGGGAATTTTGGTATAATAGAAGTCGCAATACATACTGCAATTGTGTTTCTTTTGTCCAATTACTTGGTTAATATAAGCTTAAAGATGTTTAGAAAATTCTTCATGTGTTTTTAGAACAATCAAAATATATATGAATTTTCTTTGAAATCTAGACATTGTATTTCCTTTAAAGTAAGAAGGTTCTTGAGAATAAAGACCAGGTTTGATTCTCAGTTATATGAATATGAACTCGAACTGCTTGGACATTTTTCAGAATGCAATTTCTTATTCAGATAACAGTGAAATCTTCCTAAATAGCTGCAAGCACAGTCTTCTAATGAAAAGGGAAAGGAACATCCTTTAATGCACTCAGAAGACTCCTGTGGTTACACTTTTAACAAGTATACACTTGATTCCTGTGTGTCCTATAAGGAATACTGAATTGCTTACTGCATTACACTGAGGAGACTAAACTGGATGGTTATAGCTTCTAGAAAAATCAGTCATAAAACCAGGAGGCTATAAGAAAGAAGCTGAAGAAAACAGGAAATCCTTGTTATTCAGGAGAAAATATCAAAAAAGTAAGCTGCATGGTGTCTTGCCTAATCATGGGAATAGATAAAAATGAGTCTGTGAGAAAAAAAAATTAGAGCAGAAGCTTTTGGAAAGGACTTGAAGGCTCTACATTAGGAAATCTATTATTTTCCAACTAAAAGACAAAGGTTCCAAGACAGCCAAGAGTGCAGAAATCTCAGATGGCACAGATCACTGACAAAACAATAAGAGAGAGCAAACATTATATGCTCTCCTAATTTTTCAACTGTATGTATTTTGCCACTTCTCCAATCTCTGAGTGCCCTGTGGTTAAGTCATCTTTTCTTTGATAAATTTTATGGAAAAGTCAAACAGTGAACAATTTGGCTAGGACAACAGGAGTGGTGGGTGAGTGGGGAGTGTGGAGAATGTGTGTGTGGATTCTCTTCCTAAAACCTGAGATAGATGCTTGCCTCCTACTTTCATTCCTTAGTCCTTTTATACCTTGACACCTCTATTTTAGTTGGCTTTTTACAGTGGCTTTTCAGTGCATTAAAAGAAAGTAGACAAGGCTTGATTCAGAGGGAAAACTGTAATGTGAGAATAACTGTTCCAAAGATAGGAACTTGAAAACAAGTGTAGTTAATCAACTGTTTGAATGGAAGGACGTCACTGGTAGAGTTTGGTTCTGTGTTTGTTGGCTTTGTGTTTGTGCTGCTTAACACATTCATAAAAGTTGTGGAAAAGAGAGTGAGTGGGAGATGACAAAGAATGCATCTGGTGCAATTGTATTCCAGATAGAAAGGATAAGGGCAGATAGTGAAAAACTAACTGCAAAACTGCTATAGGAGACTGCTTGAGTAATGAAAATAGCATATGAAGTTTAATATAAGGAATTTTAAAGTGATGCGCCTGGGAAAAAATCATACTAGTTTCACATTAAAAAAATTATGGGCTCTGGCTGAGCCATTTTCACTCTTCTTTTATCATAAAATTTCATTTAAAATCCACTTACTCCTTATGCTTCTCTGTGGAAAATGGCAGAACCAGCCTTTTATTTCTTTCTTCTGTTTTGCTTAAAAATAACGCTGTCAGAAGTACTCTAGTTATCATTAGATAACAAGCCTACTAAAACACCTTTTATTTTTCCACTCTAGGAAGTTTGCAATGTTTGTCTTTTGTCACATTAATCTAAAGCCATTTGTTCTCCTGATAATTAAAAAAGGACACTCATGATGGCCCCTTAGTGTTGTGGAATACATTTTTATGTTTGTGACCTGCATGTTGGGTACATGCAGCACTTTGTTATCAAGCTTCGAAGATGATATGAATGTCAGGTTTTATAATGAAAGCTGACAATTGCACTTTAGAAAAGCCATAAATGTGAAATCTGTGTCCCACTGTGTAACAAAATGGTCAGTGACCGAGGATAAAGGTTAACAAGATGGAAACAATAAATCTGATTTAAGTGAAGGGCTCTCATATCTATCTCAATACTACATCTTAATTAAACAGTCTTTTCCACACCACATCATATTATTTTGCTTCCTTTTCAATAATTGGATAGATACTTGAAAGAATAATAAAAAAAACAGAGTGGTATAACAGAGTGCTGAATTGCAGTCTCTTTTTTAGTTTTCTGCCTTTTCAAGGCATTTTAAGAAGTTTTTTTCTCTAAAGACTGAGCCTAAGATTGAACTTGAGTGGACATTGCACTGATATAAAGAAGGGACTTTGCTGACTTACTTTTCTGGACAGTTCTACAAAGTGTTCAATGCCTTAAAAAGAAACAGAGAAGGAAGAATTTCAGACTCTCTTAGAGAGAATTTGAACTCTTAGAGACAGAAGAATTACAGACTCAGACTTCGCTACAGCCTGTACTGGAACACAGGATTTTCAATATATTTCATCTGCAGTCAGTCTGAGGAAAAAGGTCTTACAAGGAACCTCATTTCAGTTAACAATTTTGCTTTAGTGTAAATGGTTCCACTAACACTGCGTACTGAGTGTCAGTAGAAACAGAAAAAATTATGTGAGGATTTGAATAATTCAAATTAAACCAGAAAAAAAAAAACCCAAACAAACCAAAACCCAAACATATTTTATTTTGCCTATAGTGGACTAGAAGTTAATTTAATGTGATGTACAAAATGAAACAATTCACCCTATTATAAATTGTGAAAAAAACATGCTTTCATATTCACAATCATTCAGATATAAGAATATTTTAGCATAAAATTTAGGCACCTGTGATGGCCTATTTTCATATGACATCATGGCTAGGCTTCGCGAACGAAGATTTACAAGGGCTCTACCCACGCTTGCTACAAGCACGTTGGTGGCTAAA
>JAWWEE010000158.1:19787636-19846196 GCA_035221455.1 Xenops minutus
AATAGTATAATTGTGTGTGTGCTTTGCAATAAAGTGAGCTTTGCTGTTAACTCATATTGAGTCGTCTCTCTGCTCCATGAGCCGGCCTCCGTTACAACAACTATTAAATTTTAAAATTCCATAGTTAACTTCTTTTGAAGTGTTTTGCTTCTTTCTAAGAGATTCAAAGCTTTGATGTCCAACAATTTTCTGGATTATGGCTCATTTTTAAGATCCATGAGCACTGGATTCCAATTTCCCAAATAACAGGTGAACACAGAGGCAGTTACATTGCAGTGGATGAACAAACAGACACCAGACGTAATACTAACTGATCACACACAACCAAGGAGACAATTTTGCTTTAAATGTATGACATATAACCCCACTTGGAGAAATGTTATCTGAATTACGTTGTACCAGGAAAATAATAAGTTCAATTCAGATGGAGGAATAGAATCCTGGATATTCACTCATAAGTATACCTCACAAATATCTTATTTAATTACACACAGTTAATCTTGTAGTATTCCTCCAGCTTGCCAAGATCCTACTTGCAGTCCCCTGTAGCTTTGCGCTGCATGCATGCAAATTTAATAGGCTGTTCTCTGCTCACCATGAAAAGAAAAGTAGAGAGCAAGGATGAGCTGAATAACCATGAAAATTGCCCTCTGCTAACGTGCCCACCCTGGCACTAAGAATACACTGCCAACCTGCATGCAGTTTTCTGAACAAAATTTCACCTCAGTTGTTTACTTTGCTTGCTTCTAGGAATGTTATATAAGATAGTGTCAAAAACCTTGCTGAGGACACATAGCAATTGGCTCTTTCTCCTGTCGACAGGGCCTGAGCCTCTGTCACTACAGTTCAATTGCTTTAGCGTGATTTCTTCTTGGTAGATTCATGGGAGTTGTCACTAATCTCCTTGTTATCTTCTAGGAGTTTGCAGACCTTTTTCTGAGATTATTTCTGCCAATCTCTTTCTGGGAAATGCATACCTTTTGGTTCTGTAAGCCTTTCACCCCTCAGTGAGTCTGCCATCATCCAGTCTCTGCCAGGCTTTGCCCAACTTTAACATATCCTGGCAATTCATTTGAAAAATTCATAACAAAAGGTAGCAACAGTCTATTGTATAACCCAATAAATGAAACTTATGACTAAATTATTATGCAAGGCTCCTGAAATAGCAACAGCTTATATGTATTAACTCCTTTTAATTATTCTTTTTGTTTGTAAAAGAAATTGGTTTGTACACTATTGATACTCTTTATGAGTGATTGAACCTTTATGCAATTAACATTTCTGGAACTAAGAATTAATGTCATAATCTATATTTGCTTACAAGCACTAATTTTCTGTGTTACAGAATGGAATAAACAAATATGTATTTAACTACTGTAAAGGAAATGTTACATTGAAAAGTGATTATCTGAACTAGTGATCAGAGCAAAGTAAGAATTTTTAATTTTGTCTGATGGTACAACTTCAATGTACAATAGACCTCTGTGAATCTCAGACAAATTTAAATAATTGAGCAAATAAGGAGGTCTCTGATGAAATGGCACTTCCTTCAAAATAAGTTTTTATGTGAATACAAACCATGCAATTTATGGTTCCAATTCCAAGACAAAAAGGAGAAAAGCCATCTCATTAGTTAAATAATGTTTCTTTAAAAAAAAAAAAAAAAAGCTAGAAAATATATTAGGCTAGTCTGGATGTATAGAAAACATTCAAACATTCATCAATAAAAGGTTAACTGAAAGTTCTGGGTAAGAAACCTCCTGACCTGCTAGCCTATTTGAAATTACCTGTAACATCAATGAATCACTTCTAACACTACCTGTTTTCTGTCTAGAAACTTCATTTCCATGTTATTTCAAACTACACTTTCATTCATTGGAACTTCTAGAGCGTTTATCACACGACTAAAAAAAAAAAAAAATCCTTGAATTGCTATTAATTAAAAAGCAGAAAGGGAGGGTGATAGCTTAAAAATTGCTAATTTAGAATAAAAGAAGGAAATCAGTTGTTCATATAACTTGATTTTACTGTGAACAAATAAATAGCTAGATGGGAAAATTTTACTGAAATTAGAAGAAGTACATTTAACTTTCTTGACAGATAAGAAATATAGTTAAGAGGTCTAACTTGTATTACATTCTTCATTAAATTGTATAAATTGCATAGATTTCCTACTACCTAAATTAGAAATTCCAATTTACTTGAAATCGGGGCACAAATAAAGCACCTCCAGTCACGCTGGGGCCCACACTTCTCATCTGAGATTCACAATCTTTGGTGTCACTGTTCTGCAAAAACCTATCCACACAAGCAGCTGAATTGTGTAACACAAGTAGGTTTGCTTAAACCGAAGATGAGCAAGATATACGAATATATTAATATAAAATGCTCTTTTTCTCTTATGAAAATAGGACATTCCAAACTGATAGGGAACAATTTAGCATGCTGTGAAATATGGTGATCTGCGGTAAAAACCTCACACATGCTCTGTGCACAAATCAGAGAACAAGTTTTATATAAATACACTTTTATCAGTGAAAATTTTCAAAACTAATAAAAATTCTCAGATTATTATCAAGTTGTAAGGAAATTGAGGATGGACCTATTGATAAAAAGGTGAAACACATAGGAGTCTGACTTTGAATATAGTCACATTCTTACTGTAACTGTTTTCTGAGTAGGAAAGCAGAAATAACAGTACTGAAATGGGAGACATCATGAAGAAAAATAACACACTGGTAAGTACAGGTAATTTAATGGATATCTTAATTTCTGAGAGAGAAATTTGGATTTGTTTAGTCTTTTCTGAGCAATGATGCAAAAATCCCTTTTGTTTGATATTTGCCCAAGCAAAGATGTCTCCTGCTGCTATAGTGTTTTATGTATCAGAAATGTGCTGCTTGCTTCAGCTGCTCATCTCACCAAGTGCATTCAGATTGGTTTTTGTCAATTAAAGCTAGAAATCCAAGTGGATATCTGACTCATTATTCTTGCAGAAATATGATCATGCTCAGGGGTTTTGACACCAAGGTCGCAGTTACCCTGAGAGAGAGACCTGCTTAAGCACAGAGGAACGTTCTGCAGTCATATCACAGAATGTTGTATAAGAATAGCGGTAAAATGTAGTTGATTGCAACCTTTTCAAAACATTATAAACCTTACTCTGTAACACAGTAGAAATATTTTCACTCAAAACCAAGGATATTTTGAATAATGTATATAATTAAGCTTGGTAATTTTGTAAGAGAAACCTGCAGAAAGGGTTTCTTGTTCTTTAACTTTTGAAACAAAAGTCAACAATTCACCAGTAATGATTTAGTCTACTCCATTAAATAGACAAAGACACTGAAGGGAGACATTACCACAGTCTACAACTTCCTTGTGAGGGGAAGAGGACAGGCAGACATTGATCTCTTCTCTGTGGTGATCAGTGACAGAACCTGAGGGAATGACCTGAAGTTGTGCCAGGGGGGGGGTTTAAGTTGGATATTAGAAAAAGGATCTTCATCCAGAGAATGGTTGGATACTGGAACAGGCTGCCCAGAGAAGTGGTTACAGCACTAAGCCTGACAGAGCTCAAGAAGCATTTGGATGATACTCTCAGGCACATGGTGTGACTCTGGGGGATAGTCCTTTGCAGGGCCAGGAGTTGGACTCAATGATCCTTGCAGGTCCCTTCCAACTTGGCATATTCTGTGATTCTGCAATTGCTTAAAATATTTAACACCCTTCAATTCTCCTCAGTTTCATTTAGAGATTTGTGTCATTTTTGGAATAATGTCACCATACCCCATGTCATCATTTCTATATTCAGGCACATGTGATAATGCTCTTTCCATTCTTTGGACATTTTTTTTATAAAATTGCTATTGTCACTGGACTCATTTGATTGATGGTGCGAAAAACTGTTCACATAAGATGCACCTGTGCAGTTAAAACATGAAGGAGTATTTAACACCTCTCAATATGGGTAAAGGTTGCTCTTGATGACCTTCAGGGTTATTCCAGTATGTTGATTTGAACATACTTGCTAAATCAGGATGGACTGTGTTCTGAGAATTAAAAAGCTCTGAGTTTATTCTTGATGGATTTTTAACATTAATAAGGCCCTATTTCATTTTTCCACTGATGTAGCTCCCACAGGTTTTTAGCGCACTCATTGTAAGGTCCGTAATATCTAGGAATAACCAGCAGATCCAAGTGACAGAGCCAACAGAGACAGAAACCAGTACCTTTATACTCACAAAAAACCCTCCCCAAAAACTGAATCCAGCATTAGTATTGTGACACAAATGCTTTGGAAGATGGTAAAATTATAGCATTCAGCAATGGGTTAGTCTATGAAAAACTAGATATGAGTATTAATAAGTTATACAGTTTTGTATGTGTACAGTACAGCAGAATTATTTCAATTAACAAAAAAATCAGATACTCATATTGTAAGAGGGAAAAGCAAAGAAAAAGTATATTGAGTTCTTTACCACACTGGCTTATCTCCTGTCTAAATATATGAAATTTTAAGTACAGGTAGAAACATTGTTTCTTATACTATTTGTGGATATTTAATTCAATAATGTCACACAGTATTTCTAACAGTAAACTGCCATGTTCTCTTGTTTTCCTTCATTCTTACATCAGCTGGTATAACCTGCAGTTTTTTTATTTTATCAGTGTGTATACTTTGAAGTGTCACATATGTATTTCACTAAAATCTTAACATCCCTAGAAAGTCTATCTAAATTTGTATTTGCTATGCCATAAAGCATTTAACTGGCTTTTTTCTGCTTTTAGCATGCACAAGTACCTGTAAGATTAGTTTCCATAAAGTAGACAAAAAAGTTATGAGTTGGTAGGATATGGTAGATGCAGAATTAGGGAATAACTATGCTTTAGCCTTAACCAGCTCAACTTATTAAGTTCATCAGTGTCTTATAAATAATGCAAGGTTATTTAACAAGATATATCATCTAGTGATGAAAGAACATAGCCTGGTATATTTATACTCTTCTTAGACTGAGGTTTACAATTCAAACATTCATCATTTGTTCCCCAAAGGCCACCTTTCCCTATCAAATACTGTAAGACATCAATAGCTGTGACAATATTAAAGATCTCAAGTATTTTCACTGTTAAATCCCTGTTAAACTGCCTATTTTGATTTCATATCCTTTCTCGCTGAGAAAAGTATACCATCATCCTGATTGTGCAGATGGCCATATGTCTTTTTTTGTCACAGAACTAGAGTTTCTCTCCAGTAACAGATTGTGCAAACATGGAAAAAAACCCCGCCCATTACACTCAAAAGCTTTTGATCTCTCGTTGGAGAGATCATAACCATCCAAATCTAAGATCCAAATTGGATTTTCCCTCCCCTCAAATCAGTTTAGGTTTGCAAATTCTTCCATGAGATGTGTATGGCAGCAACTGGACAGCTGGTGCAGATTTTCTTTCTTTTTAGTTGTTACTTTCTAGGGGCCGAAATGGTGTATTGTTTACATTCCAAACATGGGCTGGTATACTGTTACTGCTTCCTCAGAGATCTAGGCTACCAGTTTCCATCTGGGTCATGACAACGGTTTCATTTCTGATCTTCGTATAGGCCTTTCTCCAAACAACTATATTCTCCTGAGAAAAATTCTCTGTTATTATTTTAGGTCAGGTTTCTGGTAGTCAGCTTGCTGTCACTCCACAAGTTTGCACCTTTGCTCTACATTGCACTTTCTGTAATGAATCCTGATTCTGAGCCATAATGAAAATCAGTGAATTTCCCTGGGCAAAATGAAGGTGAATCTGTAGGTTAAAATTATTTTTTTATTATTATATATGTCATTAATGTTCTTTTTATACTCATCTGGCTCCTGCCTTTTAAGAAGAGAAAAGCAAAATTAATAAGTGTACAGCTGTACAAATTTATTTTTGAAGGATGAAGTCTATTGATATGACAGCCCATATGTTCAAATTTTGGTAACAGCCAGGCAGGGTTAGAAATAAAATTTGTAAGAAGAGTTTCAATATGACTGTGTATTTTGGTTTTTGAGAGAGAAATTGATAAAAACTAGTGATGCCACTGATAAGGTTTGAATATATGGTGAAAATTGTCTGGCTTTGATTTTAAAATTTGCATTAAATTTACATCTCTGAAAAAAAGATTAAATAACTAAATATCCGACCCTCCCAAACTAGAAAATTCTCTATTCATGAGGAAAGTCTTCAGACAACCTCTATTTTCAAAGCTGAATAGGAATGATGTAGCTATAGAAATACATTGCTGAAAAATAGATTCCATTTCTGTCATGCACATTCACTACTTGAAAATAGAATAATAGAAAGAAAGAAAGGAAATTGAAGCTCAAAGGAAAAAAAATTATAACAGGTCTTTTTTTCCATTTACATTGTCTCCTTCAGATTTGTCAGTCTTGAATAGTTATGTGTTCTTTTGGGTGTCTGTGTCTCAAGTTTTGGAAAAGAAAAACTTCAGCATTTCTTGTGCTCAGAACTCTTTTATGGTAGGTTTTTATATCTACTAACCAAATAACTTCCTTGTCTACAACTAGAAAAAGAAAAAAAACTTCATGGCATAATGTTATTACTCAAATAGACTATAGTAAGATAACATTTTTATGAAAACTGACTTAAGAGATTTAAATCTTTCTATGTTTAAAAAAAAAAAATTCAATTTTTCCCTTCTGTTGCTGCATTGCAACAGTGTTTTGGCTTTACAAGGTATGTTCTCCACTTTGTTGTGTATAATTGTGCAGAAATTGTCAAAACTAACTATAACTGTACAGACTTGTCAAAACCAAGGCTGTTGGGACTTTGAATCCTCCATCTTATTCCTGAGTATGATAACTGCTTGTCTGATCTCCTGCTTGTCTGATCTCACATCAACACTTAGTGTATAGAGCTTGCATTCCGGTCTTTATACATTTTTTGCTGAGTCTGACATAGTATTGTCCTGAAAGGAGATATTTATA
Organism: Xenops minutus; assembly: GCA_035221455.1. Lineage (NCBI taxonomy): Eukaryota > Metazoa > Chordata > Aves > Passeriformes > Furnariidae > Xenops > Xenops minutus. The sequence goes on from JAWWEE010000158.1 coordinate 19,794,611, forward strand.
TAAAACCTGAACTAAATGTAATGAATAAAGGTTGTAACTGGAGGTTTTTGAACACTGATGCCTTTGACATCAAAGGAAGGGAGACTCAGAAAGGTCTGTATAACTCTAAATTTTTTGGTTTTCCATCCTGTATAGCAATTCCTGGATTATCTAGTTTCCAGCTACAAAATATAGGTTGGTTGTTTTAAAATCATATTTCAGATACAAAGTAATATATGCATTTTATGATCTTGCTTTTTTAACAAAAGTGGTGCTATTTTTTATTCTTAGAAAATTGCATGCAGAAAAAACCTGCATGATTGTAGTGCAAAACCATGTAACCAGGAGTCTCAGTTTTGTCTCAAAAGCTTTGCCAAATATCTATTATTAAAAATAAGTAAATGGATATGATTGAGGTTTAAGAGAATGAGCAGAAACCACCTTCTAGCTCTTGTCCTGCATTTTAAGGCTGTGATCCTGCAGTCTCAAAACATTTGAGGATGGGTTTATTTTAATCCTACAACATGACCACTGAAGATAACAGCTTTCATTCTTTAATTTCAACAAATACCCATGTGTGTTGTGAGTTAGAGTCTCTGGAATCACTATTTGTTCATAGTCAACCTAATATGTCATTAAAGAAAGATCAATTTGGAAAATGACACTTGCAAAAAAACACTACAAGAATAAACAGTTAACTTGAGATCCTTATTTAGGATACTAAAAATGTTTGGCTAGTTTAATCCAGAAAGAGCAGAGGGGTGTTTACTGTTCTCTATTATTTGATCAAGTGAATAAACACCAGGGAAAGCAAAGAGTTATTAAAGTTTTTGGATGATTTTGGAAAAAGAATAAATGAGTATAAACAGATTGTGAATAAATTTAAGCTGGATGTTAGATGAAGATTTCTGGCCATTAAGAAATTAATGTTCTGAATAAAGCCCTTTGAACAAGAATAACTGTGGAAAAAATGTAATGAGTTATAAGAAAGAACCACTGCTATTGGTAGTCATTTCACTGTCGCCTTCAGTTTACAAGGACTGTAAAGATGACTCGAAATTTCTTGTCTAGCTCTGCACCCACTTTCTTCTTGCTGTGATACAGAAAGTGTGAAGTTCATATGTTCTGTGAATCACACTGACATGCAGGTCTCAGACCTTCACTTAAACCATTAGTAAAGATTTGTAGATAAAAACTTGAGGATATCATGCATTGTTATGTAGTAGGGCTCATTGTTTCTCAGTCTTTGTACAGAAATATATACATTGTTGCAGTAATGTTTATCTGTGTCTTGCAGATCAATCCTATAGCTGATAAACTAATATATTCAAGTCAGAAACACTTTTGATATTCATGATTTAATTCTTACAAGGGAAAATTACTTAAAAAATTCTTGTTCTGCCTGTATACTATAGAGTTAACCTATAAAAAAGTGTTAATTTCCTCATAAAAAAACTGAGAATATCTGTTGCAGGTTCCTTTTTCTCATAAAGAAATATATAGGGCAAATCAGTCATGAACCTAAAAGCTTCCAGCTCTGTAAAGAAAGATGTGGAAATTACATGTTACATCTTCCCCTAGGGAAGCTTCACAGACACACTGCTGCAGAGAAAGAACTAAGCAATGTGTGAATTTTGGTTTGTAGGGAAAACCTCACTGACAAAGCTAGGGACCCTCGAAGCCTAACAGTTTCCTTTAAATGTCTTGTGGCTCAAATACTGCAATAGTTGCACACTGAATTGTCTTATATAAAAGGTAAGATTGAAATTAATGTCAGAGGGGATATTTAATATTCATGAAGATAGATTTATCAGAAAGTACCAGATGACTAAATAAAGGTCTCTTAGAACTGAACACTGAAGAAAGGTGCAAATATTTCTGCTTCTAGTAATTTAACAAATGCTAAGCAACATTATCCTTACTGATATCTGTTGTGATCATTCATATTAACAGCATAAGAAACATAATGCACAGCACAACAAAGAGTGATTAATTAAACTTCAAGGAAACAGTAACTCCTAGGTAGATATTAACCAAATAATCAAGGATCTTTTGAATTAATTATAGAGCAAAACAATCATTAAACTGAAAACCAAAAGGGTAAAGAGGTGATGAAAAACTAAAACTATAGCAGTAAAGCTTTAACAAAGTGACCTGGGAATCTCCTAGGAAAGTGAAAAAGAATTACTCAGGATCAGATTTTTTTTTTTTGGATGTCATATATCGCAAAACTAAGGAACAAAATTGTAAGAGTTGGCACAGAGGCACAAGAAGACCCTTAGGATAGTGATGATTTGCTTTATAAAAATATTAATTAAAGAAAAAAAAAAACAAAAAAAACCCACAACAACCTCACAAGATTACAAACCAAGCAAGAAGAATAATTAAATTCTTGGATAAAACCAGAACAGATCATGAGTTAAATAAAATCATATTGGATGTCCTTTGTAACAATGCATATAAAGATGAAGCTTTAGAAATCTGTTCTTGTTTCCCGCTATTTAGATGGTTTTTCAACTGATTCTGGAGAAAGATCACTTTCCTTTGTCAAGATCATTAAAATACAATTTCAGGCATTGTGTATATGGGCTTATTCTTTTTCAGTAACCCAGTACATGCCCATGTCAGACTATTAAGCAGAAGCTAGAAGAAGAAGAGCTGTGACTGCCCAAGTAACTCTTGAGAGAACAGCCAATTGTGCCCAGTGCCAGTCACACACTTTAAGTCATTTGCCATATATATTGCCTCCAGGTTTGTCATCCTTCTGCCTTACCCTCCTCAGCAGCAGCAGCAACTCAATTGCATGTAGACACTTCAGTAAAATGAACTGTATGCCAAGCCAGTGTGACATGACATAGACAAAGTTAAACCTCTCCATATCATATGCAGGACTTGCTCTCCAGTGGAGATCTCTGCTCACAGAAGCAGCGTGTGATCTGAGTCTTATCAAACCTCTTTCTTTTTCTTCCTGCTCATAACAACACTGAACTCCCTTTCCAGCGCACCAGGGGACTGAGCCCTTTGCTTTCAGGTGAGCCCTGGTTCTGAGTTTGTCACACTTTTAAGTGTGATTTGAAGTTAAATGCGGTGCCTCTGGAGTTAGACTGCAAGTGAAGTTGCTGTTAGTGCCTAGAAATGCCAGTGTCATGTAATGAAGCCACTTAGAAAAGCATCACAGAACATGGCAAAGATCATATGACACTTTAACTAGAATTGTGCATTTACATCTTCTAAATGAACAATGTGATAATTAAATTGGAACAACTTTCAAGACTTCTTTAAATTCAAGTGGGTAAAGTACTGACTAATGCAAAAATTGTACACCTATTCTTCCTCCTAGGAAAGCAATAAAAATGCCTGAAACGGTGTTCACTGTTTACATCTCTCTGCAGTGTTCTGCACCTTGTTGAGTGCTTCAAGTAAAATTCTGGAATATGTAAACTATTAAGAGCTAGATTGGTCCTTAAGTATCAGCCAAGGCAAGAGGAAGGATCACTTCACTATGCTTGCTTTTGGGGCTGATTTGATGATGAGTTAGTTTCTCTAACTGCTCAGTACTGCTATTCAAGTCAACTTATTATTTGATAATTAGTTTTATCTTAATTTTAAAAATATTTAATAAATAAGTAAAAATATATAATATTAATATAGCTATGACTATTAGAAAAAGGTAAAAAAAAAAGTCATACAGAAATTAAATCCTTGAGAGAATTTTTTTTTTTTTTTTTTAATATATGTGCCTGGAAAATTTGGAGAAGTCTAGAAAGAAAAGACACAGAAATCAGAAAACCAGAAGTAAAAAACAATATATGCAAATATGACTGGAAATTGTATTAAAAGTAACAACTGCTTTGTTGTGTTAAAAATTTTTCTGAAGATTGACTTGAACTAATATTTGATCTAGTTAGGAACAAAGAAAAAACACTCACCATATTATTTTCATGCTAATAATATTTAGTTCACTTTAGAATTTGTTTCTGCAGAGAAGGTGTTGTAAGGGGGACTTGAAATAATACACAAAAGTGATCATGCAGATTTTTCTGACTATCGCAACATGTCTATTATGCAAGAAAAGAAGATAAAAAGTTGGAAAATAAATATAAGAGTGAAAGAAAAATAGAATTGACTACAGATTTTTCTACACACGTGCTCTTCCACAAGGTACTTACCAAGTCTTGCACTCTGAACTTCTGTTGCTGCTAGTAAAGACTTAAATTCACTTGAAAAGATTTCAATTTGCTCATGTTGAAAGGCCCAATAAAACATAGGTCTTAAACTGAAGGCTTAAATATTTGCTGAATTTCATAAAGCTTCATGTTTTTCACAAGAACTTTATTTGAAATCTCTACAGATGATTCAACAAACATTTCATAGCTCAGACTCAAGGCAGTAAACTGGTATCTTTGGATCAAGGTAAGGAAGTAGTAGAAATGGTAAAAAGGGACAGCAGGGTTTTAGGGAGAATAACTATAATTCTGCTTTCTTGTTTAAATCACATGTTATCTTACTGGAAATTTCAAAATTTCCAGTAAACCAATTGAACTACTGGAAGTTTCACCATCACTCAGATTACATACCTCCAGAAAACATATATTAGAAATTATGAATGGAGAGCTTCCAGTAACCAACAAACAGGAGCTGAAACAAGGCAAAACCAAAAATTTATTCATAGTACTTCTGTCCAAAACAGTTTTCTCAGTTGTGGGCTCAGATGTCTCTTGAGAGTTAATGACTTCATGGAAATTTGCTAAGAGATAAGAACAGAAAAATACACTGAGGAAAACTTCACTTGAAAGTCTCTACAGAACAAAGAGAACAGAAGAGGTATTATCTCCTAGGGGTGAATAACAGGTAATATCCTCTCTCTTATACATCTCGCAATACACTTTTCTTTTTCCTAAAGCTCTTCAATTACAGTCTCCTACCCAGGAACACTTAACTTATTAAGACCTACATTTTCTTTCTGTTCACTTACATCGCTTCTGGGAGACTAAGACCCTTGCTTAGCTTTCATGTACAGGGACCAGGAAAAAACTGTATTATTCCTGGTGTGGATCTCTCAGTTTGTAATACATTCTATATTCTTCACACTACTCCCTTCCCACTGCACACGAACCAAGGACCACAGGCTCAGCTCTGTCACTGCACAGATCCATAACCTTGACTCAAACTACTGAGGAAGAGCTTTGAGAAAGCTCATAGAGGGATAACAGATCAGAGAAACTACACTGTCAAGAAGAAGTAACTAGCAAATCAGAGAGTTCAAAAAGAGATTCCTCTATGGGAAGTTATAAATATCTACCCAGAAAAAAAGCTGGGAGCTTGGTTGTGGTTGGGTTATTGGGTCATTGCATCAAGTTATCAACATCACCTACGCTGATGAGCTGGTTGAAAATTACATCTCAGCAACAGGGAAGAGCTAATTCACAGCAGCTGTAGAGGCCAGCCTTTATCCACTTGTCCGGGATTCTCTGGGCAGGTGCTGTGTCAGAGAAGATGAGTAAGCTAAGGGTTAGCATAACAGATTGCTAAGTCCTAGCTATCTTTCTTGTGTTAGTCAGTAAATACTTGCTCGGTACTTTTAAGTTCTGTATATGCTGCTTTCAGAGATTATTTGCACCCAGCTAAAGAAACCTAAACAAACTGATCCAGACGAGAAATCTTTTTTGTGACCTATCACTTCTGCTGCACTTGTTAAAAAAACAGCCATAGTTCAGCTATGCATCTGTCCCTGAAATACTAGAGTATATTTGAAACTGAACAGAAGTTGGCAGATGTTTAATACCTCCTATGACTTGTACCAGTGAGCACAATTGGAGAAGAAGTGAAGATTATTACACCCAGCTGAAGCTTCAAGGAAAAATAGTATAAAACATAAAGTATCCTCATCAGAATTTTCTCAAGAAGATACAGTAGTTAATAACAGTTTTGAAGAGTGCAATTTTTTTCCCTTCTTATTTTCACTACTTCATAAGAGAATTTCTGTTTTCAGATTGAACATTGATTACAAGATGCTTAGCAGAATTGAGACAAAGGAGAAAGCAATCATATTGGTTCAGTAAACAAACAAAATGCTCTGTTATCATAATAATACTTTCTCAGTGCCTTACTTAGCACCACAAATGAAATTAAAAAATACCCCAAAAACTGCAGGCAAAAAGGCTTTGAACTTTTAGTAACATCCCCTCAATTTCTTGTGGTTTTTTTTGTCCTGTTTTTGTTTGTTTGTTTGTTTTGTTTGTTTGTTTGCTTAGGTTTTTTGAGAAAAGCAGGAGTTTGAAACAGTTCTTATATTCACATTTTCATCTATGCTATATTAAACTGCTCAAAAGAAAAGTAGCTTAAATGTTTGGCTCAGTTATTAGAAATGTATCTCAGCTCATGATAAATTCCATTGCAGTTAATGAAATGTAAATAGATATTTACCCATATCATCACTCCAATTACCCCTGCATAACATGGCAAGTACTGGGTTTTACACAACGTAGAACATCTACGGTCCCACTGAGACAGAAAAATCTGACATACATAACTTTATTGACTTTATTTCAGCACTCTAGCAACTAAAAAGAGGAAAGGTAGATTTAAAAAAAAAAAAAAAGAAAGAAATCGTTCTTTAGAATTCCTCTAGATCTAATAGCTGATTTTTCTTTTCTTAGGAAAACAATGATTGTTAGTTTTTTCTTTTGAGAAAATTACCATGATTTCATATTTTTTCTCTAACTATTTTAATGTATTTGATTTTAAATATATTCCCTTTGAAAACTCCACTATTCTACTGTATATGGTAGGTAAACAATAATACTGCATGAAAAGTACTTTACATGTTCTGAGTACTATGTAAACATTTACTACTGAAATTATTTCTGGGCATTAGACCTGGAAGGAGCATTCTGAAATTTTTTTTCTGTAATTTTACTCTTCAATTAAGTACCATTTTAGCCTACTTAGAAAACTTGTCCCTGTCTAATAATAGTCTCCAGAGCCTCTAGAGCTAAACCAAATTAGTATAAACAAATAATCTGTTTAAAACCAGATCAGACCAGAATACTAAAGAATAGATTTTCAGCTGTGAGGAGGAAAGTGTTTATTTAGATGTTTTATTTTTCTCTGCAAGTGACCCTCAGTTGCATTTGACCTCAGAACAATGTTCTTTAAACAGATGAAGTGTCACAATTTGTACTGTAAACCTTTCAAGAGCCTTTTATATTTTTTTGTAAGTGTAAAGATACATGAATTCCTTTGTTAAGTTCAAGACAATTTTTGATGGTAGAGAGAAACTGAGAAAAAAGCAACTCAGTAGAACAGAGGTAATTTTGTATGTGCAGGTTGGGATACAACACAGCTGATGCCAGCTCACAGGTCCTTCAGTATTTGTTGTGGAATTCGCTTTACATTGTTGTGGAGAATTTCATTCAGGAGAAAAGTCTAATCTGGGCTCTAGGTATTCACAACTTTCCATGCTTTGGGAGTTATCAGCAGAATTATCACCAAGAGGGAACTGTCACGTTGGCACCTTTGTACTGAGAAGTTATGTACAAAAACATTAGTCTGATATAAATGAAATTTATGCTTGGGTTTCTTCTAGCTCAAGATTAGTAACAAAACTGTCAGAATAAAGCTGGTTTCAAGACTAGTCTCTGAACCACACCTCCAAATTTTGAAAGACTTTTCTGGCAGTTATTAGCAGGCACAGATGTGAGATGACAGCTGTTTATGATCATTGTGTCAGCAGTCTCTGGTTACTGCAGAACAGAGGTTTTGGAAATACAGAAATGTCATTATCACTTTAGTGTCTCATTTAGGGTCACCACTGGAAGCTGTCATCCAGACCATTCCATTATTATCATGAGATTTCAATAGTGGTGATCTTAACCTTGAATCCTTTAAAAGAAAATTGATGTATTTCTTAGAAGATAGTTACAACCATAAAAAACAAACACAATGTCAATAGAAAAATTTGTATAGTTCTCTGCCAATACTGTAATGTTTGAAATGTGCTACACCCAGATGCCCTTGTACCATCAAACATTCACCAAATAGCTTCTTAAATCAAACAAAAAATAAATGAATGAAAACTCTTCTAAATCCCTCTCTAAGAATTTTATATTCCTGTAATTACTCTGACTTATTCTAGCCAGGTCTTTCTCTTATATGAAAATTGCCATTTACTGATGCAGATGAGGCTCATTTTAATCAAATCTTCTTTGGATTTCTTTCTGTTATTTTCTTTTCACCCCATAAATGCCATCCAACCACTTTTGAGGATTTGCTAATGATGCTCTGGCTAACAAACCAGGAAAATTCTTTCAGCGACTTCCTCTCTTTCCCCAACAGATTTAATACATAGTTGATTTTGTCTTCTCCATGCATTGAATTTCTTGTACACAATTTATAGACCATCTAGTAGAGTTCAGGTATAGTTTAGACACACATTGAGTAAAGTGGAATCACTCATCAGTATATGAATTAAGCATGTACGCAGAAGCCTTTGATGGCTTCTGTAGTCTGTTCAAATAATCTTCAGACTGCCACAGTCTCAACCTGGCTGCTATCTTTAGACTGACTTCACAGAGCTACCTGCTTCTTTTCCAGTGTGCACAGCTGCAAGAGGAGTAACATTTTCCCTCTTAAGGAAGGAGAACCTGCTGCAATCGAATTGCCTTTCTTTCTGCTTTCTAATATAAGTGCCAAAATGGTGATTTTTTTTTCCTTTGTGGGCCTGGATAACTCTATATTGTTGTTATAAGACCTTAATGTTAAAATATATCTTCTAGCTTGCATAGGCTAGAAGTGCAGTTTCCACTACCAGCACTAATTTTTTTGACAAATGCTCTAAGGTGAAGTGGCATTATTTTTAGAAATCAGGTCAGTGGATAATTATGGAGGGGAAAAAGCCAGTCTCATCCATGTTAGCCCATATGCTGGTTTTAACTTTCTTCACAGTAGCTAGTATGGGCTATGTTTTGGATTTGTGATGAAAACAGGGTTGATAACGCAAAGATGTTTTTGTTGTCGCTGAGCAGGGCTTACACAGAGTCAAGGTTTTTCCTGCATGTAATGTCACGTTGATGAGGGAGCTGGGGGTGCATGCCAACCCCAGCTGACCCTAGGGATATTCCATACCATATGACATCATGCTCAGAATATAAAGCTGGAAGGAGAGGGAATATTTGTAGTGACAACATTTGCTTTTCCAAGTTTTTAGGCATCATGGAGCCTTGCTTTCCTGAAGATAGCTGAACAACTGCCTGCCCCTGGGAAATAGTGGATTATTTCCTTGGTTTGCTTTGCTTGTGTGCTCAACTTTTTCTTTACCTTATAGAACTGGCTATACCTCAACCCATGAGTTTTCTAACCCCTTCCACCAGGGCATAGTGAGTAAATATATTATTTCCTGTGCTTGCCATGGGACTTGCATGCTTGACTGTGTATTAGTCTAGTGGTCATTAGTGGCCACATTTTACTTTTGCTGCTTGCTGTACTGCCCATTACAAATATGCTGGAGAAGACATCCTGGGTTATTCCTGCCCTAGACAAAGGCAAACCCACTCATGGGACTGCTTTATCTCAAGGAGCCGGGTGCACTCGGTGGGCAATGCAGGAGGATGTGTGTTTCAAGTGGATTTGATTTTTTGGGAGAAGATCCAATTAATTAAATAATATTATGTTAATTACTATGTAATTATTACTATGTATGTTATCACTTCTGTGGGGGCTATATGCTCACCACCACACTGGGTGCCTCACAGAATCCATCTCTGCTGCTCTGGATCCAGGGATCTGAAACCAATTCCCCTTCAATCACCATGCTAATGAAGCATGAACTTTGATGAAACTGAATGAGCCCAGATGTGATGGGAACAGAATTGACTTCAAAATGCAATAATCCAGCATAACACACCATTTATCCTGCCTGAAAGACTGTTTTAACAGATAGAGCCCAAGCTCACAGACTAAACTAGCTCAACAGGCCTTTATAGGGATGGTCCATAGACTAAGGGAATAATACCTGCGTGTATATCTATCAAAGAACAGGAAAGGTGATGCAAGACATGAACGGTATGGAATAAAGACTGGAAAATGTCCTAGTTTTGGCTGGGACAGAGTACATTTACTTCTTAGTAACTGGACAATGCTGTAGTTCAGATTTACTATGAGTATCATGCTGTTCACACTGAAGTTTAGGCTTTTAGAAGTAATACTTACTCTAAGTCAGACTTTTAATTGTCTCATGCTCCGGCAGTGAGGAACTGCACAAAAATCTGGGAGGGAGCATAGGCAGGACAGCTAATCTGAACTGACCAAAAGGATATTCCATACTGTAGAATGACATGCTCAGTATATAAACTAGGGAGGTCACCCAAAAAGGAGCTGATTGATTCTTGGGAATGGAAAGGATATCAGCCAGTGGGTAGTGAGCAATTTTGTTCTGCATCACTTGTTTCTCTTGGATTCTGTTATTCTCTCTTACTCTCCTTATCAATTACATTGATATTACAATTACATTGTTTTTATTAGTAGTATAATTGGATCATTAATAGGTATTATTATATTTTGTATCAATTATGAAATTGTTCTCATCTCAAACCATGAAGTTTAACTTTTTTTTTCTGATTCTCCCCCACACAGGGGAGTGTGTGTGTTGAGGGGGAGATGGGGAGTGAGTGACTGTATGTGGTAGTTACCAGCTGGAGTCAAAACACAACATCTTGCTTCAGATGTTTTCCTACAGGTGATTGCAAAATCTTTAAAATGCTAATAGAAATTCAATGCTTCAATAAAGTAATAAAATGAAAAAAAAATGACAAAAGGAAAGTGAACTCTTTTGCTTCAAGGGATTTCATATTTTAGTGTTTTAATTTGTGATAGGTAACACTCTGATCTTAAATACCAGAATCCATTTCTTACACACCTATATATTTTAATTCTACTATAATACTAAGATAATGAACAGCATCTAAAAGCACCCTTACAGATCTGATTAAATGGGAAAAATAAGAAATTAATGAAAAAGATTTTCTGAGTTAATGAAAATTTTCTTTACAGGTCTTCTCTGAGTATGGAGTCTGAGGATCTGTCTCGAAAATATAAATGTATAGCCCAGCACTGAGGAAAAAGAGAAAATAATTTCTTGGCATAAGATTGTTATTTGAAAGGCTGCAATGCCCCTTTTTTCTTTTAAGGTCCAAGAGCAATCTATGTCTCTATTTTTTGATTGATCATCTACAATAATCGTATGTACATGAGAAGCTGATATGCATTTCAGTAGCCTTTGAATATACCGTCAGCAGAACTCTCATGTCTGATGCAAAAGTTTTATTACATATGCATACATTTTACATATTTTTAAGCAAACACACACATATATTTGTATACATATATGTCCATGTTTATTTCCAGATGAATTGCTGCAGGTGGCACAAATTCCACAAGCTATCATGTTTTGGAACTTTGCCGCTGGCCACTGGTGCATGGATTTGTGGAGATACCGCTGACGGATCTCTGTGTGCCACTGAACAACTCAATGCCAGTTGAATTTTTTTAGTCTAACCACTTCATAAAATGTTATTCTTTTTAATCTCTACAAGGCATTAGGTCAGGTCCTTGTGAATTTAAAAGAGTTTTACATTACTCTGGCAAAATAAAAACACATTAAAGAAGAAGTAGATGAAATCCAAATTGCCTTTATTCTTTATACAGAATAATGTGAAGTACTTGTGACCTTAATGAGATTAAGAGTCTTCAAATTTTATGCTTTTTTTTTTAGTGCGATAGTGTGAACATAAGAAATGCCCTATGTATGCCCCAAAAAGCTTTCTAGGAAGCAGGCTGAGTTCACTGGCATATTAACAAGGGTAAATGAGCAGCCACGTTCCCAGCATCTCCTTCACCTTTCTTCCCTTTGGCTAACTGTGCAAGGTTGTTCACTTCGCTACACTGATTCCAGAATGATGAATCAAATGGAAATTTAAGGAGAAGACTCAAAGTGAAGGCAATCATTAACTCTTATGCTATGTTCTCTTATCACTATGTAAGTGACTTCTTGCTGTTAAGCTAAGACAGAACAAGAACCATGTAGAAATAGGAAACCAGATATGGACCAGCTGCTAGTGGGGTTTTTCTCTGAGGAAGGAGTATAATAATGGTCCAAACACAATTTCCAGTCTCCTGCTCTCAGCCTGAGTGTGTACATGAGGTCCTCAGCTCCAAGTTTTTCACCTTGCAAGTCTTTCCTCTACTTGATAGAGCTGATATCACCCTAGTTACCTCTTGTGAACACTAAAGTTTAAGACTACAAGTTCAAAGATACTACTGCAGAGAACCAAGTCTTAGAAATATATTTGCTACGTCAGTCTTCCTCCTGAGGAAATATTGGTCAATGACCTCCTTTTCTGCTGCATCAAACACTGACCTGAAAGTTGTTTGGTTATCAAATTACCTAGTGGGTAATTTGACAGACAGAATATTTTTATCCAAAACAATCAAAATCAAGTAACTGATTTTCTGGTAGTGAGAAGATACATTATTTCAGAACTGATTAAACTTCCAAAGTCATATGTGTGAAGAAGTACAAATCCTGCCAGAGATTCACTGGAGAAACTCTTCTATGATTATTTCCAAACTCTGAACAAAAATTTGGAGAAGATGCTAGGTGATACTGCAATTATCATGGAGGAAACAGTTTGTTTGAGACGTGCCAAAGAAAATACATGATTGTCAATAAGAAAATTTGTTGTTTGTCAGCTTGTTGCCAGATACTAGAAACTCTCTTGGAATGGTCAGTCAGGTTTAGAAAGGAGACATTGTTTATTCTGTGCAGGGTGCAAGGCGGAATTGAGCATGCCAGGGAATAAAGAGCAAGAGGATTTATACACTCTAGTTTATATAAACCTGGCTATCTAATACATGGTTACTACCTACCTAAGGCACAGCCATTTAGCTTTCACAGGCTTATACTTGTGCCTCTGTGGGCCTCTTTGGGGGTCTCTGGTGGTCACTGATGGTTGTTTGTGGAGTTTCCCCTACTCAGTTTCAAGAAAAGTTCCACTCAGGGTGTGCAGAGCACAAGATTGTGTGCCAAACAAGATGTGATCTTCAGCTCTGAGCCAGGCAGGACATAAAATACAAAAGCTTTCCATAAGCATTACACACCACCTGTTTAAAACACCTGATAACATCTATTTGCATTCAATAGAGGTTAGAGGTGAGAATGATTCCATCAGCTTCCATCTGCAACAGCAATCAAAGGAAGTGGCAGAGAATTCTACTTAAAGACATCAAACCCACAGATACTTTTCCAGTAGGTCCATATTCTCTTTTTTGCTTCTTTTGACTTCTATCCAAAGCTGGCATTTTCAGCCAGTTAGATTAGAATCCCAGTCTAGTTTAAAATATTCTCCAAGATCCTTGGGTAGAGAGTGATATGAAAGGTATTACTATGTATGAAAATATTTAAAACTAGAAAAGTCATTGCCTCTTTAAATTGTGTCCTCTTGATATTTTTAGAGAGAGGTATGTAGTTAAATTAACACAACCTGTTAATTCTGAAGATAGGTCAGATCTTGTGGGGAACAAACAAACAAACAGACAAAACAAGAAGAAATTATGGTTAGCAATCTCTCTCACCCTCTTTCCTCATTTGCTCTACTATACAGATTACTTCAAAGCAAGCAGAATATATTTGGTGTCCCTGTTGAGTGAAAAGGTTATTTGTGTATGCGTGGAGAAAGCAGATGGTTTATTTCATTTGTGAAACCCCCTTTTCACTCCCAGCTGGAAATGTTGAAAAGTGGGAAAAAATGTCAGTTATGCTTTTGGTACAGAAAAATCTCATTGCTCTTGGCAGTGACCTCAGCTTTGAAGAGGAGGTGTTAGCCTTGCATCATTTCACAGAACTAGCTGACCAGGAGTGGCATTAACCTAACTTTAATAGAAGTTCATTTTAGCTCTCTCAGCCAGAAAAGAGTCAAAGTGACATGACACATATGAATGGTACAACAATGGAGAGATTACATTAAAGGAAAAAAAAAAAAAGGAAAATACTAGACCTTCATGAGGGCTCAGGTCAGAATATATATAGATGGAATATTAACTGCAGCACTGGAAATTGTTTGCCAGCACTTTTTATTGAAACTGATGTAGCTTGAGACTTCAGTGTTGTAGTTTAGAAACACCACTGTAGATCCATAAGTGATTAAAAATCATAGCTTACTTCAACATGATAAAATAATACAATATGGTAATATGCAACATCATACCTTCACTAGGAAATATCTTAATAGAACATTTCAAGCATTTCTGTCTAGGCCAAATAAAAAAGAGGTACTTTGACATAGTAGTTATTTTTGTAAAATATGAAATAAAGCTTTTTCTTCATGAATAGTGTATTATTTGGGGGGGAGGGGGTTGTACTTTGATTTTACTTTTTTCAAACACATTCAATTTTACATATATTTTTCTGATACAGATCTTCATGATATTTTGAATTCAATAATTGTATGTGTAATTAAATACTACAACATTTATATATTTGATAGGTTATAACTAATTAATGTTACCAAATATGTACTCAAGACAATTGAAAATATTGTAGTTTGAAAGATATAATTCTTTTACATTTAAATGAATTTTAATGGGAAATTTTTAATGAAATGTTGAAAGAGGACACAATAGCTGATTCTTTTCTTCAAAATTTTAAGATTTGAGGAAAAAAAAATACAAAACTACCACTCTTTCCATTCTGAATTAAATTCACTTTGATGTACAGTGATGCAGCAGGCAGTGCCACTACAAACAACATGAAGCAGTGATCCTGTATGTATGAAGTTCAATGATGAAATTATGTCTGTGCACAGACATACACTATTACTGCAAACATGTATGTGATATGCACAGTGATATGCACATTTACTAGTGTCACCAGAAGTATTACACTTGTGTGCCAGGCACTAGGTACAGGTATAGCACTATTGTACTTATTTGTATTGTTCAAAGTCTGTAGGTAACAGGGCTCACAGAATCAACAGAGCAAGAGATGTACTGAGAAACTTTCTCAGAAGAAAACTGGGCAGTTGCATATTGTAGAAAAATTATTCAAGCCCTCACTGAATGTCTGATTTCACAAGGTCTTGCAACTTACTACACAGACCACAGTATTTCACTAAAGAAAAATATAGAATAATACCTAGTTTATACTCTTTATCTTCCCATTTAGTTTTATGTTGTAATACAGTCAGTATTTCACTTTGCATTTAAAAAAGTTCTCTTGACTTAATTCCTTCTTTAATGCATTATGCCAAAATAGCTGGTTTACTGTAGTACATAGAGTACACTAGAGATAGAGAGGTTCTTGTTTGATATTTAATGAGATAAGGTTTCTATTTCATTACATTAAAGATTGGTGGTAGTACAGATGATGTTATGCCTCTGTTAATGCTCTTAACTCATAAATAACAGCTGTTTCAGCTCTTGCTAATTCCTCTTTTAATCCCTTTTCTTCCTTGCACAACTTTGAAAAACATTGCATGTAGTCTTACCATTTATATTAGTATTGTTTTTACATGAGATTTCTTTCCTATGTAAGAACTCTCTCTCTTTTATTTCTGCAAATAATTACAGGCTCATTACTGCTGTTGCCCTCTCTTCTGCTTTCATTGCTTTCCCTGAAACCAGCTATTTGTTGAATTTCATTAGCATTAATATATACAGGACAAAGCTTAAGAGTTTCTGTTACCCCAATCAGGACTAGCACGTTACACTCTGTAGGTCACAGAGGGTGAATTTCTTCAGCAGAATTTTCCATTAATAAAATTAATATGATAATTCACCAGAAAAAGCTGCTGCTGAAACCCTATTCTGTGTATGTTGCATAGGCAACAATTACCAGGCAAAGGAAGCGTGTAGGTGTAGTACTTTTGCTTTTTCTCAGCAAGTGCCAAATGCATGCTGTTCCTGTTGGATTTCATAGGAGATGTCAACAGCAGCAGTGAAAAAAATTAAACTAGATCTGGTAGGCTTTAAGTGTTAAGAATGACCTGTGAATGGGTTTTTGCAAGTAGCACTAAACAAATATCAGTGGACAGTAAATTCCTTGGAAGTGTTTTTTAAGCTGTTCCACAGTTGTTCTTGGTATTTACCTGAATTTAGTTCTCCCTGAAAGACACCTCTTGAAATATGAAGACTCACAACAGCTGACTTGAACACTTGGACTTCATTTTTTTTAAATATAATTCCTTCATTTCCTTCAGGCTTGAACAATATTTCAAAAAAGAAATGCCTTAACCCTGAGATTACAAAAAGTTTTCTTTATCTCTTATTCTCACAGAGAAAGTTATAGATGAAAAAAATTTTCACTGATGTTGGAAACACACAGTCTCACAAGGTCAATGTGTTCTACCAGGCCAAAGAAATATCTGAATGACATTTTGAGTAATGAGTAAAAAATAGTACACTTTCTCCAAAACTATCTTCAAAGAACTGTCACTATTTAACTTATTTCAGAGGTAGTATGTGTGTTCAAATACTCTTATGCAGTGTAAAGAACGGCCAACTTCAAACGATAATTTTGGTTGTTTCATTAATTCCAGACCACAAGGAGCATGGCTAGCAGATTTTTAGTGGTTTAGAGTTTAGCAATCTCAGCAGATAGCAACTATGCCTTTTGCATATCTGAAACAGTAGCACTATGTTCATGCCAGACTGTCATTATAAATAAAGAGCTAATTGTAAAATTCAGGTTTTGAGGCAGATTGCATAAGCCCAGCAAAAATGAGAAATCATATAAAGTGTTTTAGTCTGGTCTCGTGTCTGACTCTGAACTAGAATTACAGTGGGATCCAGTGGTTTCTAAGCATCATAAAACAGAATGAAGACTGGCATGAAACTCTTGGACGTTCCTGTGTGTGCAACCATGTGTAAAGCCAGGTCCTGAAAAGGTAGGACAAAGCTCTTGCTTGTACAACTTTGGTCTGTTAGAAAGAATGACAGTGGCTTTGTTGTAGACTAATTTCCCTATATTTATTTTCCTGTCACTGAGTTCAAATGGCTTTTCCTGTCATGGGAAGCTGGCAGAGCGGAAGCAAACTAAAAACACTGTTTGGCAGTTTGACCACTGCTTGCTTCTGCACGTGAATAAAATTCCCATAATAGACGTGTGATATTGCCTATACAGTCTATAGAATCTTGTGAGAAGAAATTGAGACAATCTAGAGATAACTTATGTTCATAAGGGTGTATGGCATGTCAATTTTTTTTTTTCTTTTACAATATTGACCTTGCTATGAATGTTCCCAAACAAAACCTATTGTCATTCTACATAAAAAAGGGGAATCTAAAAAGCTTTCACAGCTTCCTGATGAGGCTGGATGAGTCTGGATAATTATTCCTGTCAGCAGGTTCTGTTTTCTGACAAAATCCTCCATTTAATTTGCATCTCTCTTTCCATGTTGAAGCTTTTTGTAAACTAGTGTTGTTTCTGTGTGCAGTGGGAGTAAGTATTAAATAGTGCTCTGCAAAATCCTGCAGCTTTTTCTTATTCTGTACAACTTCATTGAGACTTACTATTGTTTGTCATTTTACTCATTTTGCAATATGCCTGCTTGAACATCAACACTTCTAAGTGACATTCCCTGTAGAGTATAATAAGCAAAATTCTTAGTCAATTTTGCACGTTACTCCTGTGATTGTGGGGTCTTTCTTTGGATAAGGGCAAGAAATCAAACTACAGTTACCTACATTGTGGTGTAAAGCATTAATCACAACAGGTATATCAGAGAGTCTTTTCATTTTTGGTCTTGATGTTCTTGCTAATCAATTCTTTAGTGGTATTTATAAACATATTGTGAAGTTTAATGATCCAGACTGTGTTGAAAACTTGCTGCTGTGCTGTTTCTCTCAGGTAATAAAAGTAGATTAAAGCTAATGGATTTATGATTTTATCTCATATAAAATAAAAAGCTTGTCATGTTTGACATTGCATATTCTCTCTCTTTCTCTCTCTCTCTTTACTCTGGTATCCTTGTTAATAAACTGTGACTACTCCTACCTGGGACAACTCTGGGATTTGTAACTAGAAAAAAAAATTGTTTTTCCACTTCACTAATTCTAACACCACAATGAAATTCATATCACAGATCCCAAACTGACATGTGTTTTGGCAGTCCAGGAAGAAGTAGAAATTTCCTATTAATGGACTGTGTGTCTCTGCTTCAGCAGTGTAAATTGGCCTCCAGGAAACCTCAGAAAATGTCAATAGCCACTACATTCACAAGAACCTAAGGGTCTGTGAGACAGAAGTTAATCTCAAAGGCAGAAGTCACAAGCATCCTGCCCCATAGAAGTTGTTCATGTGGATGAATTATAACTATGTTAAGACTCTGTCCTGATTTGGACTGACCTGGAACATTATTAGCTCAGTTGATTAAAGCCTGGTGGTAATAATGCCAAGGTTGTGGGTTCAATCACTGTATGGACCATTCACTTAAGAGCTGGACTAAACACCCTTGTGGGTCCCTTTCAAGTCAGAATATTTTGTGATTCTGTTAAACAAGCTTACATATATGCTTTGATATCCAATGTAAAACAGGCAAGAAACATAATGTGCTGTCATCACTTCTTTCTATCGCAAAGTTTAAATGCTGATAATTTGGTCTAGATGTTTGATTTGTTTTCCACTAGTAGCGGACTACTGCTAAAAATGGTACACTTCCACAATTTCACTAACTTCACATTTGGAAGCTATGAAGTATTCCCAAACCCAGAGATCATGTATCATTCATTATACTCTTACAGGAAATAATTGATTCATATTTATAGAGTCATTATATGTACATAGAAAAAAAGTTGAAAGACCACAAGCTGAATAGGAGAAGGTTTAACAAGCACAGAGAAACAGCAAAACTCAAAATATAATTCCAGTTGCAAAGAAGTACACTAAAATAGCAAAGGGGAAGGAAACAGTTTAAGGAATTATAAGAAATCAGAACTATTATTCAGCTAAACATCATTCATTGTTTCCTATGAGTTGTGGAGTTCTCTTTATCATCTTAGCCAGGGTGTTTGACACAACTTAGAAATTTAGAAGAAATGTACTTAGAGAGATGTCATTTTATTACTCTTATAAATAGAATATCATTTGGAAGTTTTTGCATTTATAAATATTTCATGGGGTTTGGTGGTGTGTTAGAATGAAAACAGAACAAAGCCTTAGAGTCACAGTCAACACCAAAGGCATCTCTTTGCTTTATCAAAGGCTGTTCACCCCAGGGAGATACTCCTTTCAGAAAGCTAGATAGAAAGTTGCTATAAGCTTGGCTTTCTGAAGAGTAATGCTGACAAAGGAAATAGTAGACTTTCAATGTTCTGTGTTTGCTATCCGGCTTCAGCTCCTGTCACTCATTTTATTTGAGACAAAGCCCACTTTCTCCTTTCAAGAGCACTTGGCAGAGGACAATGCAACGGCAGTCTATATCCTTGCTGTCACACTATAACCTGACACAGCCTTTAAAATACAAGGTCCATAAATTATTATATTTGCCAAATACTGTCCACCTTTGCCCTGAAATAATATATCCTGTATATAATTCAAGGGTGCTGAGTGAGAAGCCCTTCTAGGGTAAATCTTTCTGAACAAACCTTCTCTATAAAAAGAACTGTGCAATGGTCTTTCAAAGCTCCCTTTTCTAAAATACTTTCCAAAAAATTATTCATTTAAGAGAGATGCTGCTGTGCTCTTGATATCTGCTGTGTTTGAGAAGCTCCTTTTCCCTATTTTTACTAGGTAGCTCGTAAAATATTTTAAACTTACACAGCACAAGGTGTAGGTTTTTCCCTTTTCCCTCCCCAACTTCAAGAAAAGTGGGGAACTTTCATTCTCTTTAATTTCCTATTACATAAAAAAATCGTAGTTTGTAAGCAGTGTGCAAAAATGAATAACCTATCATGGAGGTCTTTTCTGGTCTTTTGATACTTGTTATTTTATATCAGCAATGAATAATTCTCAATGTGGCAAGATTCATATATGTAGGGTGAGAGAAATGCAATCTTTCACAGCACTCAGACACAGAACCACCAGAGCACTACTTTATTAGTTGTCAACCATCTCACACTTAATTAGATTCAAGGGTCTAAGATATCACTTCATAAGAAAATTGAAGTGTGGGAAAGAGAGAGATGGTGTAAGTGATTTGCTATGGTACAAAACATTTAATGAATTATCCAGCTGTTGTTGGTAATTTTTTTTTTCAGGAATTACCCTCATATTTAATAAAAAAAGGCTCATATTGTGTATCAATGTCATCAGGGAGAGTTTTCTTTCCATTTATACACCAATGCTTAGCATAGGTTTAGCAGTCTTTATTAAAGTTTTAAATTTGCTTTCAAAAGACTCAAATTATTGTCATCATGGAGGTTGAATCAGTTTTAATGGTAGAAAACAGCTTTATATCAATGTGTGTGTTTGTGTGTGTGTGTGTGTGTGTGTGTGTGTGTGTGTGTGTGTGTCCACATAAACATTTGTGTAAGCACACAAGCATTTGTTCTTGCAAACATGCAAGACTTACTGTATTTGATCCCTCAGGTAATAATGGTATTTAAGTGTGGTGTTACACTCTGTGCATAAAGTCTTATTTTTCTGATAATTTTTGTCACTCAAAGGAAATTTTAATTTGCAATGCACCCAGTTCAATCCCAGCACTAAAAAAAAATAAAAAATTTTAAGTTTTCTAAAATCAGAATTTAATTGTTTGGCTGATTAAACTACCTTAGTTCCAATAAAGTACCACTAACAATGTTCAGCACTCTTCTCTTGGCTGCTAACAATCAATTTTTTTATAAACATTACTTTTCCATGGTATCTTTGCAATTTCCCCTATCTTTAGTACCTAGGAAATTGCACTTGCAAATGATTTTAATGGAACTGTACTTGATTGTAGCATCTGCCCTGTCCATGTCACTCTTAAGACCAGAAGCTAAGCTAAATCTTGTATTTTATTCTGTCTTGATCAGTGCTAAAAATAATCATGTATGCACTGGCTTGCTTTCAGAAGGACTGAAGAAAGACAATTTCAGAGCCTGCTCAGCTTCACTGCATAGAGCAGCAGGCTCTGTATTACAGCTACTGGTGGTTTCCAAAGAAAATGATCTAAACCTTCCACTGTGTTTATATAACAATAACTTTCTGGTCTCCCTTATTTTGCATTGTTTATATTCTGAAAAAGGACTAACACCAAATGATATATCAATGGTGACCAGAACTGATGCATCATACCATTCTTATTTCTATAGCAAGTTGCACTGTGAAATTATATATTGTAATAATTTATGAGTAAACATTAAGTTAAATGCTAAGAAGTTATATCCTGTGACTTTTTTATTCATTAAAAATGTTTATGTAAATGTTTATGCCAAATAGTGAAAGGACAACTGTATTAATCATTCACAGAGATTAGTTAATTTCCTCTCTGAAACAAATACTCTATAAATTCTTCTTGCAAAGTTTCTGAAAACAAAATCTTTAACATCTCAGTGTTCAAGTCACTGAGTAGCTCACTAACCAATCTCACTTTCTAAAAAATATTCTTCTAACATTTAATCTACCAAACATTACACAGTCTTTCATCCACATAGTTTATAAATGCTCCTATCAGCTAATCTCACACAACAAAATTCGTGTATTTGGTCTTTTTCACCTAAGGAGACGTGAAGAGTAAATTCATGGTTCGGTTAGAATCCTAACGCAAGCTATTATTCCTTCAATTTTCTTTCAACCTCCAGTCACTCCCTGAATGCTAATTCTGAGTTACAAATAATGGAAACTAAGCTGAAAAAAAATTTTAAGAGTTAGTGATTCTAGTCACTCATTCTAATTAAAGCACTAAAGACAAAGATTGTAGTATGACCCTCAAGGTGTTTTTCAGATATGCCTGATTTTGCCATGAAATCAAACTGACATTTTTTTTTCTATTTCTTCATGATGCATTCAGTTTTAATAAAGAACAGTCCAAAGATGACAGAAGTTCAAGAAACCTCTCTGTGAGATGGTCTTGAAAATTGTGAACAGTGGTAGGTCAAGAACAGAGATTGAAAATGACAGGAATACTAGTGTAACCCATCCAGAAGAAGAACAGTCAAAGGGTCTGTAACTATTGGTCTTAGGATTCAGTAAACTTTTCTGTGCATTCAAAGAACTTGAATCAGTGAATTCAAAGAGATGTTTTAGTGTAAGACAAAGTACTTAATTTATTTATACATTAGCATTTCAATCTTTATATCATCACTAGATGTATCAAAAGCTGGAATGTGTCTGTCCAAACCTAATAATATTTGCCTATTCATTCTTTGTGTATACCCTGATTAAGAGCAGGTGATTATGGACAATTCACTGCATATTTTTGGTTACTCACCATGAGGACTATTGACCAACTTGAATTTTAAGCACACGAACATTGGAAAATTACATGTTTGAAATGATCTGTCATGGATATGGTTGTGGCTTAATTACTGAAATTTTGAAAGTTGCAAATGCCATGGTTAAGTCAGGACATAGGGAAAAAATAAAATTACAGATTTTATTCTTAAAACTGTGTGATAACTTCCACTAGATGTTATAAAAAGTTGTGATTTAAAGAAAATATTCTCCAGTAATCATTACTATCTAGAAAGAGCATACAAAAATAGATGGACTTCACTGTCTACATTTCATATCATATAATGTGTTGATACCATAATCTCCTGGTAGCTTTTCTCCTTTTAGTACTCAAATCCAGGCCACCCAACAGTTCAGCATGAAATTGCCTGATTGTGACACAATAATAACCACTGGCAGCAGAAAAACAAGCCTCTCTTAAAGGATTTATAGATTTCACAGAGTGCTATCTGGACTGCCACCCCTGTCCACATCACTGATTCATGAGTTCATCTCTGGTAAGACAGCAACAGAATTACTTTGACACAGACAAGTGATAACATCTTAGGGGAGAAGAGGGTCATACTGTCACTTGGTGAATATCATAAAACATAAAACTCAAATGCTATAACACTGTAAAAACCCATCAGGTATCTCAGAAAAAGAGGGCCTTGCTGCTGGGATTCTGTCAGGCAACAATTTTTACTTTGATTACCTAAAGTCACTTCATCTGTCTCTCAGCATTACATTGTCTGTAACTTCTCTGTCTGTCTCAAAAGGTTATTGAATGAACTGTCAATCTTTCTCCAACTGTATGTATAAGTTCAAAAAATCAGAACTTTTTCCTTTTATTTTACATCCCAATTCCAGTAAAATTTTCTACAAAAAAACCCTCATAAAAACGTTCAGACATGTATGTTTGTCCATTTCCAAAATAATCATACTGACCTTTATATACACCAGTTCTTATGTTAATTTTCCTGTCATGATACTATCTGACAGGAAAGGCAGACACCTATATAAATAATAATAATAAAAAACAAACAAAAAAAAAAAAAACAAAAACAAACAAACAAAGACAAACAAAAAACAAAACCCCAGAAAACAACAAACTGAACCAAACCAACCCAAAACAACAAAACCAAAACCAAACCAACCTACCAACCAACAAAAAAAACCCAAAAAAACAAAACCCAACAAAACAAAACAAAACAAAAAAAACCCAGGAGGTTTCTTCCAGGAAAAGAACAGGGTTAGAACTGGAAGATGTCTTTCAAGAGAGTGCATGTAAAAGTGATGTTATCTTTCCAAAAGTAGGCATCTACTTCATCTTGGCAACTTCATTTCACAGTATTGCCATTGACCATCATTCCTTTGTACAACAAAAGAAAATACTCTATTTTTCATTACTGAGCTTATTTGACTGTAGGATGGTTTCTGCTGCTGTTTGTATGCGCTGATTTAGCACGCACCTACTGACCACTAATATTACGGTGTCTAATTAAAAAAAAACAACAAAGTATTTTTATGGTTTTTTCTTCCATATTTAAATTCCTGTTCAGGCAGTAGCTGATTATGCAAAACGATGGTTACAATGTTTTTATTCCCATTTTAGAGACAGAGAAATAGGTAGTCAGAGAAGGTGATATGTCCAAGGCCAGAGACTGAATAAGTAGCAATACTGGTATTAGTGATTTGAATATATAAACCACTTCAAGAGATTTAAGAGTGAAAAGGCTTAAATGTGTGGCATTTAAGAAACAAAGCCATTTTTATCTCCTTAAAGATGTTTGTGCATAAATTGCCTCAAGGATTAAAAGGTGCTTAAGTACTAAAGCCTCTTTAAAACCTTAAGCTCCTAAAATGTTTTATGAACATAGACACGATGGGTGACCCTGAGAATATGGAAGTGGACTTTGATTTGATAATAGTTGGGTTATAGAAGAAGACAGCTTGCTCTAAAAATGGACAAAGTCTGATCCTAAAAATAAATACAAAAGGGACAGTGGCTTTGTGATCCCTGGTGATGATTATAGGCTTGTGAAAGGGCCTAGAAAGAGTTCTTTCCAGACTGGTGCTGTCCATAGGGATGCCAGTGAGACTGATGGAGGGGTCATCAGCAGAGGAAGCAAAGCAAAGAGAAAAATGGTTCAGTTCAGAGATGGAAATTGTCAAGGATGACGACACCAGTGAAGAACAGTTGCACAAGGCTGATGATGTTTGCAAGAAAGATATTCCATACTGGAATTGCTCCATAAAGAGGGCTTTGGACCTCCACCGGATTGGGTTTTGGGACATGATACCTGAATTAATTTTATATTCCTCAATATGGCAAGGTCTTTAGGTTCACTTAGCCTGACCCACATTGCTGTTACCACAGTCTGATTGATACTTGGGAGCTCAGAGCTAGCAGCTGAGAGAGTTTCAGCTGTTTGACATCAGTTTGTACAACCTCACATATAAATGGAATTTGTTGAAACCAAGATAAAAAATAGATTGAAACTCTGTTTAAAATCATAGTAGCAGCTTCCATACTGTATTTTGTTTGAAGAGAGCTGAGCAAAAGCAGAAAGAGAAATTTTAATATTTTTTCCATTACAAGAAAACCTATATCCACAAGATCTGTATATATTGGAAAGTTCATGTTTTGAACTTACCTAGTTAGACTTTTCTCTTTATAGTGCTGCACTCACAGACACACTTCTTTGACTGTGCCTGTTTATTAACTCCTGTAGTCAGAACAGTTTCATCCATTTTTTAATAACAGTGCCTGCAGATAAAATTCTCAGTAGAAGTCCCTAACTATAATAACTAACTAAAGAGCTCATTTCATCTATAGGTTTGAATAAATAGAGGGAAGAGACTACCAACTGAAAACTTAACTTAAAAAAAAAATAAAAATTAAAAAATATTTTTTTCTTAAAAATCAAGTTTTCTTATTAAAACCTCCAGAAACAAACCCAAGTTCTGAAAGATATGAATGACTTAACAGATACATTTGTAACTAAGAACCTGAAGAATGTCTTTTTCTTCAGTAAATAAATAAATAGCTTGTATGATAAACAAGACAAATATCCACACTTGAACATCTTCTAGTAAGCTATTTAAATTGCTTTTTGGTGCAAAACTACCTTGCAGGTTTTCTGAAGATGTCTATTTTGTCTAGTTAAATTGATGAAATTTTAGAAGGATTTAAATTAATTCTTTTTGTCGTTACCTTTTCGCACAGTCTGTTTCAAGGGGGAAAAAAAAAAAAGAGCCCTTTCAAGCTGTTGAAAGATTACTTTCATTTTAAATTGTCATACATTGCTTCCAAAACGTGGTGTCAAACTCTGCTACGTGTGAAGAATTAAGGAGGCTATGCCAGCTTCAAAATGTCATTGTCTGATAGAAATGCTTTTTCCTAGGTGAGTCCATAAACTCTCCAGGAATGTGTTTGTGTGTGTGTGGTGTCAGGAAAACAATTAATACTTATGAAACCTTCATAAAGAAAGCTGGTTTTTATTTTTACAGATGACCTAGATAACAAGAGAAAGTCACTCCCCTTAGTGCTATTAACAACTCAAAATTATTTTGTAGGCTTGTCTGCAGGTAGAACAGACGTTAGAGATTTATTGGAATGAGCTTGTTTCCAGACAGATTCTCGTCATCTCAGAAAGGTGCTTATCTGCTTGACTGATCATCGAGAAGTCAACATGGTCCAGTGGAGAGTGTAACAAACCAAATGACAGAAAACCTATTTACTGGCTTTGTTGCTGATTCACTTTCTAGGAATTTTAGCATCTGCATACAGAAATAAATTTCTATGAGGGAAGATAAGATATGAACTTAATATATGCTATCTACTTTGTGTTACTTGCATATATATTAAAGCTATAATGAGAAATAGAGTTAGGTTGTCCTATTCCAGCCCATGATTTTGCATATATTACTATTCTAAATTTCCTCTCTAGAACAAATCTTTCAGTAATTTTTCTTGCCTTTGTGTCTGGGGTCTTTCTTGCTCTGCTCCATTTTTAATGTATGTGTGTCTGCAGTAAAATTGCCTGAGTTCTTCACTAGATTTTGAGATTCCAGTAAAAGTATATTACAGATACACAGAGATATTCTTTAGTATTTTCCAGCTTCTAAATTATTGAATCTTAGCATTCTTGGCTTTTCATAAAATGGAAAATAGTTGTTCTTCTTTCCATATTTAAGTTATTAAATTGAGATTCTGGTGGATGGAATTGTAATGGTAATGCCCAAAATTTGTCAGGCACAAAAACATGGAGAGATTGAAGCAGGAAAAAATTTAAGCATAGAGACAGAGGGACATATGATTTAGGTAAAACAGAACTAGATTAACAGGAGCAATGGATTAATGAATTTAACCTAAAGAGGTGAGCCTTTGGGCAAGTCTGAAGCTTTATTTCTCTAATAAAATAACAGAACAATAGTCAGTCATACCAAAGTTCTTCAAAAATATTTTGTGTTTTCTGGAGGTCACTTAGAATCTTAAGAACTGTACACATTCACTCTCATGATTACTCAGTTAATACCAATCATTTTTTGGCCTCATCCTTCAAGCCTCATCTCCTTACCAAGAATCTCAGTACTTGGACACCAGAAGCAGCATCCTCTTTGCCAGGACATTCAAGGTATTCCTCACGCTGCTCAGTCCTCAGGATGCCTTCCTTTTGCTGATCCATGCAGAGAGGCTGCAAACACACTCTTCTTTCTTTAGATACATACAAAGCAAGTCAGAGGTCATGACTACCTCTTAAAAGACCTAGGAGAAGAGCTTTTGACTGAGGCCACAGGAAACTAATTTTCCAATTAAATTGCTGTCAAATGTGTCTGTAGCTGTTCCCTACACCAGTGTCACTTTTCCCTCTGATAGGTTTTGATGCTGGCTTGTCACTGAAACTCTGTTCCTAGGGAGTCAGGGAAAACTCCTCCACCTCAGTATATCGCTGGCCAAAGGACCTTATGTCAAACTTCCTGTTGAAACTTGTTACATATTACCTACTAACTGGTTACATACCAGTAAATTTGGACAGGTTTTTATAACATTAATTTTGAAGGAGGAAGCACTTTTCAGTGATAAAGAAGTGAAACTGTGAAACTAAAAGAAATGGAGTATTAGAAAGGAAGACAAAGTTCATGGATGACATTAAAGACTCAAATTTCTATTTCTATTTAATAAGAAAGTCACACTTATGCTGTGGAAGAATTTTGGCACCCATACCATGTCACTTATATGATTAGGGCATGAAAACCATGACCTTAGCGTCAGTCTTTACTGGGTTTTGTCTCTATTACAGTCTTTATTTCTTGTTTTGAGTAGTCTGTATCTTTTGGGTTTTGACATATTTGTCTTCTTATTCTCCTCTGTAGCTGTTCTAAACTCACTTCAAGAAAAACAAAAGGAAATAAACTGAAGGTGTAGATAGACAGATTGCCCAGGAATGACAAAATTATTGGAATTAGAGAACTCCTTCCTAGTTCATTTTGCCACACATCCTATTCCCTCAAAAGTTTGACATAAGAACGAAGAGTATGAAAAGCATATGAATACCACAGAAGAGAATATGTTTAAAATAAAGGCACTATATAAAGCGAGAGACAGGAAGAAGTGTTGAATTTTCTGAAAAGAGTCTGCTTCAGTTAAGCCAGGCAAAACAGTGAGACATTCTGACCAGAAAAGCATTTCTGAACCACTACAAATTTTGCAGTACTTGCTCAGAACCAGTCAAGAATGATTTTTTTTTTTTTTTCTGAAGCACAGGAATTCAGCCAACCTAGTATTTTTACAATAGGATAATATCTAGTGTTGCAATCAAAATACTTATAGCTGGTATTATTTACTTGGTAGCTTCCTTTAGCTTAAGCTGAAGCTAAAGCTAAAGTTAGAGCAAAACCCCAGTTAAGTATGTTTTGCAGCATCCATACAACTTCAAATTAGTTACTATCAGATAGTAAAAAGCAAAGAATAGAACTGCTACTAGTTCTTGTTGTTTGAGTAACCTTTCACTGAGGAAAAATAAATGGATTGCAAAACAGCTGGATTCTGAGAGGCAAGGGTGTATTTTTATTGGAGTAGAAAAATGTGATCAAATGGGACTATCTAGGTGACAATATGAACAAAAGACCCTGTTCATTTGTTAGATAAGTTAAATATGCTGAATTTATTCAGCAATCAGTCTTAGGAATGATTCTGATGCTTTGCCAGTTAGGAGCTGCACAAGAAGCTGCAAAGGAGGACAGCCAGGCCAGCTGATTTGAATTGGCCAAATGGGTGTTCCATACCACAGAATGACATTCTCAGTACATAAAATCCAGGAGCAGCCTTTCCCTTCTCAGGGACAGACTGGGCATTGGTGGTGAGCAACTGTATTGTGTATCTCTTGTTCTTCCTGGGTTTTATTCCTTGCTCATTATTACTATTGTCATTAGAATCATGGAAAAGTCAAGGTTGAAAGGGACCTTTAAGATCATCAAGATCATACTGTTGTTCTTGCTGTTATATTTTACTTGATTGCTATTATTAAACTATTTCTATCTCAACCCATGATGTATCCTTTTCTTTCCAATTCTTGCTGCTAACCAGCTGGCAGAAGAGGGAACTGAATGAGCAGCTATGTGGTATTTAGTTGCCAGATGAGGTTAAACCACAACAAACCAAAACACCTTCCAGCTGTGACCTACACAGTCAGAATAAATTCAAGCCAATTATCAGGAAATATCAAAACTGTTCTATTTGCAGTGATACTTCCTGTTATAAACTTACAAAAGACTAGTTTAGTTTATGTAGGAACTTTTTATTATTCATAAGTGGGATTCTGTTAGGTACCAGTACTGCTATAAGACTACAAAAAAGTATTGGTCATTAATTTCAATCCAGAGTCCTTTAATGAAGTAAGTAAATGCCACTGACATTTTTAATGATTCAGATTTTAAGTGATCCCTGCACATCACTTGCCTGCAAATTTAATTTGTTAACAAGTGGGTATTTTTCCTATTCTGGATAGCTTGTGTAAAATCATAGTTTTCAGTCGGACTGTTCTACAGCAGGAAGAGTTCATCTGCACATAACTGAAAAGTTTAAGATTTTGCTAAAAAAAACCCAATATGTAGACACTTGTGCAGACAACACAGCAGTGCAGGTTTCATTTATAGTCATTTAAATATTTACTATTAAAACTTTTACTTAGATTTTTCCCCAGTTTTCATTTTTGAATTTCTGAATATAGTTTAACAATGTACTTCCTCTTATATTCCCTTTTGTTAATCTTTGTTGCTCCTTTTCACCCTAAGACACCTACATACATTTTCTGGTACAGCACAAAATGTTTTTTACCAAGAATTACATTTCTTTTTTTCTTTATTTTTTTTTTAAATTAAATTTTCTTTTCCATATTTGTACTGATCTAAAATCAGTGACTAGACTATTAATGTCTCTTTCAGTTTCTCAGGCTGGGGACAATTCATGTATTACCAAGTATTCCTGGCAGGAACCTCTGCAGCTGCAGTCCAGTACAAATTCACAGTGACCTTTTTTGTATTTCTAGAATTCAATAAGGCTTCCTTTGTTTTCCTGTGATGCAAAAATGCTTCAAAATTATCAAAATGAGAGGGAATTATGCAAAGACACTAAGAATTTGAACTACACCATATTTATATCCAGTCTCATTACTGACCTACTGGAGGAATCTGATCATATCATAGCCCCTTATAAAAATATTTTATTGATCTATCAAAAATTATGTGACTCAATAGAATGTTGTTAAGCTTAATGAATGTGTTGTGAATTTCTGAGACGAGTGCTATACATAAGTTAAGAATTGTTTACAAAAGGCTTAGAACAAGACAGTACTTATAAAAATATTTTCTGAAATTTGATGCTGCAGAATGTCGAATACATTATGATAATCTGTGAGTTTTCAAGCTGAGTTTTCATTAAACACTTCTGTCATAGACAGTATTTAGGAGTACTGCAGAGGTCACCATAAAGATTCATGGAACTAATCAAAAAGAGATGTAAAGATAAGAAATCAAGCCACTTTGATTTATAAGTATCAAGAAAAAAAAAAAAAAAGATTACACCTTTTGTCATTAGCCCACAGTAATGCCTTCTAGTTAGACTTCTATCTCTGATATGATTCAAATGTAAGAACCAAATTCCCTTCAACTCGATGAACCCATAGAAATGTAAATGACCTACAAGTTGTTCAGAGTCATATAATAATAATATTAGAAAATGTGAAATATCAAATATATGCAATAGCCAGAGTGAGGAATCTGATAGCATCACAGAGGAATTTTTGTATAAGAAGTGTAAATATGAAAAACTTATATATTTGCCATATTTTTTATTTCCCAATTTTGGCTTTCTATGCTTTTTGGCTTTGGTTGGGTTTGTTTTGTTTCATTTTTCTCCTTTTTTCCAGCTGACAAATAATTTATCATTTGACTTTAACGTTTAACATTTTTGTTTGTCTATTTTGCTCTGATCATTTGCTACCTGATATAGAAAACACAAATCACAAGACCTTCTGTCATGACTAGAACAATGACTTCCTCTCTTCCTTTCCATATTAGAATATATGACACATCAGCATGTAAAGAAGGTGCACGGATTCAGAATGTCCCTTTCTTTTTAAGATTTATGTTAAGGTTTTACTCACAGCAGATCTTAAATGCCATTTTCTATTTATAGAGATGGTGTTGATAAATTAAGATTCTTCTGGCTCACACTTGAGGAAAATTCTTTACTACACCACTTCACAGTATTGAACAGTTCAGATTATTTCCTCAAGGGGTTACTGTGGTATGTTAAAATTCACTTTTTCTCATTCTAAAAGTGGTCTAAATAGCATAAAATATACACTGACATGAACTGTTAGGGCAACACACAGAAGATCAATTTCACCATTAAAAGGGTCAAAAGATTTCAGGTGATGTGTTTCCTTTTATTTGCCCTCTATGGAACTGAGATATCTATGAACATGTTAGTGGCTTACAACTATAATTTTTATTTCTCATGCTGACAAAACTACATCTATTCTCATAAGGGACAAATTTCAGGGAGCTAATTGCAAGATTCAGTTCAGAAATATCCTGTAACAGCTACTGCTCTGTTTGAGTTTGAGCATGGCACGATTGACATATGTGCAAACTAATTGTGCTGCCATTGAGGTAATTAACAGATAAAGACTAGTGAATAAATGGGAGAAGATATCCTCAGACAAAGAAGTCTACAATAACTAATTGACATTATAGACAAAAGAATCATTCTTCTGGCTAAAAGAGCATTTTAGAATTCATTCATATCTACATGCTGTTTCAGTGGTTAATTTTTAGCAGTTGTTTTGAAGTCTGAATTTAATAAACATATACAGAAGGAACATTGTATGGCTTACACTCATCATTTTTAAGTAATTAAGAAAAGAACTCAGTTCTCACCTTGTCATTTTCTTTTAGTAAACAGGAAATTATAACTGACTTTTAAGTTTGTCCATGATTTTGTTGGTGGGTTTTTTTCTGCCTTAATCTGTCAGAGGCTACTAAATCTACAGAACTGAAAGAAATACAGAGAATTCAAAGTTCAGGATTCAGTATTTCGCTGAGGTTAATTTTTCTACCTCAGTAGTTTTTGAAAAATAAGCTTGAAAATGTCATAAATACAGGCTTTTGACTACCCATTAGAAAAAAGGAGGAAAATAGTCTCTACTTTAATGAGTGACAAACACCTCCAAGATCAATGCATCATAAAAGATGTTTGATCCAAGTCTTAGACTTACAAGGTGCATGATTCAGAATGGAGATTCTGCTCCTCTGATTTTGAAAAAGACCTATTTTTAAATGGGTCAGAGAGTCCCCTTTCAAACTTAAAACCAGAAACAAACTCGTGTGCCCCAAAATGGTAACCCTGAGACCTTTTCACAGTTTCCAGACTTAGTGAAAAGTCTGTGTATCTTTCATGACTTTTCCAATTTGAGTGGATGAATTAGAGCTTTTAGCAATGACTTGGATATGCATTGTAAACATAACCTCTTATGGACAGAGGTCTTTGGTCAGCAGGATTCCAGAGAGGAAGCAATGATTGTAAAACAGTGATTTAGAGTACTGATAGAACAGTTCATTGCACAGATCTCTTAAAGTCAATACTAATCAAGCAAAAGGTTTTTTGTATGCTGTTTGTCACATTCACCTGGAAATAAATGCTGCTTCAACTTGACAACCATCCCTTATAATCACTAGACAAATCAGTCAGCTGGAAAGTGTGACATGAACAATGGATTAAGTGAGTACCACATTATATAGAAAAGTATGATTGTATTACTGTAGTACTGAACACTTTAAATTCAAATGTAAGAAAGAAGAACTTGTTAACATATAGTATATGTAACAGACATTTCCCTCTGCTAATATTCTCTTCAGTCCACTCACTGGAAACACACAAATTATAGTGGGAAAAAATATATGCATAAGAAGAATCAGATT
Source organism: Xenops minutus (assembly GCA_035221455.1). Taxonomy (NCBI): domain Eukaryota; kingdom Metazoa; phylum Chordata; class Aves; order Passeriformes; family Furnariidae; genus Xenops; species Xenops minutus. Next base: position 19,827,483 of record JAWWEE010000158.1, read on the forward strand.
TTCAACTATATCCATTCCATGCCATCTTGGAGATAAGTTTCTGCCTTATTTGAACTTTTTTAGATTGATAGAACTGAGATTTTCTACATGAATTTCCATGCACAGACTAAAATTCTTATTTGTCACAGAATCATAGAAAGACTGGGTTGAAAGGGACCTTAGAGATCATCTAATTCCATGGGCAGAGATGCCACTTGCTAGATCAGGTCGCTCAGGGCCCCATGCATTCTGGCCTTGAACACTTCCAAGGATGTGGCATCCATTATCTTCTGGGCAACCCTATGAAGTAAAGAACTTCTTCCTAACATCTAATATTAATCTTTCCTCTTTTAAAATCATTTCACCTTTTTCTATCACTATCTGACCATACAAAAATTTACTCACCTTTAATAAATCCCCTTCACGTTGCCAACAGCTCCACTAGCTGGTTATATTCAGTATCACAAGCTCGAGGATCACCATTTCTAAATACCAGTAATAATTATATGAGCACAGAATGCATCTAGTTTCCACAATAGGGAGCAAAATACAAACCATGCTTTGCTTACCTCTTAAAAGCACAGATCAGGTATAACCCTACTACCCAAAACACGAGCCGTAAGTTTTGTTACACCTCTTAAAACCTTTTGCACACCTTGAATACCAATCTCAGCTGAATCAGTAGTGCTCCTGCTTTTGAGCAGGAATCATAAGGTTCTTGTGGGTCCATCACTCAAGGTTGTCCAGGTTCCTATGTAAGGCATCCTTTCCTTCTACTTGATTTTTTCTAACTATCATAGAAGGGCTTTTTTAGTACTTGTTCACAACATTTGTGCTTACAAAAGGTATTTAGACCTGCACATATGTTAGGATACAATTATTAAAAGATGCCCCTGCCTGAATTAAGGTGCAAACTAGACCATATGCTAAAGTCAACAGCATGGATTTTGTTTAACAGTAAAGGTGAGGCAAAGAGAGAGAGAAATAAGAAGAAAGAGAGAGAGAATGTGAAGAGACAAGATAAAAAGATAAAGATATCACCAACACATGGATTCTGATGGCATCCCATTGGTCCTGGTTCTTCCAGTCTTCCTGGTGAGGATCATCCCAAAGTTGTGTTTATTGGGCACCACTTATATACAGTCCAAGTCCCAGATATTCTCAGGGTATCTCAGATGTTCCCACAATTTGGGATGACATAGGTGTAAGCAGTTTTTTTCTTTCTCACAGCTGGCACAGTGGAATTTTGTCTGGTATGTTAATTTCAAACCTTTACCTTTGTTTAGGTCTGGAATTAATGTTTTCTTTTTCACCATTTTCCACAGTGGGAATCTTTGTTTGGGTACGTTACCCAGATCTTACTTACCAGGCCTGATTCCTGTTGTTGCTATCTTCTCTTATTTCAAGTTCCTGTCGTGATGGCTTATCTTGTGGGAATTTCCTTCTTTGGTACTATTTTGAGACAATTAACTGTATTCTTTAAGTCTTGGAATTCATGTTTATTTGTAGGCTCTGTATAGATATGAAATACAAAACTGAAATATGGCTTCTTTAAAAAGCAGCATCACAATGTGTGGCTCAGGTACTAGAGAAATGAGTGTTACAAAAGGATAAGGTGTTTTCCAAGATTTTAAAATTAATTATTAACCCATTTATCCCAGATGAGTGAGACAAAAGGAAATCTGTCTTTGGATTGGTCATCTGTATTTTTTAACATGTCTTTAGTCCATTGTGACGAATAGCTCAATTTGCTGCTTAAAATTATATTAGTAAAAGTAATGTGACAAGAGACCACTAACAATGCTTATTAATTGTCCCTAAGATTAAGTGTATTGTTCCATGGATTAAAAGTGAAAAGACCACCACCTGAGGCAAGCATCACCCTGAACCAATGACTGTTTATTTATGTGAAGGAATCAGCCAGAAAAAAGTCAAACTTGTGTGCAGTAAGTGAAGGTAAAGACCTTAAGGCTTGATATCACATAATCAATGGCTTTGGTGTTTGAACCTGTGGTGGAGGTTGAGGATATCCATGTACTTTTTCGTTTGAATGTGGAAAAAGTGATGCAGACACAAACAAGCATAAACTTTCAGTAATGCTCCCCTGAGCTGGCCAATTGCGGGTAACGATGTAACAAGCCAGTGTATTGACATAAATGAGAACAATTAATTTACATGTCTGTCCACGACACGCCTGCCTGCAGGGAAGTGCCTCAGTGTTCTGTAGTTATGGAAGACCTTGCCAAAGATTGTACCTTTTACAGTCAAGTTTTACCCTGCTCAAGAAAAGAAGTGACAAACACATATATAGCTAATGCCATGCTCAGAAAGAACAATGGCAAATAACAATGACAACTCACAGCTGTCTTTATGCCAGAGCTTTCACACCAGTGTGGAAGCCAATAATATTCTTAAGAATGAATATGACATGACTAGAAGTGAGGGTGGTTTTTCAGTAAACGGAAACTATATCAAAACTGGTTCCTTAAAGTACTGCCCCTCGCCTATTGACATAACATAATTTGTCTAGATATTTCTTTCTTTAGGTTTCAGATATTACTCTTAATCCAATCACTGGTCCAGGAAATGAAGCACTGGACTATTCTGATGATGCAGATATTGAAAGAAACTGAAGATGAAAAATTAAGTAATTAAAATGTAGAATTGATCAGCTGATTTAAATGCTGTCCTCTAAGCAGATTTTTTTATATCCTTTCAAGGGGAAATTTGTATTCCTTTGTGAAATTAATGTAATTATATCAATTCTCAGATCAGCTGAGAATATTTCTCAATCCATCTGTGACAACTGCTTTTCACTTCTCAATTTCCACTGTGACATGGTAGACTTATCAAATTAGAGGCATTAAGAAACAGTCTCAGAGATAGAATGAGTCACATAACCCCAAAATGATAAAAATATTTTAGCAGTATATTTAAGTCCTGACTCAATTTTCTGAAATTAGTACAAATTCTTCCACTGATCTGTGTGGCCTTTAGAAGTATTAGGAAAGCACTAATCAGAATTCAGGTCTTACTTAAACAAAAGATCACTATAATACATAGATATTAAATAATAGGATTACTACACAGAAATGCAAAATTTACAACAAATTTTGTATGGACAAATATAGTGTAGGACTCATGCTGCCCCAACATATCACTTTCTAAACATAGAAAACAAGAACTTCTAAAGGAAAAAAAAAAAACAAACCACCAAAAAACAAACCAAACCAAACCAAAAACAAAAACAAAAACAAAAAAACCCCCAAACCAAACCAAAACAAAACATCAAGATGATTTTTATATTCCCATATGCTGGGAAACATAGAAAACAATAAAAGCCTTCAGAAGCCATGCCATTTTTTTAAAAAGGGAACAGAAAAAAGCCTGCTGACATGTCTTTTCTACCTTTCACATATAAACTGATGAGACTGAATTTGTGCAATCAATGCTCTTTTCCTTTTCCATGCAAAGATAAGGAAAAGCTGGGATGGGAACCTGAGAGGGAAAGTAATGGGAAGGTGATAAAAAAGAAAGAAAAGAGAAGGAGAGAGAAGGAAGGCAAGGACCTCACATTCATATAGAAATAGATGAACCACAAGCAACGAAAATTTTAAGTAAAGATATCCTGGGTGAAATATTGATTTCAAAAAAGAAAAATAAAATATTTGGACTTTCACTTGAAAATGGGATCGATAATTTGTAGTTAGGAGTTGTGCTGGTTTTGGTTGGGGTAGAGTCAACTTTCTTCACAGTGGCTGATATGAAGCTATGTTTTGAATTTGTGTTGAACATAAGGCTGATAATATAGAGATGTTTATGTTATTGCTGAGCAGAGCTTACATGGAGTCACAGGCTTTTCTACTTCTCATACTGCCACACTGACAAGGAAGTTGGGGATGCATGGGAGGTTGGGAGGAGACACAGCCAGGACAGGTGACATAAACTGACCAAAGGGATATTTCAGACCATATGTCATCAAGCCCAGTATATGAAGCTGGGGCAAAAAAGGAGGAAAAAGAGGTTTGAAGTGATGGCTTTTGTCTTCCCAAGTCACTGTTACTGGTGATGGGTCCCTGCTCTCCTGGAAATAGCTCAACACCTGCCTGCCCATGGGAATCAGTGAATTACTTCTTTGTTTTGCTTTGCTTGTGTGCACAGCTTTTGCTTTCCCTATTAAACTGTCTTTATCTCAACCCATAAGTTTTCTGGCTTTTACCTTTCCAATTCTTTTCCTGATCCTGCTGGTGGGGGAGCGACTGAGAGGCTGTGTGGGGCTTGGTGTCTGCCTGGGGTGAAACCACAATAGGATATTACTAATTAATTAGTTCCAGGGTTTTGGAAGTTTATCATGACATCCAGAGAAAGACAATCTGTATGGAATAAACTAGTATGAGGCAAGTACCCTCAATTAGGTTAAGAAAAATGCATTCTTAGAGGGCAAAACTATAAAATAAAAGAGAAATTTGTAGGTTGATAATGGAATTAATAGAATGTAGCGAAGTCATCTGAGACAGTGGATTACATAGCTATGGAAAGAGTAATGGCTTTTTGCATTTTAATTTTGCTAGATTTGATTTCTTTGCTTCAAAAATAATCCTTAGCTGAGCCTGTAGTGTAGGTCCAATATTTGTCTAAGGATGTTGGCACTTATGTAAAAGAAATTTTTACTTGTGTGGACTTATGGACTTTGCAGAGAGATTTAATTTGGTGAGAAAATAATGTATCCTATATGTATTCCTTGCTATTTAACTGAAAGGATCTCCTGAGTAAATTTCTACGTCATACTTTTACAGGCTTTGAAATAATCCTAATGCAGCTAAACCATGTGTGAAAAATGTTTGTCCAACATGTCTTTTAAAATCTCTCCAAGGTTGCAGTGTTTTGATAGGCTACATGAGCATAAGAACACATATCAGAAATGCTTCTCTCAAATCTTATCTAAATTACACTTTTTTATAAATGAAATCACATTACACTTGTCAAATTCCAGTTTGAAAACGATTGCTCTTCTCTTTGTAACAAAGTGTTTAACATGAGGAAATGGACAAGGATATAAGGATTTGAAGGATAAAGCTCTTATCAACGAATAATCAGGAAATTAAAGAAGCCCTCAGAGTTGTTAATGATTTGGAGCAGGTGCCCTGACACTGGGATATGGTCTTTCTGGAGAAAAGAGGAAGACTTAATCTCCTCCACAGCAGCACAGCCTGATGGCTTTCTCATTCTCATGGGCTGAAGGCATTTGCTCTCTGGAAGTCAAGTATGCTCCAAAATAAATCCATTTTTTGGACTAAGCAAGAATAAACATCTTAATTTCCTGTCAGAAATAGTCTGTTTTAAATTATAATTGAGGTATTTTCAGCTGATCCTTCAGGGAAATTGGACGGCTGGTATTCAGAAATAGTAACACAGATATTTGACACTTTCAGTCACTGAAGAGGAAACCACTTAAAAGTTGTATCTGCACATGCCCCTTCAGTTCTAAATGATTTCCAAAGAATCAGTTGAAACCTTATTCTCAAATGTATAAAAAGTTAGTTGTAGTTAATTTAAACATTAACAAAATTAACAAAATTAACAATAAGCAAGATCTGTCCACAATGAGTAGACAGTCACATACAAATTAAATAATTTTGTAATGCATGGAACATCTTATCTGTAGAAGGGATTCCAGGAACATATTATAGTTCAAATGAAAAGATAAAAAACTATTCAGGAAATTCTGAAATGGTCACATTTTATAGGTTGTCTCTGCCGATGATATATAAGTTCTTCTAAAGATCACGGTATCTCATGTAATTACACCTGCTTCTATACATGACTAAATCAGAAAATAAAATAAAAGCCTCAGAATTTGAATGTGGCTAAGGCTGTCTCTATGTAAAGACAGAGTCATCATCCATATAATTTCCCTTCTTATAAAAAAAAAAAAAAATGCACATTTATGAGATTTTGTTTCAATCAATAACTTACCCAGAAATCTTCTAGTAAAGATAATCTTTCTTTGTCTACAAAGCTTAATTAGGTGGCAATCTCACTGCACCTTAAAAGTACTTTCATTATCTCAAGTCAATTAGTGGTTGATTTATCAATTACTTTTGGCACTGATGGTTCCAGAAACATTCTGTATTTCAATGTGGCTCAATTTAATTACATCAGATTCTATTAGTACATGTTTAAAGACACTCAGGGTCTCTGGTGGTTAATAGCAATAAACTGTTAACAGGTTAAAATTGCAAAGCATGAATTAAGACTCTGAAATATTAAAATGGCAAAGCAGAGGAGTATAATGAAATACACATTCTGATGCTAATGTATTTGTGTTTCAACTCTCACTTATTGCATTTTGATGTCTTTCACTCTTCTGATACTCTGTACTGGTGTGCATTGCTAGGCACTAAATATCTAAGGGAGATGAACAACTAAAAGGTCAAGTTTTGAAAAAACCCAAAAGATTACAGTGTCATGAAATTTGACTCTACTAAATACTAAAGCGAATAACTCCTTTTGTGGGATATAATTTTTATTAGCATAACTGACTAAAGAAAAATTGTGCTTAGCTAAATTCCAGGCAGCCTATATACATGATATACATGAGAACATTACTTTTTGTTCCAGATTTTGGTGTTTTGTTTTGTTTTGGGGTTTTTGTTTGTTTTTGTTTTGTTTTGTTTTGTTCTGTTTTTGTTTGTTTTGTGTTTGTTTTTTTAGGGGGGTGGGAGGGCCTTTTTTCTCTTTTGGTTTGGTTTTATTGTTTGTTCTGTTTCTGTATTTTTTTTTTCTGAAGCCTGAGCTCTGCTACATGCAAAACTGAATTAGCTCACAGCTAATTCACAGGTCCCATGAGATGCTCAAACTCAGCATTGTTCTATCTGTCATCTCTGCACAGATCATTTTTTATAGTTCTCAAAGCAAGCTATGGTGGAAAATCAACCTTTTTGAGCCAATGACTGTGCATGTTGTTCTAGCCTTAGAGATTCCTGCTATCAAGCTCCAGTTGGGTCTAATTAATGGTTTTACAAATGGACTTCAAGAAGTTGCAGAAACATTTCAGAGCATCAGCACTGCAGTGGATGCTTAGGACTTTCTCAAGGGTGGATCTACAAGGGTAGAGTTACAGGTTGCATTCACAGGTTTTCACTTAACATTTTCTTAAATATTTTATGCATGGGCTCCAAGAAAAGATGCATTTGTAGCAATTCTTCGTAAGGGAACATTGCATTAATTTCTTTTTATTGGACATTTATGTTGGAATGTGGTAATATTTAGACTTCTGGTGTTTTATGCTTCCCAGCTAAAGCCCAGCTGTGATACTGATTCATCTCTTATTATTAACATGTCCTGATATAGTCCTGGTTGTTGGCAAATTTGACAACCCACTCAGTTCCCATTCTACTTTAGGAAGTCAGATGATTTCTCATCACTTCATCCCCAACTCAACACTTCCGTATGCTTCTTTTGTAAGCTAATCTGCTCTCTTCTTAAGAATTGAGTCCTCTACATGGCTTTTAATCACAAAAAAAAATTAAGTCAGGTAGGAGGAAAAAAATGATAAAAGTGGAGGCAAGACATCTGTCTTGCTCTCTGCAGCCTTCAGCTGTTAATATGTTTCCATAAACTGATTAATCATAAATTATTAATGTCAGCCTCACTGAGATAGAATGTGTCTCCTTTATTGAAATCTGTCTCCCAGGCGTTCTGGCAGTGGTTTTGAATGATAAAGTAATAGCACCTCTATCTGCATAATCACGCAGGTACCTGGCTGCATAGCTCACTTACTGTAGTGTTGACAGAGTGTCATGATATATTTGTCCCTGGCATAATCTTAATGGACCACAAAAAGTACTTCTGGATGAGAAAATATAAATAAGTCAGACTTCTAAGTTATAATTTTGTTGTTGCTGCTGCTGTTAATGCTTAGTTTTCATGCTATGCCATGTAAAAATGAAGTTCATTTTGGTGTGCACGAAGCAGTTGTGAAAAGTTAACCACAGAGAACAGAAAACATAAAACCTCGAACCTTTCTGGTTTTATCACATCAGGACATTACTGCTTTTAACTTTTTTTTTAAACTGTTATTGTAGATGCAAGTACTATAGAAACACTGTTTTAATTCTTACTAGCACCGAATCATTATTATTTGACTTCTGTCTGAAGACTGTTCATTTGCTGAAGTTATCACACACATAATGTTCTTACAGTAGCCACTGAAGATAGAGCCTTTCAATTGCTCATGAAGATAGGCTCTCATATTAAAAAGAGATTCTTAAAAATCAGTACAGCCAGAAACAGTACAGCCAGTCAAAACTGAGTAATATTTTTTGGCCAGAAAGTAAGATTTTAATAAAAAGCTTAAAAAAATCGTTTAGGTGGCAGAAATTGTTTTTAAAAATGTTTGTAAAGCTTAAGAAGACATGATATTTGGGGATCATATATAAAACCTTTAAACTTAAAAAAGGCAGAGTTATTAATAGGTACTAGTTTTTCTGTGGTAGATTAAAAGCAGCTTAACACCAAAAGTAAGAATTATATATATGTTATTTACTCTTGTAAATTATTTTAATTTAGGAGCATACAACACATCTCAAGAAACATTCCATCAATGTTTTGTTGCTATGACTGTTAAAGATTACGTACAGAGGCAATATTGTTCCCCTAGTAACTATTTAAATGCTTATTAGTCCTTTTTCTCTTTTGTGCTGGCAATGATGGGGCAAGAATACAGCTACTGAATGGCTGAAGAGGAAAAGTAAATTATTTTAAACAAGTGAGGCTTATTAGATACCTTATCAATTGATTTTTCTTCAGGCTTTGTACTTTGAATATGTATGTATAAATCTACATATGAATTTCACTTTTTTATTAGTTATATATACATTATATATACATATATATAATTTATTTAAATATGCACTATATTTTTGATCTCAGATGCTCAGAAAATGCCAGCTGCTAGTGATATTATAAAGCCACTCAAAGGTGATATTGTTAGTCTTATGCCTCATATCAAGTAAGATTTTTTGTGTGTCAATTTGCCACTGTAAGGCTAAGCAGACAAAATTGTTCTTTGTGGGAACTTATTCTGTTTTCTACAGAGACTTCTACCAAAATCTCAGTTAGAGTCATGATGCAGATTTCTGTCTACTAGGAAGTGTTCTGACTGATTTAATTTCTGCAAGTCTTTTGCAGAGTGAAAAAGCCATTAACAATTTGTGATACTTAGTGTTCATTGTGGAAGGAAGAACGGGTAAAACAGAAAACAATTTGAAACAATTAAGCACTTTAAGAACAAATCCAGAGAACTTGATAGGTTTAAATATCAGATTTGAACACATCACATTTCTGTCTTTATTGTCTAAGAGATTACAATAATTTCCATTTTTTGCAGCAATATACAGGAAAAGGTAGACTTCTCTGCATTTTCAGAAGTGCTTCCAGCTCAACAGAGCTGGATAACTTTGCAGCTAACTCAGCCTAAATCCAACGGAATGTAAATCCAACTTAACGAACCAGGATCTGCCCAACACCTAAGCCTGAAGAGCCAATGTGAAAGATGTATCGTTTGAACACAGCCATTACATGCTGTCAGAACTAACCAACAGTAGGCATGCCAGCTTTACATGGAGGTCATAGAAGTTATGTCTTAACCTTCACTCTGGAACTAACAACGTGGTGAGAGTATGGTCTACCCTTGTTGGACAGATATACAAGACCAGAAACAATGTGAATTTTAATATATAGCCATCTGGTTTTAAAAGTCAATGATTTCTTCTGGATAGTTCCATACATATCACATAAGAGATAGAAAATAAAGCTTGAAACCCACTTTTCTGTGATGCTGTACTTTACTGAAAGTAACATGTAAACCACTGTTACTTTATATTATGCTGAAGAGTATCTTGTGAGAAATCAATGACCTTAGTTCACACGAAGTTGACTTTATTTTACTTTATATTTAAAAAGTATTTTTGTTGCCAACACTTTCAAGTTGCAAATGATGAAACTTTAGGAAATTATATTAAATGAGTTTAAAAATCCGATAAGCATGCATTCCTGATCCTCACTCCTCAATTTACTGAAACATTGAGAAAAAAGCATATATTCTTTGTGAAGACGTCAGAATTAAAAGTGGAGGCTAGGACCTTTAAGGAATGCTTCTTAGAAAGAACTAGATCCCTCTAAAACATTTATTGTTAACACAGTTTAAAAAATGACAACAGAAATGGTATAGAGATTGAAGTTTTTCCTTCAGGACATTTGGGAGCTTGACGGGAAATGAGATGTCATTTATTTGTCATTTCAAATGCAGCAGTAAGATAGCGGAGTGATAGGGTCATCAGAGAATGGACCACAAAATTACAAGTCTAGAGATTACATGATGCAGAGTTTTGGGTTGTTCTACTTGCCACTTTTGTTACAGATGCATTTCAAAAATAAATTGCTATTTTTTTTTTTTTTTACTTTTAGCAATTTCCCATCACCAGACTTAGCCAGCAAGTAGGTGTGAACAAGAAACATTTTAAGAAAGAGAATAGATCATTGTGCTTGACATTACTTCTGTTTAAATTAAATTCTCAGAAAAGTGCACTAAGGTAGCAATAGGTTATATTTTCTACTCTGTATTGTAGTTGGCCAGAGAATGCTCAAGCTAGAACCAAGAAATTATATCTGCACTATTCCCAGATCTGCTGTGGCACATGACTCCAAAGAAAACCATGACTGCTTCTGGCATGTACTTCAGTTTCAGTAGTTGTTAAAAATAAGTTTTGAATTATCTTTAAACAGAAAATGAATAATGATCAGATCATCACAAAAACAAAAAAATGGGAAAGGTTTGTTTGTTTATTAATCCATACCCTAGAATTGTAGAAAAAGAACTTGGGGAGTGGGTTTTAAAAAAAACCAAGATGAAACAAGCAGAAGATCTTAGAGTCAAAACTGTTGATATTAAAATCCTTACTTTCAGTAAATGAACTATTTAAGCAAGAGGAAAGTGTTAATTTTAAAAGAATTTTGATAAAAAGTCTCATATTCTGTTTGAAAACTGAAAGGTTATGAGCTAAGCATGTATTCCTTAGAAACAGGAGATCAAAACTAACTGAATATCACGTTCAACTATGATGATCCTATCTATAAAAATAGATGCTGCAGAAGGCTCATGATACCTTGAAAAGTAAAACTACTGAACAGGGTAATTAAGCAATATATACATTTAAAGCAGATATTTATTTTTGTTCCTATAATATAAGAAAATAGTGTTTGTCAGTAATACTTTTTAAACATTAGGGGATACTAAAACAGAAAAAAAATATGCTCTGTATATGTATTCTGCAGAATTTTACCACTGACTGATGATAATGGTTAAAATAGATATAGATAGAGAAAAAAATATTAGTCTAAAGAGAATTGTCAAAAATCTACATTAAAAAAAAAAAATACCCTTTGCTTTTTATCACTGAGTTCCTTGAAACTTCTTCAGTCAAACCAGGTACTATCTGTTAGATAAGCATAGAATCACAGAATGGCTGGAGTTAGAAGGTACCTTAGAGATCAGTTAATTCCATGGGCAGGATGTCACCCACTAGTTCAGGTTTTCCAGGGCGCTATCCAACCCCATCCAGGGACAGAGCATCCAGCACTTTTCCGGGCAACCTGTTCTAACGCGTCATCAACTCCTGAGAAAAGAATTTGTGCCTAATATCTAATTTAAATCTTTCCTCTTTTAGTTTAAAACTGTTCTCCTATCACTATCTGCTCATGTAAAAAGCCACTATTTTTTACAAGCCCCCTTTAAGTACCGAAAGGCTGTTTTTCTTCTCCATGCCAAATAACTCCAATCCTCACAGCCTGTCTTCATAGGAGCGGTGCTCCATCCCCTTGGTTATTTGCATGGTCAACAATTTTATAGAATCTGAAAAAATATTTAGTGTATTTGCTGTTCCCCCGTGGATTTGGGATTTTATAAAAGAAATAGTGGAATTACTCAGGAGATAAGTAGTTAACAGCAAATACTAGTAGTAGTTAAATAGTTAAATAAGTAGTTAATAGTAGTTAAATGTCATAGGATTATGAGGGCTGATAGCACTGTATAAGGCTTCTCAGTGGGATAAAAAAAAATTTGACATACTTGCATGCCATCAAAACTTCATGAGAAATTTTAAACTAGTAAAAAGCCCTTGAAAACATAAAAAGTTCACTTTAAACACTACAAATGTAATATATGAACAATAATTTTGTCATAGTATGAATTTATGATAACCCTTTAAAAGGATTCCAATGCATATATTGTGTCTACTTCTCAGCCTAGCTTTTAAAACATTTTTCAGAAGACAAAGCAAAACAAAAGATATCCAAATAAGCTGCACAAAAATTTAATATAAAAAAGCAGAAGCCTATTGATATCATAATTAGTTTGAATCTCACTTTTAATTGGCACAATGAGCCATACCACATAATCTACTGAATTGATTACAAAATGATCCTCAATGTACTTGTTTGGTTTTGGAAAGCTGTTTTCAAAGTCGTACTGAAAATATATTGGTTGCATTTACATATGATAAAATAAGGCATGGACGGGGTGCATTCTGGCTCCAATATCATGTAGTGCATAAGAATGAGGTAGAATAATATAAACATTAAAATGTTCTTCATGTTCTCCTTTGTGTGCTTTGACTGTGGTCAAGCAGATATTTAGGCATTAAAATCCCATTATGAGATGAGAATTCAGAGTTTCAACTATCACTTTCCTTGACGAAATCAATAAAATATGACTAGGTTCAGTGGCTGGGAGAAAGTTTTTGGAACTTAGTCAGACATGGTGCCACTCGAGGAAGGGCAATATTAAGGTCAGATGCGAACAAAATAAGTGTGTAGCGGGTCATCTATCATAGCATCAAACTCTACAAGTTATATACTTGGCTATCATGTTTAAGAAAAAAAGAGGACTTTACAATGATCAATGTGTTCCTTCAAGCCACACATGATCTGTTGTCTCTATCACGCTTACGAGTAAAAGTTCATGGGATAAAATCCCTAATTAACTGCAACACAGTGGAAGCCACTTTGGGTGTGTACTTTGTTCTGGTTGATGTTTCCTAACTATCTCTTATACCTGAGCAAATTTTTCTAAATCTTTAGATTTTGCTTTTCCTTTGAGTTCTAATACCCTTTGCAAACTAAAGTGGCAGCTGCACTAATCTGGGAAGGAACAATACATTTCAAATATCTTATTTAAAACAATGTTTGAGTTAAACATTAAAATTCAATGTTATTGTGGTCCTATTTGTAGCAGGATTATTTTCAAGACAGAGAAGTTGGTATTTAATTCTTGTTTTCCTTTAGTACAGAGTGCATATCTTTTCATGGTACCAGCACATTTTCCTAATATGGCACTAGTGAGGCAAAGCCTGCAAATAGATCTCAGTAAGATTAAAATTTATACCACTTGTGTCTCTTGTCAAAAGCATTTAATGCTTTACATTAGCAATGACCACCCTGTGTGGTAGGGGGTGTTACCTTTGAAGTAACAAAGGAATGGTGTATTGACACCTTTTCACTAGGAAAGAAATAAGAGGCTCGACTCAGCCATGCCTGGCACAAGCTACGAAAGCTGATTTGTTGCATATATACAGATTTTGTGTGCTGATGGGCTATAGTGATGCAACACAATGGGGAAAAAATTAAGGAAATTCATGAAAAAAAGGGGATGTCATTTTGATAATAAATTGCCCAGCCTGAAGCCTACTTCCTAGGTGTTCTTAAATTACCTCAAAAGCAGGACTTTCAGGATCAGACCTATTCCAGATGAACATTATGATAAACTAAACAATCCACAGATTATAACACCTTTGCATTTCAGAACTCTTTTGACTATAAACGGGTAATGGTGAAAGTTTCCAGTTGCCTTACCCCCAGTAACTAAAAACCAAATAAATAAGAATCACAACTCACATCCAGAATATCCCTCTGTCTCAAAGAAGTCTCTCACAACTTTTAGTATAACATGGAGATGGTAGGATTACTAAACAATTATTTGGACTTCAAAGCTAAAAAACAACAGATGTATGAGAACACAACCCTGATTTTGTGATTAACTTTTTCATGGGATAATCTCCCCTAGAAGCTTGTATGCTACAGAGTGCACAGTAATCTCCTCTGAACAGGAGTTTCTCTCCAAAACAAGGGCCTTTCCCTTAAGGTATTTAAAGGGTCTGATCTGAAACATCCTATAGCCTACCTAACAGAAATCCCAGGACTCTTCTTTCGTCTTGATACATCAGATATGCACAGTGCCCAGAAAGTTCTTTTTCTCAAGCAATATTATTTTGCCAGAGATTATTTCAAGAACACTTTTTTCCAGCCTATTACCTACAGGAAAACATTGATAACCAATCACTGTAACGTGCAGGTCAGCTGAAAATAAACTATATAAAAAATAAACCACACAAATAGCACATTTTATATGTACTCCCTTACCCCTGCCTAAGCTGCAAAGCCACACTGTTATCCATGTACACCTAATAATTAAGACTTCTGCTGTGATTGTGTAAACCTCTTTTTTTCCTAGTTTGGCAATCTGTCAGTAAACTACAGGAAGCTGATTATACCATTATGCATACATGTTGGAAATTTCATTTGGTTTCTGTCTTTAAACTATGGTGCGCCCTTTTATGCACACTGATACTCATGTAGCACATTGCAGATGTGTTGGAAGACAGCACATAGGGAGAAATATATATCCATAGTGAAAAATATTTGCTCTCACTTTCAGTGATGAAAGTTAGTAAAGTTTTCCTTTCTTCTCAGAATCAAATTATAATTTTAAATTACTTGTGTAGTTAGATTACACATTAGTATTTTATATCTACTTTTATACTGAAAAATAATGGACAACTACTTACCTAATGTTATTCAATACTCAAAACCTGAAGTTTATTTCAATATTATTGTATTCAATTGATGCCATTGTAATCAGCTGTACTCACTTGTACTACTGTAAAGATTTTTGTCTTATGTCTTTGTGAAACAGAAGAATATGGAAGTCTTCTAGTACCTGAAGGGGCCCTACAGGAAAGCTGAAGAGGGACTTTTTACAAGGGCATGTAGAAATAGGGCAAGGGGGAATGGCTATAAGCTGAAAGAAGGTAGACTTTGATTAGGTATTAGTAAGAAATTCTTCACTATGAGGGTGGTGAGGCACTGGCACAGGTTGCTCAGAGAAGTTGTGGATGCCCCATGCCTGGAAGTGCAAGGCCAGGTTGTGGTACTGAACTTTGAGAAAGCTGGTCTAGTGGGTGATGTCCCAGCCCATGGCAGAGGGGTTGGAACTAGGTAATCTTTAAGATCCTTTCCAAGCCAAACCATTCTATGATTCTATGTCTTGAGGACATAAAATATATTATTCTTACCTCAATTCTATGAGTGCTTTTTGAAATGGAAAGAATTAGTATATTTTTTATAATATAGAGTATTTGGAAGGAGTAATATACTGAACAGCTTGGTGTAAAATGAATTATCAAGAACTTTCTACATAAGAATGAAACTACTATGTAAAAATAATACAGGGAAAATAGTCAAAAAATGATGCAGAACATGATCTGAAGAGCAGAGATACCTGGATACTCTAAGAAAAAATTTGTACCCAACACAGAGGAAGGTGGATTAGATACTAAATATAAAAGTTTCACAATAATAATGTAGTGATGTGAAGAATACTAGGACTGATAGAGTTCAATACATGCACTCTGTACACAGGTCCCAGAGAAGGCAGATGGGTTAGATACATTGTGCTGTTCTGTATTCTGACAGATGAAGACAGACTATACCTCGGTACCTTTTGGTTGCTCTAGTGCATCAGTAACAGTGGCATAGCACAGTTGGTGATATGTCAATTTAGCAACTCAGGTTAATGTTTGTTTGGGATGTAATCAGTTTAACTCCTTTTGCAATACAGGACACAGAACTTTTAAAGTTCTCTGTTACTATATGCTGTTAATAAAACAATTTTGTAGTAGCCCTCTCACAGTACTTTCCTTTTTTGTCTTCTGAACACGTAACAACCTTTATATTTTATGGAAATTGATATATTTCTCATGCAGTATATATCAATTTTTACAAAATTCTTTTACCTCAAAAGAGTTTAGTTTAATCTGCTCACTAAAATCAGGCAAAGCAAACTTCCTTGGAGAACACTCTCTTTTTTTAAAAGAGGTACAAAAATACTTACCTCTGTAAGCTGTAATGCTGCTTGTTAAAAGTGATGTTTAGTTTTTGTCTAATGTTCTCAGAGCTATTGTAGAATATCTAGACTACTAAAAAATATCTTTATGTGATCTTACTTGGTGTAATAAAATTATGTCAGAAGAATATTTTGGGGAAAATTGTTTCTATCACAGACTCTTTTCCAAACAGATTTATATACTATTGAGAAAGTACTCTTTCATCTATAAAGGCACTATTTATTCTTAGCTTACCTGAGAAGCAGAATTGTGATTTTAACACATCTATTTCCTCACGAGTTTTTCAAGGATAGATTTCTTATTTCTAATGTTTTATATGTTTGGCAAGAAATAAAAAAGTGTCCTTATTAGTGAAATATAACAATTCTATTTAAATAGCTCCTGCATATGTTACTTTGAGGACAAAAGTTCTGCACACACACTCTATCTGAACTTCATCTGAAATAGTGAAAAAGAAAAAAAGTAAACTCTTGGAAAGCACTAATATCCATTATAAGCTGGAGTCAAAACCTGATATATTTCCAGTTTAGTTAAAACTCTACGATAGATTTACTTGGTCATATTTATACTTAAGACAAATGGAAAATAAGAATTATCGAACTGAAAATGGGTTTCCAAGGCATATAAATAATTTTCAGAATGATTTTTTGTATTTAATCGAGAGCAAGCAAGTATTACTGAAGGAGATATAAAGATCTGGCAGAGAAGAAGACCAAGGAACTACTTTTCTTTCAATCTTAAAATTAAAATTACAAAGTTGTATGAGCAGCCTGTGACTTTATTTTCTTAAAAATTAACTACTTCCAAGGCAATTTTAAATATGGATAGGGAACATCTGAAGGAAAATTCAGATTATGGAATGATGAGGTGGCAAACAGATTTTTAGATATGTTTTTATTCTGCATTTTTAAAACCTACTGTGGCATTCTAAAACCTAAGAACATGATGTTGAAGAGAAAGGTGCAAAAAGGCTATGCAGAAGCTTACTCTTCAAAAGATTCTCTTCTCTTAGATTCCATTTTTATTTCAGCTCTTCCTTTGTTAAAGTACTTTTCTAGACATTTCTAAGTCCCTGCTCTATTTAACTGGGAAGTATGAAAGACAGTCTAAAGAGAGACCTGTTCTGATGACTTTAAAGATGTTTCAGAAACAGTTCCTCACACATTGCACACAGTTACTACATAGATCCATTTAATACATAAAAGAATGGCTCCTCTGTAATATTCCATGTGTGAAGGAAAAGATCAAATTACATGTTGCTCCAGTGCATAAACCAAAAATGTTGAACTGCTGTTTTTTTTGCAGTTCTAGTGGAAGGAACAAAGGACAGGTGTGTTGGGGTACCCCATGCCAACCTCATTAAATGTGAAGCATAGTGTGTGAATGCTCTAGGCAGAAAAACATGTATATTGAACAAATCAGGTGTGAAATACTAACTTAAACAACTTTCAGTCAGATTTCAGTATAGCAGCTGAGAAACTGATCTGAGACTGAATGCAGAAGCTGCTTGTGAGCTAGTCCCTTTTTTCTTTTCTTTTTTTTTTTTTTAATGTTTTTCTTTGTTTTTCATTGGGCTTTTTAAAAACCTTATACTGCCCATTTCATCTGATCAATACTGCATCTACAGCTGAGATGCATACTGATTAGAAAAGTAAGTAGAATTAAGAGACATGGTAATGAATGATCTGCTCCAGGAATTCTCAGGATTTTAAGTGAAATATTTACCAATTCAACTATGTAGCATTGAGAGGTACATTGGCTTTCATTTACAACAAAACACTGTAGAAATTTAGCTGAACATTTACTTTCTTTATTACTACTACCTCTTCATTTTCTCCTTATTTGTAATTCTTCTTTCTTGAGCAAATAAAAATACACCTTTTCTGCAGATCAGCAATCAATGTCCTATGGACCATAGTCTGAAAAACACTGAGATACACTTCCCTAGATACACTAACCAGAGAGAGTATTTAGCTGACGCTTTTGCAAGAGAACCACAAGAAGCAGTAATCTCCATAAGAACAAGAAGGTCAGTTAAAAAACTCCAGGAAGAACATGAAAGGCTCTTAATATATGAACTTTAATTTGGACTAAATATTTTATTTTTTTTTTCAAAAGCTGCTACATAAATAAATAAGAGATTACAATCTTTTAAAGGATAAAAAGAAGAAGCATTTATGTCCTGACAAACACCAGTTGTTCCCCTCAGGCTCACTATTAAAGTCAGTAGAATCACTGGGACTAAAAGCCATGTATAGACTAGTGGTAAGGAACATTATTTGCTTGGAAGTCTTTCAGAAATAATTGTTTCTCCCTTCTTGAGTTATATACAAACCAAAACAGTCATTGTACCAGTAGTACTCTACTGACTAGTATTTCACATCTCTGTTTTCTAGACATCCTGTCTTCTTCCTAGTTGTTATAGTTTCAATACTCAGTTGGAATTCCTTCCAAAGCTTGCAGGCAACGCCTTAGAACCGATAAAAGGTTTTAA
>JAWWEE010000158.1:19855190-19867339 GCA_035221455.1 Xenops minutus
GGGCGAGGGGGGAGGGGTCGGGTGGGGGGGGGGCGGACAGTCAGGGATGGTTATGATTCATTTTTGGTTGTGTTTTTATCAGTACTTATGTAGGTAGAAGCAGCAAGCTCATAGTTTTTCCCAACTATACATTGAAATAGACTCATTGGTGAGGGGAAACTATCTGCAACAAATAACAGAATAAGATCTTCTCACTTGGCACTGAGTGAGTTCATTCTAAGGAAGCAGAGGGAAACATCTCTCAATCTGAAGAGTTTGGATGTCTTGGAGAGAAAATTCCCTTGTAATTCCCTATTTAGTCCTGTTCAGTATCTTTAACCCCCATCAAAGCAAACTGCTACACAAACTTTTGAGTTAGTACATAGATGTGGAGCATCAGAATGAAAAAGCTCAAACACTCATGTAGGACTGCTGGATAACAATTAGGTTAAAATTTAAGTAGCTAAGCTTCCAGACACTTCTGTACATATGAGTGTATGTTGCTAGCAGTTACTAAAATTTTCAAAATAAAGAGACTTGCAGACTATTTTTTAAGCTGAGAGAACTGATATATGTTTTAAGTGTTAATCACCACAGCAAATGATGTCTCTCTAAACGAAATACATATATATTTGTCTTCTCCAAAGACATCTTGAAAAGCATTGGATTAAGCCATTCATATTGTTATGGCACCTGTACATTTTAAAACTGCTTTGAGAAATTGCTAAAAATAATTATTTTGTACTGAAATAAATGGTCATCTTTAGGGCTTCAAGAATCACTGTTGCTCTTCACTATCTACTCTGGGAACACAAGCCTTTCAAAATAGGAAAATCTGTTCCATAGTTGCATTAGCTGCTAGAACTTTCCAGTCTTGAAAACATTTCAAAATACTTAATCTGTATTATTTTGCATCTAGGTGGATCAAGGCTTGAGAATATTAAATGCTATAATAAAATCAGAGAGGAAATCTCTAATAGTTTGTAAAACCACAAATGACTGTCTGTATTGTGCCTCTCTGGAGAAAGCAAGTAATTTCTTAATTTTCAATTACTTAGTACTAGATATAAAGTCCCTGTCTCAGCAGTTGCATTTCTACAGAAGGAGATTTAGGTCTGTGTAGGAGTAGGTCAGGATTTATTTATTATATCATGACCTTTTGGATGAGCTTACCCTGATCCCTAAGCCACTAAGGTGGCTTATCTTCAAACAGAAGGTATACAGAGACAGAGATGAAAAAACAGAATTGAAAGAGCCATCTGAAGTAGCTTCTATCAAATGTTAGCCAAAAATACATCTATAACTGCAGCTATATATCAGTATTTGTGAGTAGAAGTCAGTTTTCTGTTTTAAAATCTACAGTGTGTATGAACTACACAGTCAAGAACTTTTTCTGCCTTTTTTTTTTTTTTTTTTTTTTTTTTAAACACAGGAATTTTAAGCATCTGACCTTACTAATACAAAGATATGGAAGATTTCTGTGCTAGAAATCTAAGAATGGATTCAAAGAACAACATTAGGCACAGAATAACATGACACATCACTACACATTAACGTTTTTTCCTTTTTCACCAATAAACATTTGTCATATAGCAGTAAAAGGATAAGAAAATATGGTCAGTTTGCACAGGCAAAAAAGAACTAAGGTGTTTGGTAGTCTTTTTTTTTTTCCATGTTTTCCACTGCAAATATATATATTTTTGTAACTTGTGATCCTGCTTTCTGCATATTGAACCACTGAAATATGTGCAAGTTTGTATGTAGATGAGGCAGCTGACCTTTTGAGAGGCAGAAATATCTGCATAAATGTCTTGTTTGTTCTTGCCCTTATCTTAAATACAAAATTCACCAAGATAATAAACAATTCTGTTCTTCATGTAGTAATAAAGTATTCTTTAGGAAAAGAAGGAAATTTAGGGGAAAAAAAAGAAGAAAAAAATTAAAGAGGAACACCATAATGCTTGTCTTCCTCTCCTATTGCATAAAGATGTGAGGTTTAAAGAGGTAAAAAATGAAATAGTTTTGGAAAAAGAGACATTGTTTGAATATATGACAAAAGGGTAATGGTAACAATTATGTAGTTTGATAAATGAAATAACAAAATACACTGGAGATTTTGTGTTATTTACTTTCTCCTCATGTTTGTTTGGAACCTTAAATTTCATGATACAGTTAACTGAAACCTCCCTTCTTATTCCTTTTCACCCTGTGTATTATAGACTTCCATCAACATAGTTCACATGATCGCTCTTCCAACGTGAAAAGTCTTAGTCTGTGCAACTGATCTTTGTACAGAGCTTGATCCTCATCTGGCCATCTTTACTGATGATTTCTGAATCTTTTCTCTATGCGATTGGGTAACCAATACTGTACATTTATCCAAATTGTTGGCATATTAAAGCTTTATAATGTCTTAATAGTGCCTTTATTATCATTACTAATATTCTCCTCATTTGATTTGCTTCCTAACTAGTACTGATCACCCACCTAACATTTTTCTAGTTCCTAGATTTCATTCTGCATTGAAAATAATTGCTTTTTCTTTGTTTTTATTATTCCATGTGTTAATCATTTAGTACCAAACTTTCCAATTCCATCTTCAATTTTAGACCTTAACCACTCAATTTTGTTTGAACTTCCTGAGGTTTTTTTAGAGACCTACATTTTGAATATAGCTTCTGCTAGTACCTTTGTACAATACAGATGAAATTTTTCAAGGAGCAAGTTCTGCCCATTCTACCACATTTTCAGTGTAACTGTTCATAACTTTTACATGATTATAATTCATGTTTTCCTATCTGCAACACTGCAGAGTACTGACATGAAAAATACAATATAAGCAATCCGAATAAGGCTGGGGTGTCTACTGGTGAGGAAAAATGGTATGACCAGGCGAGAGAAGCGGTGTTTCAACTGGGGACATTTTTACGGAGTAAGAAAGAAGGGAGAAGTAGGGAAAATTGAAGAGGTAAGAGATCAGTTTTACTCTCCTGTGTACGTTTTTTTTCAGAAAGAGACTATTTCAAATAATTGTATTGGGGAAAAAAGTAGAATCTATGTACTTAGGAGAGTCTTAATTTTCTATTTAAACACAGCCAACTTAGGAATAGAACATCATATACCAAAGAAGATTAAATTATATTGGGGAAGGAAAACATAATTTCAAAACTGAAATTGGAACGTAACACTGAGCAGCAATGCACTTCCCAAACATAAATGACAAGGGAATGTGAAGATAGCTGCCATTTTGCTGCTTATGCTTGCTATTCTGTCTGTCTTCTAAAAATACTCTCTTCACAATATACCTTCTCAGTGATGTCCTATAAGGAATGTGTTGTAACACCTTCCTGAATAAGTAATTGAGAATCAGGAATCTGCACTAGAGGAGAAAAAAGATTTGCTCCAAGCATATTCTTGTAGTGTAAATTATTTCTGCTGTGTTGGCTAAATGACAAAGTTTCAGTTGTGCATTGTGGTCATAATCAGGAAAGAAGTTAAATCAACACTGCTGTCAACTAGTTAATCATAGCCTTCAAGCCATTCTAGTGCAATCCCCAAATACCATCAGTCTGTGTATTCAAATGTCAAAGACAACTATGGGAAAAGAAAACACAACAGACGTGTTTTCTGCTTCAATTTGTGTTAGGGATAAGTATTCCCCCACTTGTTCATAAATGTTGAAGTTGCTAGTGCCGTAACTAACTCTCAAGGCAAGGAATTTGCTGAACTCAGAGGGCGTTTTCTCTTTGAGAAGTGCTGTTTAATGCTATTTATACCCCAGAAGAAAATTTTAATAAATAAATCAGTATTCCTACATTATAAAAATGTCTGAAACATTCTATCGGAATGAAATTAAGCTATACTTTTAAAGATATTAGGAAACACTAGCTGATTTCTGAGTCAGTGCAAAGCAACTCCTGAAGAAACCTCAGTTTGAGATAAAGTTCTATATTCCTAGTGCTTTCAAGGTAGATATTTTAAAGCAAAATCCATGTTTCATCTACTGTGTTTGCAAATTAGGCTTCAGATACTAACAGTAACTAGGAAAAAAAAAAACAAAACAAAGAAAATTGATGTAGCAAACTGTAACTATAGTAACATTTTCTGTCTTTTAATTAAGAGTCTATAGACTTATGGAAGTTATAGTATTTTATACACAAGGGTTATGAAAGAACTGCAACAGGCAATGTTAAGAAGGGATGAGATGAGGCGCTGGTGTGATCCCTTCTGACTCTATGCACAGTGAAATCCACAGCAGTTATAAAACATGGACAGAGGTAGGAGAATTTCAGGGTAGCTTAACTGTGATGAGCACCCTTTCAGCAATTTAGAAAAAACTACTTCCATGTTTGCTGTCCCCAGATACACTCAGAGAAAGTAATATTGCTTTCACGTTGGAGTTCTGAGGGTGGATCTTTGCTGCTGACAGCCCAGAACAAGGCACGAAACAGGTACTTGCACAAGAAGCATCTATTTACAACCTGAAAAGGTCGAGATAACTCTGTTCAGTGATCAGCAGTGAAACACATTTGGCACCCTATATATTTGAATACAACAGCAAACTGCAATGTAATAGAAGGTGAAGAGCAAAATGCATGAATATAAAAAGTGGCTACATGTTTTGGACATCTGGAGAATGAAGCATATATCCTTCAGCATGAGATAAAACTATCTGATGCAATTATAATTTCAGCATTATTGTACTGTGGCAAACTTGACAACTGAAAGTCAACGATAACAAGAAGCCTAATGAAGCATCTGCAAAATAGTCTCGAAATTACTGATGTTATCACAGAAGTAGTGATAAAATGTGAAAGAATACTGGAAAAATATATGCTGCTTCCAAACTTAGGAAATGATAACTTAAAATGAGCTTACACAGCCTTATGCTGATACGTGAATCAATCCTCCAAGAAGTAAGGGAGAGGGCAGCTGGAAACAGAAGGGAAAAATTGAAACAACCTTACGCTACATTCCAGCACAGTTATGTTAACTGGCTGGTAGAACTTCCTCCTGCTCTGAAAAGTCAACAAGATACATAAAGCAAAGCAATATTCTGTAATATATGGGATGATCCATGACCAAGATATGTTGTTGAATGTGTCTTGAATGGTTTATTCTGGATAAAAAGATACTTAGGAAGCATTTAATGACTTTTGGTAATGCTTATTCAAGCAGAAAATCTGTCATTAAACCTTCATGTGCCAAGGGAATGAAAAATAGCTGCCTTTTTAATATGACAGTAGAAACTGATTAATATGAGTTCTAATTTAAAGGAATACTGTCAACCTATATATGAAAATTACAGAAGCTTACTTTTATTTTCTAATATTTGCAAAAGTCAAATGTTGCATGATGGTAGCTTAAGGATTAGAGAAAAAGGCATCTTGTTTCCTTTCATAGTTTTTTTTCAGCCATTGGCCTTACTATTTCTTGTGCTTCGATAGATGCTTCACAAATAAACAGGAGAAAAACGTGATTTTGAAAATAGGGACAAAAATCCAGATACACACGCAAGGGATACCGAGTGACAGATATGGAATCTGAAATGGAATTCAACATTAACTTGAAAACAGGCTTTCCGCTCTTGTGTTGTGTTTGAACCTTAAGTCCTGTCCATAAAAAATTACCTTAAAGGAACATTACAATTGACAAGTAAATAAGCTCTGAAAATTTATTTACTAATCAGGCTAATGAACAACAAAAAAACACCACGGTTTTCCTATTTGCATCACTAGTTTTTGTCCCTCTACACTACCATCATCTCGATTTTTTTTTTTCTTTCATACGTATGCATAAACTTGGGAGGATTTAAAGCAATAGACAGAGCTAAAGAGATAAAAATAACCAGCTTGCTTCTGAGAAAGGCATTTTCAAAATTCTTTGTTTTCAAAATCATAGGTGTTATGTTTATGAATAAAGTTTGTAAATGACTAATTATAAAGAATTATATAACTGTATGTGCAGTATGCAAGAATTCAATAATCTCCATAGCAAAGTTACCTTGTCCATCAAAGAATTCATGTACAAATTGGGAATCAGAACTGATTATTGAATATCATGCTCAAAAATATTAGTTTTAAATCATAATGTATATTGACCTTTCTGAGACATGTCATACGTTGTGTATTTGTGCATATACAACATCTGTTTGCATTGCAAGGTAATGAGAAACACATGCTTAATTTATGCTCTAATTGCATGTAGTATGATTTAATCAGATAATTACTCTAGTTCCCATGTGTAGGAGCTTCTGAATAGAAGCAGATTTTTCAGTTAAATTTAAAATCAAGTTGAAGTATCTTTTTTTTTCTTTGTTTAAAACTAAATAAATTTGTGTTTTCCCTTTTTTGCATTTAGATTGTTGCATGCCCTTGCTGAGAGAAAGGGGACACTATATATATTATTAATATAGAAGGAAGTTCTAAAATTGATAGCAGTTTAATAGCTATCAATAGAACCTTAAAAACTGATCTCATTTCTGAGATAGATTTATACCATTACCAGCTTCCTAAGGAGGAGTCCATTTTTATTCAAGTAAAACTAAATTGGTTTTTAGGTGAACTTCCTCACCCTCTATACAACTATACTGTATACACTAGGGCACTTTCTAGAAGTGTGTCCAACTACAGGCTTTGGATCAATAACTTGAAATACAAAGATTATGAGTCAATAACCTAAAATGTTAAAACTAGTCTTTTCTAAAATCTGTAACACAAATTCCAAGATGAACAAAGTATTTCTGGGTAAATTTATCCAATATGAGAATGGAATCAAATGTTATCCTTAAGAGTCGCCAGTATCTTAGGCCAAGAAAAATCCACATAATCATGGATGGCATCAACTCATAACAGTAAAATACAAATCTGAGCTTGAATAACTGTACTGAACATGGAAAAGAAGTGAGGACAATCTTTCATATTGACATATTTAAAATAAAGTATTTATTGGATAATAGAAGAAAGTCAATTTTTCAATTTTAGAATAAATTAGGCATACAATTTTCTTGCATACAAACGAGAAAAGATGGCATACAAAATTAGTAAAAGTAAAGTCTAAATAAGTGAAAATGAAAATCACTGGGTCACTGAGATTTGAAGTTCAATAAAACTATCCTATAACTTAAATAATCAAGTATATTGTACAATATTTCAGAAGTATTTACAAGAATATCAAAATTATTATGTGTAATTCTGTGTACTATCAAGATGAATAATAGGTAACATAAAAATATTGAGATTAAGCTTAGGTCAAGTAAAAGTAAAAAAAAAAAAAGTAAAAAGTAAAGCAGAACAAGTGGTAACACTTGTCTGGATGAAAAGCATCTATCCTCATCAGCTGGGTCCTACTATCTCTTGGTTTCAAGAAGTAAAATATCCACACCTGCTCAGATTCTTAACTGATACATTTAATTTAAAGGTTATTAAGTCTCTATACAATGAAATGGTAGAGTGAAAGGCAAAAGTGGATCCTAATAAAAGAAATAACTACTGGTTATGCATTACATATTTTTATACAAAGAGTACTCAGCTAAATCACACAGTGATTTATATCTCTCTTTATTTGTTTCCACTGCAAAAAAAGATTATAATTAATTTCTACCATCATCTACTCAGATAGTATATTTAGTAGCAGTATCTGTTCTAACTTTCTGATCTGGACTTGGAATAAACAAGGGAGTTTCATGCAGTCTCCCTCTGTTACCTGTTCTCAGTGATCAAGGGCATGAAGCAAAGAATTTAGCTTTTTCAAGAATAGAATATTTTTTTCACTGCAGTAGCTATTTGGTGAGCTGTAAAGCAATGCAAATGTATTGGTATGTGGCAAAAATATATGTTTATGTTTACATTTTTTTGCTTTATGGGGTTGGGTTTTGTTTGATTTGGTTTCTTGTTTGTCTTGGTTTTGGTGTATGGAAGGGTTATTTATTATTTGTTTTGGTTTACATCAAGGAACTACCATTTCTTCCTATGAATTATCAAATATTGATATCTTCCCTTGCCTTGCCCTTGTTCTCTTTTCTTTTTTTTCCCTTAGATGTATATGACAGCCTTTCAATGGGTCTTTAAGTAAGTACTTGATGGTATGCAAAAAATTTTCATGATCAAAAGAAAATCCTGAAATTACATAGAAAAAAGTTAATGAAGCAATCTGGCCATAAAACATCTGATGAAGTGGCAGCAGAAATATACATGGTACCATCAGGAAAAACAAAAACAAAAAAAACCCCAAACCCCTCACAGCTGAGTTGTGGAAGTAAAGTGAAAGAATAATGCATCAGTTTCGTATTTTACACTGTAACGACTAAACCACAAAACACTACCTACCTGGAAAACTCAAATGATACCACCACTGTTAACTCAAGGACTTCTTAATTAGAAGTCACTGGAATCTGCATTTTTGTTGCTGTTAGAAAAATTAAACTAAAAAAAAATAAAAACTATCTCGTTTTCTATGAATATGGGAGAATCAAATGAAGTTAGATACATAGGTATAGAGAAAAAGGAGAAAAATCAAAGCTCTCAAGTCAGCTCTTTACCACTAGAAGCAACTGATTGATGTTTGGAAATTTTCTTTTAATTTCAAGCCTCTGATTATTCTTGAATATTTTTTAATCTGTTTTTACTTTCATTTAGAGCATTGAACTTTGTGATGGTATCTTATATTCATCCAAAATCCTGCATGCTGTGTGCAAATAGGACTGAAATGGCATGGGGTTGCAACTATCTTGCTGAATAAAATACCACTCTGTAGAAAACATAAAGGTAGATCCCCAGATCATTCTGAGCCTTACTGTAGGCAGAATTTACCATCTGACTTTGCAAATCCATGTCTTTTTTTAAGGAAAGTTCACTTCTACAATCATAGAATATCCTGAGTTGGAAAGGACCCACAAGGATCATAAAGCTCAACTTCTGATCCAGCATAGGACAACCCCAAAACCCACATCATGTACCTGAAAGCACTGTCCAAATACTTCTTGAAGTCTGTCAGGCTTGGTGACATGATCATTTCCCTGGAGAACCTGTTCCAGTGCCCATCCACCCTCTGGGTGAAAAATCTTCCCCTGATATCCATCCTAAACTTCCCTTAACACAGCTTCATGCCATTCCATCAGGTCCTGCCATGGGTCATCAGAAGGAGGATATCAGTGCCTGCCCTCCTGCTGTCCCTTGTGAGGAAGCTGTAGACCACACTGAGGTCTCCTCTCAGTCTCCTCTTCTCTGGGCTAAACAAGGCAAGTCACCTCAGCTGCTCCTAATACGGCTTCCTGTCTAGACCCTTCACCATCTTTGTAGCTCTCCTTTAGATGTTAATAACTTTATATCCTTCTTAGATTATGGTGCACAAAGCTGCGCACAGGACTCCAGATGGCACCGAACCAGCTCAGAGTAGAGTGGAAGAAACACTGACTGCTACTCAGAAATCTCTTTCCACAACTTTAGCTGTTCAACTAATGTAATTTTATTGTTGTTGTTGTTGGTTTTGTGGGTTTTTTTTGTTTGTTTGGTTGTTTTTTTTGTCAATGAGCTTTGGACAGTAACAAGTAGATGTTGACCAAAAGAACTTACGGACAGTGAGGTGATAAGAGTTTATAATGCAACACTAAACACCCTGTACAAGCACCCTGTATTGTTTTCTTTCTGTAAAGAATAACATTTAAAGAACCATTTCCTTTTTCCTTATTTTCAACATGTGACATCTAAAATTCCATTAAAAATAGCTGTTTCATGAAAAAAAAATTATGCTGTGCTCTGCATTGAGTTATGATGCAGTTTATGCAAGAACTTTTTATCTGCAAGAATTATCTAACATTAAAGAAAGTAAAAATTACAGTCACTGAGCAATTTTGAAGCAATTATGATGTAATAAACTACGAAGTATGAACATGTGCAGATACAATACTTTTTTCATGTTCATGGATGTTTTGTAAAATTGTTAAATACATGCCAAAAATTGAATAATTCACTTCAATAATCTATTTACTGCCATAAATTGCTCATACATCATCTATTTATTCCTTATGATTATTCATCAGGTGAACAAGCTTTAAAGATTAATCAGTAATTTACATGAACAGGGTGCAGTCTAAGTTCTGCCGAGAGAAATGGGTGGTAATATTAAGTCCATAGGTTTTCATTATACAATTATTGTAGGTTGATTGCACTCATAATTTTACTCCATGAGGATAGAAGGTTAAGAGATATAATATGTAAATCACCATTCAAAGAATTCATGAAGTTTCAAAGTACAGATCTTTAAATTATGTGTTATGTTTAGTACTACCCAAAAATAGACTTTTCTTTATAAACAACTTTGAATATATTTACACAATGAAGCAACATGACAGCTTAATGTCAAATTTGTAAGTAGGATGGTTGAACTGTGAAATATAACATATTTAATATATGTTATATATCTACTGAATTTATGCCATCAGATTTTAAAATGTATGTATAACTGTCTGTAAGACTTCTTGTTAAGTGGAAGAAATTTATCTTGAGCACTATTTCCCCTTTATGCAACCGTACCATACTGGGAGCTGCTATGCTTCTTCCATTATCCATTCCCTAAACAGCTTTGTCTTCATCTTATTTTTGTGTAAAGCATTTTGCTTCCTTAGCCTTGCACTTTTTCTTATTTAATTCCATTCTGTTTTTTTCCAGTCATTTCCCCAATTTCATTACTGTACTTTTTATTCCAATGCTGTACAAAAGTCTTACAGATCTTAATAGTTTAATACCAAAGAGAGGACATCCATCCTCTCTATTCCATCATTCAGACCATCAATAAAATTACTGAATAGCACTCAATCCACAGCCATCTGCAAAACTTAACTGAAACATCCTTCTCTTTTGATAGTTTCTCTCCAGTTCTGCATTATGACAAGCTTTTCAAGAACTGCAATAAAGAGGATTTTTAAAAAAAATTGTATCACTGAGTCAACACTCCACCTAAGATTTATAGATGACATCTTTTTTATCTGGATTGGAAATTTGTACTCCCTTATTGATTTTTGCCACAAACTCAATAATCACCATTCTCCATCAAGTTGTCACTGCAACACTTGTACACTAGACCATTTCCCTACAGCAACATCAGCACTGGTAACTTTTCAAGTGTGATAAATGGAAAACTAAAGGCCAGCACATATACAAGCTCCTCAAAAGCCTTTATATACAGAAGAGTACTCGTAGAGCTCACCTTAGCAATAAAGAAATTTATATACATTAGGATTGCTCATGTAGAAAAGAGTTTTAGAAAGACATGTGAAACAGTACGTGAAAAAAATCTTTAAGTAGATGACACCTCCACCTGTCACCAAATGTACATCTTCTATTGTCACATCCCATCTTATCCCAGAAGCGTCATTAAATAACTACAAGTTGTAATACAAGAAACTCCTTGCTCTCCAAACAGCCTGCAGCCTCACTAAATTGATTTTGAAAGGAAACTCTTTGTGCTCTCAAGCACACTACATGAATATAGGTTTTGTACGAGCAAAGAGTACCAACATCTACTGTAGTACAATAAACATCACAGAACAATTAGTATTTGAGAAATCTTACACTTGCGTACTTCATCCAGTGCATCCTAGTCTTATGGTAAATAAGGAGGTGGAATTAAGCAGCTTTTCCACACAAGAATGATAATTCACACAGAAAATATGCATAGGACCACATACTTCCAATGGGGGAACATATCCTATAAAATTCACGTTCCATCATAATTTTAATCTTGAATCCAAAGGGGAACCTGTTAAACTACTGTGAAAAAAGGTCTTGCAAATTAAAACGACTAATTAATTTGTGTGGGTTTTTTATATCTATGAAATTTGAAGTTTGGTAAATTTTAGACTTCCTATCTTTTTCTGCCCTTTCTATTTTGCATGACATAAACTGTTGTCTACTTTCCCTTACTTAATTTAATAAGTCCTTACTTTTCTCTCCAGTTCTTTTCCGCTCCCCATGCATGACCCTTCTTTACTCCAGAAATAGTGTTAACAGAGTTAAAAATGAGAATTTGTGTTGAGTTTAGAAATCTATTTCTTTTGTTTCAGGCCTAAAAAATGTATGTGTGCTTGTGGAGGGTTGACCCTGAATAAATGCCTGATGTCCAGCAAAACTCCTTCAAGGCCTTTCCCTCCCCGTTTTTGCCTTCCAGAGGGA
>JAWWEE010000158.1:19869614-19890590 GCA_035221455.1 Xenops minutus
CTTTATTATTACTTTCCAAAACCTATATTCAGCACAACATGCATAACATTGTGGTTTAACTTCTACTTGCTTAAGCAAGTAGAATAGAACATAACACTTAAAGTAAAAAAAACCTTCACAAGCCCAACATTTGGAAACCTTTTAAAAAACCTTTACAAGTTTTAGACTTTGATAAGCAAATTCTAGGCTTTTACCCTTACCACCCATTACAATGGGAGCCTCTGCCTTCTCGCCAGGATCCCATACTTGCCGAGGGTCACTGCTTTTCCCATTCCTGCCATGGTTCAATGCGTTCCTGCCACCGCCCCACATGCCTGCAGCCATCTTTGCCACCTCTGTGACAAGGTATTTTGCAAGTTGTGGGGTCCCTAGACCCTGCCTTTTCATGGATTTTTTGCCTGTCTTTCTGCCTAGAGGCTATTTGGGATTTTCCATCCTGTGGAAGTCCAAGTATGTATTAAACCAATTCAGATATAAATAATTATTAGTTTCATTTCGGGCATCTTTTGTTTAGTCTTTTTTCTGCCTGCTTGACAGGCGGCTCAAAGCTTCAGCCTTTTTTTTCCCAGGAGACATGCCCTCCTCATTTCCTCAGTTGCTCACCTTCTTTGTGGCTGTGTTTCTGTTCTGTTCCGTATTCCTTGGAGTCCTATTTATTGTCCAGGAGATGATAACGTGTGTGCTCTTTTTTTTTCATTTTTCCCTGAAGAACTCTTCCTTCCTTTAGTTCAACTGAGGTATCAACACTGGTGGGTATCCCAGTGTGACCTAGCTCCTGGTTGCTGATACCCCTACAAAAGTCCCTGTAATCTGGGCACCATTTGTGGTGTCAGTGGCATGGAACCGCTGACTAAAATGACAAGGCAGTAAATCCCTCTGTTAATGGTTACATGGGGAGGGTTACACAGGCGTGAAATGTGCAAACCCAGCCAATCATTTAAAAGTCTTTCTCTTGGACATGTGCAGTCAGGTACTTTTTCCCCAGGCTTTCAGTTAAGGGTAGTTTGTTTCTGCCATATTAATCTGACCGCTACAGAGGACAACTTCTCTTAAATAATTCTAGCCTTTCATAAGGAAAAATGGAAGAACAGACATTAATGATTAATGATTGCTGTACCATTTAAGCAAGGAAGAAACTTTATGTTAGTAAATCTGAAGTCCAAGAAAATCTGAATTATGAATGTGAAACTTTAACTGTGGGAACATAACCTCAACCCAAATTGAATCCAGAATTTTCTGAAATGATGTTATGGGGCATGCAGGTCAATATCAAATATATTTAAAACTTACTCTATTCTTTCCATCCTCAGAAAATAATGTATTTTTGAGGGGTTTATACTATTCTAGGCAAATAGTAGTAAACTAATGCAATCAGGACATTACTATTGTTTTTGTTACACCAGGTATTGTGTGCTAAAGGTATCCTTTAGCAACAAGGGAGGAAAAATGGGACTTGCTTATTGATAACTGTGAAGCTGAAGAAGAGTAAGTTGCTGAAAGGGTGATAAGATGCTGAAGATCCATCTGCCTCTGCAATATCTGTTTTTTTAAAAACTAATTGCTAAGACAGGGCTCCATTTTTATCTAACTTCCTACTTGTCAGCATATGGCTTCTGAGTGTAAAGCTTATAGAATCTGACTGGAGTAGGACATTTGCTAATAATGATATTAGTTTGGTGTTGTGGAGGGCATAAGTATATATATTGCTGCCATTTCCTTGCCTGAAATAAGGCAGCAGGTAAGCTGAGTGTGCTTAGGGTTCTGGTCAGGGAAAGAAATTGTCCTTTAAATCACTTTGATTATTGTTCACTAAGAAGTAAATTCTAAATATAATTCTTGTTTTAGATGATGATAATTTTGAAAATCCTGTGAAATTTGATAGAAGACATGGAAGACCAATTCCTTGTCTTTCTTATTTTATGGGCACTATCCCTCAAGAGTAGATCTCAACAACAGGCTGAGTAAGTTAATTCAGAACCACTTGGAACACCTATTTTTCCCTTGTTCACATCAAAAATTGGTGTTTAGAATTTTTTTATTTCTATCATAATTCTTACAGGCAAAGACCTCAGTAAAAATTTCTTTATTCAGTGGTTTTATTTTTGAAATGAAGGATGTCTAGTATACATATAATTCTGCCTTTAAAGGTTATTTTCTCAATTTTTACTGCAATCTATTTTAAAGCTGTGAAAACAATTTCTTTCTTTGCTAACAGATTTTTTTCTCTCTCAGCTATGTTTGAATGTATTCCTCAAGGAAAAAAATTGATATCTCAGGACAGAGTCATAAGGACATAACTCTGAGCAATCTTGCATATTTAAGACTCCCAATAAAATTGACGGAATATCTGCATATTGAGAACTAAGACCAAGCTTCATAGGAATGTAGGAATTAACAATCAGACAGATTTTTGTCTGCCTGCACACAATCAGGTAGATAGCAGTTTTGTAGCAGTGTTTCTTATCACAGCTTGCTTATTTGAAACCTTCCTCTAGAAAGAAGATGAAGTCACCTTGCATTTTATCCTTTACACTTGTAGTAAAATGAACGCATGACACAGTTGCCAGAAAAAAAATAGTATATATGAAATTACTGGGTACTACATAAATGTCTTAAATGTGCCATTACTGTCTGCTGTATTTAGAACAAAGATGATTGCATGCCCTTTTAGATGTTTGGGAATATAAACACCAGAGAAACCTGTTTTGGTATCTCCAAACTAATACAGGCTTCATGATATCCCCCAAGAATTTGTACATGCAGAAAACTACACTTTTACCATACAGTCCCTGCTTCCTTGATGAGATAATTTTTCATTGGTCTAGTAATGAAAAATTCAAGATAAAACCTTTATCCCCCTGTATTCGGGTAGAATTCAATGTGGGTATTTTTGGTCTGTGTTTGGCCCAGCCACCTGTGAGAAGCTGAGTTTTCTCATGCCAAGTTATGGGAAACAGGCTGATAAAGATGGTCTGTAGCCTTGAGAGAGATATTTCTGTGTAAACTGCAATTAATTGGTCCCTCCTGATTGGCTGATGGCCTTCCAAGGGCATTTGAAGGAGAAAAGGAAGAGGAGGAGGATGAAGTAAACCCCCAGACTCAATTAAGGGAGACCCTCTGAAATGGACTGTGCAGGTGCAGAGAGACCCATGCAAGCGCAGAGGAGTATCAGTTATATAATATGAGGGGCAGTGCCAAATACCTTTAGCTGGGCGGCCCTGGCCACGTCACTCAGGTAAATGTCATTTGACCAAATAGATAAAAGGTGGATGACTCATATCTCAGGGCTTTTTTTTTGCTCGCTTCACGTGACTAGGACAACGTTGCCTTTGGTGGGGACGCCTGCCTCTGCGAGAAGCCAGCCTACCCTTGAGGATGCAGCCACTACCTTGAGGCAGGTTGACATTCTGGGGTCGGTGAGACAACCTTGTGGGAAGACACCTTAGGGAAGGGGGGAAGGTGTCAGACCCAGGGGGGCTACCTTTTCCTCTCTCTCTCTCTCTCTCTCTCTCTCTGTCTATCTCTTGGGAGGGTGGGCGGGAGGGGGGAGCGGGGGGCAGAGGGCCTGCTAATCTGTTCACTCGGTCATTGTTTTCCCCTTCCATAATAAAGTTGTTGTCCAGTTGGACCTTCCAACAGTGTTCTAGTTTCACTTTTGACAGCCTGACGGACGTACTGGTTTTTTTTTCCCTGGAACAAATAGTCATTTTAATTTTGCATGATAACAAGATATTGTTCAGGAGTCAAAAACTACAGGTTGGAAAAATCTTCTTGTTGATGTATGCAACAGCATACTGATAATGAAAAACGTCAAAGCCTTCGTTTCAAAATACAAGCACAGGCTCACTTCCTTAGGCTATAAAATTTATTCATGTGAGTTTCCGCTAAACTTTTCCCTACAAGATTTTGGCTTCATATCACTCTACGTGCCACCCTATATAACCTAAGAAAGGCAACCTACACATTTAAAAAAACAGTGAAACAGTCAGATAGGTATTTCCTAGTAAGTGATTCAATAAGATATGGTAGTATGCTTCGAACTAAGGTTTTCAAATTAGAAGGCAGAGGTGCCATTCAAAGTGCCGCACCTGGCATTTGTCTTAATTTTCTAAGACATCTTTTCTGAAGGATAGTATATGCTGCTCTGTACCCTTATGTTTATATATTATCCTTTGTAAACCCAAGCAGTTTCATAGCTAAGTTACCTTACACGGCAAAAAGAAAAGAATACTCTGTTTTTTTCTGAAAGTCACAAGATATTAATTTGCTGTAAGAGATATATTGTACTACCTTGTCTCAACATGTGCATTAAAATCCAATTTCACTAACTTTCCCACCGCTCTATACAAGCAGTCATTCTGACAAAGTCAAAGCATCTATTAGAAGACAAGGGCCTTCTCCCCTAGACTCAGGGACTGCTTCAAGGGAAATAAAGACAGCCCTTAAAAGAGTCAAAACTACATTAAATAACTTATTCCATCTACCTGGAGGCAAATTGAAACTCAAATAACACTTTGGGGAGAGAGTGGCTTCAAGGATAGCATGAAACACTTTTACAGTGGCAGAAGATACTGAAGAACAAATTATAAAGCAACATGGACCTACTGACAGAAAATTATAATCCTTTCAAGCTACTTGAAAGAAGAAATGGCTGTGTACAAAAGCTTAGTAATATGGCTCAAAAGTAATTTTTAGTATCTTCATTCCAGCTTCCCTATTGATTTTAGAAGAACCACCTTATCCTCACCCCTTCCTGTAAACCTCTAACATGCATGTTCATTTCTACCAGTAGAGGCAGGGACAGAGGGAAAAGCAAGGAAACAGGGTAGCCCATAGTAATGGTAGCAAGTTTAGCAATATGCTGTGTCAGAGCACCTGACCATTCTGAGAAGTAACAAACTCCCAAGGGAAACATGCGAAGGCACTAGGTTGCATGCTGCTCCAGAAGTCTGCAAAGCACATCAGGGGAGCATCAAACTAACAGGGACATAGCATAATCAGGGTAGCTCCTTCTCCAGTTCTTCAGTCTAGTCCTGGTGCTATAGAGAAGCCCTTGCCACTAGGCGCAACAGTGAAAGTTATGTCATACTCTCAGAATAAGCACTGGAAGCTCATTCCATCCTGGTTTCTACCACGAAGTAGTCTGCAGAGAAATGTTTTTGCTACCACTCTTGCCATAGATTTCAATTGGTGATGCCAGTGTTTGTAGAGGATGGATATTGACAGCACTGCATCATGCGTGCTTTACATGGCTCATCTTTTCCAGCTTACCTCAGGAGTCCAAACAGTGCCCAGACAGAGGAACTGTGACAGAATCTGAGAGACTCAGCTACACCACTCTACATTTTTCATTAATACTTATACTTTACTACTTTATTACTTTGTTTCTAATACTTATTCTTTTTTACTTATGCTTTACACCAACTCTTTTTTTGTTGTTGTTGAAAGGGATCTCAGATTTCTTCTCTATTGACAACCTGAAGATATATAAGCATATCCATTGAGGTGGGAATCTTCTCAGCAGCATCTTCAGAAATAGAATAGTTAGAGAGTTGTTTCTATTTCTATATTTGTTGTCTGTGTTCACTGGACTGCAGGACAATCATTTTGCCTTTTCTAGGTGTGTTTAGGTAGCACACATGAAGAGTAATTATGACATGTCAACTGTGTAGGGGCTTGACAGGTCCAAGATGGACTTCATTGTACAGATGTGCCTCAGGTATTTCTAAAAATGCTACAAGAGGACTAGATGATATGAGTTTTTATTTCATTACAAAATAATTTGGCAATGTATTTATTATGTATTTATTACAAAATAAATCTAAATGTTTCACTAAGTGAAAAGCCTGGTTGATATTTAACTGAAAGTTTCTGAACTGTATTACTTATTTCCTAATGTAGTTTCACAACCAATCCGTCCTAAACTAACAAATTAGAGATTCGTTCTTTTTAAGCTACAAATGTCACTTGAGGCTCAGTCTTAGATTTCTTGGACGTTTTTCCAGCTGAGCAGTCAGATGGAATAAACAGGCTGACCTGAATTTCACCCAGGGTACAGGGCAAAACAATCAATTGGTACCAAACAGGAGATTTCAGAACATCTGATGCTCTTAACTACCAGTAAGGGAATTTCAGGACAAAGAAATAGAGTAGAGGCATCAGGCTCATGACTTCTCCCCCTCTTTTCCCTCTGAGAACTGTTCTGAGATCTGTTTGTTTGATCTGTTAATTTGCAATAGGGAAATAAAACCCACTAACTCTAAGCCAACTGTAAGACAAATCAGCACTGTCTCTCTTTACTGTAGATTTTACAGACATGTACAACACATTGAAACTTACAAGGGGTGGGGTGTTCTTTTCAATAAACACATTTTGTTTCTTATATTGATGCAGATAAAAAGTTGGTTTGAAAACAGATAATAGCTCCTTAATACCATGCTGGCATAAGGAATCAGTTCCAGTATTTAACTTTGTTAAGATAGGAAGCTGGTGACAAAATTTGCAAAAGTTACAGATTTCATAGAGTTTAGGACAAGAATAAACTGACTCAATTACCTGGTTATGATTTGTAGAGAGTAAAATTTTATCCATTCACCTGCTGTTAGAATTAAAAGTGTTTCAGACAAAATACAAAATCAGTCCTTCAATAGCTATTGCTTCAGGTAGATAGTGAAGTTTGACATTTAAAAATGCCTGACAACGAAAAGCCTATGAATGGATTGCATGAGACACTTGCCAGGATTTTCTGTGTGTAGAGCACTTCTATGCAGAAATATACAGGGCAAATGAACTACCTTTTTTTTTTTTTTTTTTTTTTTGTTTGGAAATGCCTGCCTTATCTCCAATCTGGACAACAGTATTCCTCTGCAAAGTTAGAAAGACTTGCCATTAGATAACCAAGGAAGAGATTATTCTGCCTGAGTTTTTTTTAATTAGATTTATTGCACCAACAACCAATCCACACATTCCCACCATATACTTAGACTACATAATAAACACAGACCTCCTGAATTGTCCTAGAGCTGACTGAAGCCAACTCAACAGAACATCTAAGTGTATGATAATATTGAAATAAAGACCTTCAGTGTAGCTTTCTGTATTTTTCTGTCTTTCCCATTCTCTTATTGCTGTTTTTTAATTATTATTTTATTTTTAAACACTTTTAAAATCAATTTCTAGTTAATATTTTTTCAAACTTCCTTCACATGAACTTTGGGGTAATTATCACAAGTTTCTTGTTATATAACATGACACAAACATTAGCACTGTTTTTAGCATTTTAGAAAAAAAAATGTAATTCCTCTAGGTTGATCATGAAATCAGAATTCTCTAAATTACATAAATCAGAATTTACTAAACCACACAGCTCTTACTAATAACATTTAAACTAACTTATCCCAAACATTACTGATGAAAATTCAGAACAATCTGGATTCTGACAGCCAGTTTTCAATTCAAGGAGGGATAACTCTCTGAGTTATCACTAATAAAACAGTTCATCTTGTTGCAAAAAGCCATGGCACTTCATAGACTCGTATAATAATTTAGGTTGAAAACAATCTCTGGAAGCCATCTGGTCTAACTCTGTTCAAAGCAGAGCTTTTGTAAAATGGTTCCCACCTATGTCACAACAGGCACAGAAGTGTTGCTTAGGGGTTAATTCCTTGCAAAATGTTTTGGGATGAAACATCCCAACAAAAAATAATTGCTACTGAAAGTCAACATACGCACAATTGCTTGGAATTGGTTTATTGCTGGCTTCCTTTATTTTCCTTTCTTGAGAGAAGGAATCAATTTTCAGTTTTGCAAATTAAACATTAAACCATATTCCCATAATATCTGTTAATTATACTACACTGCCTGTAAAAATTAATTATCATGATTCCCTCACCTAATGTTACAGGATACTTTTTACCTGCGAGTTACCTTGTAGATATCCACTGCTAAGAACCCATCTGACATTGTTTGAAATATCTTTCTTGGAGTGTAATGTTATTAATTAACAGCATAAATCTAGTGACCTTTATATCATCTCCAAAAGTAACTGTTAAGTAGAAGAATATGTTAATTTTATTTCTGATTCAGTAAATAAACTAGAAGGTAACAAGACACACTCAGTGACTTCTGAAAGCCAAAAGTACTTTTCTATCAGTAGCTTCCTAGATTATCATATTTCCATCATGGAATAATACTTGTAGTAAAAATTTAAAAAAATCAAGGGAATTACAATATGCCAGATTCACTGTTTCCCAATGTTTGGATTCACAAGTTGTAGTGAAATCCCAAAGCACAGAACTGTAATAATTGTGCCTGTTCTTGAATTCTTTTTTATTGACTGATGTGCACATTTGATTTAACATCACATAGCTAGAATCAATGATTTTTTTTATAATTAAATTTTTCATAATGTAAATTGATTTGTATATTCAAATGCACATAACCTCAATAGTGAGAAAAGAAGTTACCATTATGTACTCTAAATTAATAGTTAGATGTTCAGTAGTCTAACTAGCTATTAAATAAGGACAGGAAAAATCTCAACTGATGTATTGCTTCAAAATTTGCTGTCAGTAGTACATGTGATGAATTTATCATTTAAAAGGGAAAGAAAAAAGTAGAAAACTTCTGATTTCACAGACATTACACAATTTTGTTGTCAGAAAATCTGAAGAACATCTTCAGTGTTTGGCTAAACCTTAAGTGAATGTTCTCGGCAATGTGACTCACAATGTTTCACTTTGGAAAGCTGACATACAAATTCACACCTTCTAGTCTCGTGGTGAGGGAGTGCTATCAGTTCAGGCTCTTAATGTTCCTCAACAATAGTTAAACTACATTCAGGAAAAAGGTCTCTCACTTTTCAAAGGGATTGCATGATGTGGTTACCTGTGGCAAAATGGAACTGTAGCTGATCAATTCAAACATCCCTATCATTTCTTGGTCATGTTACATATGCCGTGATGAAAACTCAAGCAGAGAATTATCTTGCCCACAACCCTTGAAGTACAGGACCATCTTTTCCCTGTGTGACAATCTAAAGAGGAACTCCAGTAATAACTCTATGAATTGGAATGTACCCTCACTAAGAAATGCAAACTGAAATGAAAAGGAGAGCAAGTTATTCATCCTCCAAAATAAACACTCAAAAAAATCTTGGCCTCCTTCTGCATTTCTTTATTATAGGAGGAAACAATATAATTACATGAGTTGTGGAATTTATTTTGATTGAGAGCTGAAGCCACTTGAGTAACTACATATATAAATGAGTTCTAAAGTCAACTTTTAAGAAAAAATTGGAAATTTTGAGCAGCTTCTCCATGTGCATATTTACATTTTAATTAATAGCAATGTGAGGCAGTAAAAATTTTTTTCTAAGCTAAACTCAAGGTATTTGGAGGGATGAGAAAAAAATTTTGTCAAAAGCATGTCAATAGCTAGGTGAAATCAAAGGCTTTATTTCTGCTCATGCTACCTCAGTGTGCCAGAATTCCTTCTTTCTGAATCATGTATCTTTCAGCAGACTAAAGTAAAGCAAGAAAGACACCTGGGAACAATTTGACAACATGTTATCCTGATCTGTAGCTTGCACTACTAGCCATGCTCTGCAGACTAATTTTCCAGCTCCATCTGCCCTTTTACTATGCAGACCACTTCCTTCAGACATAATCAAACTGAAAAGTACAAAAATAAATATTTGCTTTTCCCACAATTAAGTTTTTTTATAAAATAATAAAAATAACACAGAAGTGAGCATATGATTTATGTGCATTTTGTTTTCTATAACAGATAACAAGTAATGACAAAAACAGTAGTGGAGGAGCTGTACAGATTGTACAGAAAAAACCCCCCTCAAAACACAACAAACGCTGTTTGAGCCAGAAGGTTGGATTTTTTCATTCTTTCATTGCATGTAGGTGTTCTGAAAAGAATCAGTCAAATGTTAATGTATAAGCAAAGCATTATTTAAATCTCTCTACTGATTCAAGAGAGAGTTTCCATTAAAAGCACTTACAAACTAGAGAAAATGGAATTCAGACTATCCACAAAGCTTCAAAGAAGTTTTATGTCTAGATAGGGGGTGGGGAACAAAAACAAAAAGAAATTGCTGCAATATATTTGAATATCTGTGGTTGATTCTGTACAATACCAAAACTTACTTGCTTATTCACCCTCTGCCTCAAGCCATGTTTCAGTAGAAGAACACAGTATCAAGTGTAAAAGGAATACTGGAGAGCTTGCAGTTGATGAAAGAGACTATATTAAATACACCATAGCATCATGATGAACAGTCGTGTCTCTGGAGGTTCATTATAAGTCTAAAGGTCAAGAATTCTATAAAAAATGGAAATGCAGTTGTATATGAAAGAAAAGTACAAAGACTAAGTACTGCAATGTGGGTGAAGAGCATAGACATAAAAAAGAAACAAAAAGGAAAGCAGAAGAGTATTGTTTGCCACCCATGTTAAGTTAGGAGCATATAGCAAAGAATATGAAGCAAATTGAACAGTTTGTATTGTAGTCATTAAGCAGTCAGCAAAATTAATTTCAAAGGAGAATAAAAGCTAAGATATGGAAAGAAATTCAGAAAAATTTGGATAACTTATGCATATTTGTATTAGTATAGTTTTCCAAAATACAAGTTTAGTATTGTCGACAAGCTTTCTGAAGTAGTCTCTGCATCATAATATCCTTTTGCAAAAATTCATGTAAAAATTAATCAAGAGACAGAATTGTGAGTAAGATCATACACAAAATTTTGAAAAAAAAGACATCTGAAACTATAAACCTATTGGTTATGTTCATGTAAAAAAAAAATGCAAATCATCAGGTACTTTACTTAAACACGGTCAATATAAAAAAATCAGCATTGTTTCTCTTCTGGAACAGCACTCTACAAATTATCTGCTGTCTAATAATATGTTGAGTACTCCTTGAAATTTCTCCAAGGTCAAGGAATATGTAATGCCTTTCCTAGATGGATTCACTAGATTCACTAGTGGCTCTGGATGTGTTGAATTTTCAGTCTTTATCTTATAAAAGGCACTTTTCATTTACCTAGTTGCCTACTTGCCTGCAGTGCATAGGGATTTAATTATATTTGAGACTTCTATCCCTCTGGTCAATGTCAAATTTTGTTGAAAAGAGGTTATTAATCAGGAAGAACAGACACACATGGTGTGATTGCAGAAGCCTAATTTCCTCAGGAAATTAAGCTAAGAAGTAAGAGAAAAAGATTTCTCAAGGACAAGTCCCATCTGATTTTTGACATGTATACAACATTTTTCCAAGTGAAGGGAAGAAACATGGCTAGGTGAAATAAGGTATTTCAAGTTGAATGCATTAGAATTTTGTCCCTTGTCAAGTTTTTATATACTATCATATTATTTACTGAGTATGATGTCATATGGTCTGGAATATCCCTTTGGTCAGTTTGGGCCACCTATCCTGGCTGTCTTCTCCCAATATCCCAAGCTCCCCCAACTTCCCCACCAGTATGACAGTATGAAAAGCATCTAGATGATCTTCTTGTTTCTTCTCTCTAGGCATTTATGGGGTTTTACAGATGAGAAAGGTACTTTATCTGTCAATTAAAAGTTACAACTAATAAATTCTTTGCAAGTGTTGTACATTAGGCTTTGCCAGATGTTCATTCATCAGGGAATGTTACAACTTGCATAGTAACTAACCTGGACAGCTCCTATTAAAACATAGCACATTGAACATTTTGATGTGTAAGCAAGTACGTGGTGCATTCTTCAGTGTAATTTGGTTCTGAGATGTGCATCAGAGATTTCTTTGTTGTAGTCAAAGATGCCAGCATTAGCTGTTCCATAAGCTGTTCCGTACATCTATCTTGCATATAAAATCATGATATTTAGTATCAAATAACATTTCCTTCAACTCCCTCTCTTCTATGAATGTGGTGCTTTCCAAATATCATGTGACCACAACTCTCTTGTCAGTTGGTATTTTTTTATGTTACCTATTTTCATTGTAAAGTGTTGTCTGTTGAAGAAAATAAGAAGGGAATAGCCAAAACAGGTTCTTTTCCTATTTGCACTTTGATATCTTTCTTAGATGCATGTCTTTTCCTATAGATTTCATAAAATGCAAACAAAACAAAATCATTAAGTTTCTGGACATATAAAGAAAGAAAGTAGGAAAAATCACCTGTAAACTGCATGAGCCAGCAATGTGTGCTTACAGCCCAGAAAGCCAATCGTATCCTGGGCCAGCCCAGAAAGCCAATCGTATCCTGGGCTTCATCAAAAAAAGTGTGACCAGCCAGTCAAGGGAGGGGATTGTTCCCCTCTACTCGGCTCTACTGAGACCCCCACCTCGAGTACTGCATCTAGCTCAGGGGTCCCCAGCACAGGAAGGACATCAACTTGTAGAAGCGAGTCCAGAGAAGGGGCATCAAGTTGATCAGAGGGATGGAGCACTGCTACTGTGAGGAAAAGGCTGAAAGAATTGGGATTGCTCAGCCTGTGAAAGAGAAGGCTTTGGGATAACCTGATTGCGGCCTTCCAGGAGCCTACAAGAAAGATGGAGAGAGATCCTTTGCAAGGGCATGTAGTGATGGGACAAGACAGAATGGCTTTGAACTGAAAGAGAGTAGGTTTAGATTAGATATCAGGAAGACACACTTACTACGAGGGTGGTGAGACACTGGAACAGACTGCGTGGAGAAATAGTGGATGAGCCATCCCTGGAAGTGTTCAAGGACAGGTTGGATGAGGCTCTGAGCAACCCCTCAATTAAAAGTGTTTCTGCCTATGGCAGGGGGATTGAAACTTGATCATCTTTAAGATTTCTTCCAACCCAGGCCATTCTGATTTTTCCTGTTGAATTGGATTTTAGTTCTCATGATTGACACTGAAATAATTATGGTAAGAACATCTAAAGGATAACTTAAATCTTCTCATGAAACTATGGAGATTTATCTTCATGATATTGTTTAACCATTTCTACCACATTAAGTAAGACACTAGGCAATGGCTGTCTAAATTATTACTTTTGTCTCTACACAAGCCATTAATCAGATATGATTGATTCTTTAACTATAGCTAAAGTTTTGCCTTTAAAAACTTTTTTTTACAGCAGTCAACATCAATATCTTGCACACCAGTCAATTACTATCAAGCACTTCATTAATAAAAAATTAACTGGGATCCAGATGACATCCCATTCAAGTCAGTTTCATCATGGTTTTATTATTATAAACCAACAGCACATCACTTAATGATCTTTGCCTTGATATCCAAAATAAAGCTGGAAAGAACTCTTCTCCCAGTCTCCATGATAAGGCTACACATTTATAACGTTAAGAGAGACAGATTACTCTTTCCACGCTAGATTGTATATAAGAAGTCTCTCAACTTGGCTTGTCAGCTAGAGAATTCAGTGTGTTTATGACTTTGATAGATCAATATTGTGACACTGTTCAGAAAAACAAGAAAAAAACCAGTATCCACAATAAAACAAAAGCACTTGTTGCTTTGAGCAGAAAACTAGGCTGTCTAGGGGTAAAGCATAAACCAGAAGCAGTGCAACTGAAATGCACTGACATCTATGATTTTGTTTAACTTTGAATCTTAAGCTTTAGGATTGCTAATGTTCAGAGTTATGCTTCAGAACTTATTCTTAAAGTGACTACTCTGACCTTCAAGAAAACCAATTTTTTTCTCAAGACACAAGACCATTTGCCAAGAACAGTGTTTTGATTTTGAAATCTCTAGGTAAATTTGCTATTAATGACTGATAAAAGAGTGAGTGTGATGGACCAGAGTTCTACAATGACTCGTCAAACTATT
Source organism: Xenops minutus (assembly GCA_035221455.1). NCBI lineage: Eukaryota > Metazoa > Chordata > Aves > Passeriformes > Furnariidae > Xenops > Xenops minutus. The sequence goes on from JAWWEE010000158.1 coordinate 19,883,429, forward strand.
TTTAAAAATGGTTTAGCATTTCTTTGTTCAGGAAATGTAAGTTTTGATGTATGCTGACCTTGGAAAACAAATGCAAGCCATAATTACAGCAATGAAAGTTTAATTTGTGATATTTGGAAATATAATTATTAGACCACCAAACATTCTAGTCTAGTGATGTTTACAGGGAAATACTACTGGTTTTAGAACATATACTTAGATCTTAAATAATTATTTTAGGATCTCATTTTAATTAGTAACAATAAAAGCATGTGAAAGAAAAGCCTTCAGGTTTACTTATTACCAAAATAAAGTTGCATCTTAAAGAACATCTACAGAAAAGGGCATTATAAACACTGGAAAGGTTTTACAAAGCTGAGAATAGAGAGTACTAAGAAATCCAAACTTCATATACATTCTTCATTTGAATTAACAGATGCAGAAGAGATGACAATCATTATGAGAATAATAAAATGTATAAACATTGATAAGGAGGAGAAAGACACCACGATTACATAGATATATGTCAGGTAATACTGATGCTATCCAATAAGACACTGATTAGAAGTGTCCCTGTACTCTGGCTTTGCAACACATTTATACCTGAGTAAGCAATTCAATTTCGTTTGAAATTTAAACCAAAATGCAATTAAATAAATCTAGTACAAAATACTGTGAGGCAGAGTGGTTAACTAAAACTAGGTTGTAGAGTCATCCAGCAGTGATTTTCCATTATTCCAGGTTATTCCAACCAATCTCAACCTGAATGGACGGACAAGGTAAGATTGTTGTTCTGAGCCCACAAAATCCACTTAGTAGTCTCCTGATTAGTCAATCTTTCTTGATCTCATCACCTTAATGTTATATATTGCGTTTTATTTTAAAGGAGCAAAGCACTTCAAGAATATTTCCTATAGAAGTTATTTAATCAGGTTCAATCCTCCTGAGTTTGATGTTTACACTTAATTTTAGCAGGTTTTGCAGAAGTCATGTTGTTATAGATTAATGCATTAAAAATGCCTTTTTGACTGGGGAATAATTATATTTACAATTTATTTACAAGATATTTTATATATTCTTTAAAATAATCTCAGATATCAAGACTCCCTGATACACAGTTGTAGAACACTGGAACAGGAGGCAAAAAATTATGTGTAAATTGCTACCAAATATTTGAATTTTCCCTCAAGTTTATATACACACAAAAATCAAGAAAAAGAAATGGCCTGCTTTTACATGAGCACGTTTGCAGCTCCTTTGTAGCTCACACGTTAGTTATACCACAGTTTTTGGTGAAATGTGGCATTCATTTCCATCCTTTCAATGTTACCATATGTCACACTGTACCACAAGTAGTGGTAGTATCAATCAACTTTGAAATAAAAAAGTTTCCCGACACGTGTTGCCAGGTTTCTTTCACCTTAACTTTTTCTACCCCAGTTCTAATCACTGAAAGACATGGACAAGCCAACATAAGCATTATTTATTGCGTTTCTCAGGGCTAATCAAAATCATTCCTAAGGAAAGGAGGGAAATCTGTTTTCTTGCTAAAGACATGCCAAAGGTGGTATGATAAAGCACTCCAGTAATTAGTTATAGCAGTATTCCCTTTCAGTTCAAATTATGTTGCTAATTTCACTGAAAAGAAATTTTCAGGCAATGACGATATTTAGCACAGTCTGCTAGCTGGAAGTACACAAAAAAACCTCCTAGTGTTTTCTTATTCTGAGTGTAGTAGAAAATTTCAATTTGAAAATTCACTTAAAAGTATTGCTATATCCTCTAGAAAAGATTTATGGAAGACTTCAAATAAGAATTTGTATCTTATTTTAATGGCTGATTCAGAGAAACAATCCATCACTGACCGCCAAGCAGCTAACTGGTGATAGAACACCTCATTTTTTTTCCTTGTGTTATGTAAAGACTTATAAAAAAGTATGTATTTCCCCTGTTTGCAAAGTGATCCTAACAGTTTTAAATATTGTGTTTTCCATAAGTTAAAATCTTCTAAACATATGTAAATAGGAACTGTGGAGATACTATTCTACCTAATTCATTGAAATGTCTGTCACCTTCTGTGAGGCAATGCAGGGAATGCAGAGCAAAATGAAGGGCAATGAGGTTTTCAGATTAAAAGTTTAAATAGGCATCATGTGTGTTAGTTTCAAGCAGAAGTCTGAATAGATGAAAACTTATGGCAGAGATTTTCTTATCCATATCATGACAACTTTATTAAGAGTTCAATTGTTTTAAAATAAAAGTGTAATGCAAATTGTATCCACTTCAGAGAAAGACTATACCTCTATAATGTAACTATTTATATTAAAAGAACCTAATAAGCAGTGCATTTTTCTGTCTTAAAATTCAGCATTACACACAGAGACTAGAAACCTTTTGTTTCCAGGGGCAGTGGATATTTCTACATGATCAGTTATTAATGCCTTCCATAGAGATATAAATTCTCTGATACTTGAAACAGCAGCCTTCAGAGATGTTCAGGTAATTTTTAATTGGTCTGTACAATGTTTGAAGAACTAAGCAAGTGACCAGAGTCACTTTGGGAAGCACTGCATCTCTTGCTTATAGACAAAGCATTACAGATATATTGTATAACTGAAGTGACACACATCAGCTTGTTTCAGCCCATTTTCTGATAGGTGTTTTTCCACAAAGAGAAAGTCATAATCTTGGCAAATACACTAAAACCAGGGAAGAATGAAAAGCAAGGCAAAAAAGATTTATTTCTGATGAAACAATTTCAGAAGAACTATAATTACTGCTAAACACTAAAACACTCAGGGTTCAGTTGCTATGCAACTGTGAGGAAGTTACAGTACACCTGCTGTAGACAAAATGAGTGGGAGAAAAGCCAACTGATTGACAGAAGATATACCTTTACTTTATCAAACAAAAGAATGACTTTTTCACCTTTCATTGTATTCTACTACAGTTTATTTTTCTTTAGCCTTTTCAAAATCTTGCATCAATTGAACAGCCTTCAAGAGTCCCATCAGTTTGATACAGCAGATATTACTCTGTCAACTGTGAATCTGTGCTTGTGGTAACCAAACACCATCACACAGGCCCCTTCTGTGGCAGATAAACTCCATTTTGGAATGTGAAGCTTTTGTTTTTCTGACTTCACATTCCTAAAATTCACCCTAAGAAATGTATACAATGATTTGATTCACTAATATTCACTAATATTTTTTTTTAATCCTTTCTGTCTTATTATTCTAGTGATAAAAACAAGCAAAAGCTCAGATTTACTAGTTCTCAGTAAAATAAGTGTTCAGAACAGGTTATCTACATGCTCAATAGCAGAGACTGCTGACCTATTTCTCAAAGGACTTACAAGCAAGTAATTCACCTGCTCTCATATGGCATGGTTTTCTCTACATAAAACATACTCCTTTGTTCACTCTTACAAAACAAAGCCACCCAGCAGTAGCTGCGTTGACAGTGACGTGAAACAGCTTTCCACAAAACCAAGTAACTCACACTCCTTCTGTCTTACTCCACTCCTCTCTTAATGCCCCCTTTATAACACCCCTTAGTAAGGTCATTACTGTCAGCCTGGGCTACCTGCTGCACTTTGATGACTGCTGAAAAGGCCCAGCTGTGTGCAAAGAGCTTTGCATAGGCTGAGAAAAAATACTCATAAATCATAGGAAGGGTTTGGAGTTCTGATTTGGAGTCATGAGTCTTAAAAGAACAGTGCTGATGAGAGACACAAATGTATTGCAGTGTAAAAGTATCCCCAGCACAGAAACTGCTGTGAGCCTGTCTTCTGAGAATTCATCTATGAATTATCAAAAGATTCATGCTCTATTACAGTGGACTCTTACTGTGCATTAAATGGCAGCAGCCTACTGCATAGTGAGTAACAAAAATATCTTTGTAATTTTCAAGACTCTCACATGCATCTATCAGACATGAAGTTAAACATAATATAGAAGTACATCATGGTTCCCAAGTTTCTATCATTAAATGAGGTGAGAAAAGTAATTTCACAATAGAATGGATCAGTATTGATGTGAAGCTGGATTTTTTTTAACCTTAATTTAATGACTATATTCCTCTACATCTGATAGAAATCTTCACCTTGATGAATAAGGGGGGGTGGGGGGGGGGGGAAGAAAAGAGAAGAGCTAAACAATGTAATCATGATCTCGGGTTTCTCCAATTAATCTGAATTTGTTGAATGTGTTCAGATTTTTTTTTTTTTTCTCTGCAATAGAACATTAAATATATATTTAAAAAAATAAAATTAATTCAGACACTGAATATGACATCACCACAGTATTTTTCCAACAATAATTGTCTTTGCTAGAAATACAAGACTGTCCTCCAGATAGAATATGTATTAGAATTTGACTCTGACTTCAGGGAATATTAGATGCATAAAAAAGAGTTATAAGATTTAACATATAATAGAGCTTCAGGATTACATCTTTATCATGACTTTTATAACTCATTCTTTTAAGAAATAAGATCTTTTTATCAGTTACTGAAGAATATAAAATATTACAATCCATTTCACTATTCAAAAATGTCTGTTGAACTTAGAAATAGTCAGATGATATTTTCTTTCATTTGCTTTGAGTCACTTTGAGATTTTTATGAATTCACTTGATCACTTGAGCCTTCAGTACCTACATATGCAGTCGGGATAACAATCTAAATATCTTTAGAAATTATGACCTATGTGGGGAAAAAAATTACATAAAGATTATGAATGAATAACAACTAGATAATCTGTCATGTAGAGTGTAAATAACAGCAATATTCTCTGTTTAAAGGAATTAAGTTTATTCCTTAGTTAATGCCGCCTCTATTTTGTACATGGTGACTTTTCCACAATCATCAGTCATATCAGAAGTAATGAACATAAAACCCCCTTCATCTGTGTTGTCATCAGCCATGAGAATGACCAAATATATCTTATACAGATTTAGAAACTGAATACCGCTGGGGTCAAGATTAAGTTACAGTGAACAGGCATAAGACAATAATTGTTCTATATGTTTTCAATACTCTTTTGTTTGGAGAGTGTAGTAAGGGACTTGATAATTGAATAGCTTTTAAAGGAAGTAGAATTCAATCTAAAAAAGCGAATGTGTGTTAATTACAGTATGCAATGGACCAGAACAGCACTGAAAGTGTACAATACAGGAGAATATGTGTTTAGGATACAAAATGTGTATATTCCAAGAGGTAAGGTAAAATTACTCTCTAATTGTAATTTCTGATTTTCCAAGAAAATAATATTGTTCTTTGTTTAAAAATATATAGCTTCGATGGAATTTTATGAATTTGCCTTCTTTTCCTCTTTGTAGATTCTTTGCAGCAATTCACTTCTCTGCATATTAGGTTAAAGAATGTTTCATGCTCACAATACATGATAATTCATAATTTGAATGTCAATCAACAGTCTTCTTTCAAAATTGGTCTTGAAGACGGAAAAGGTAGGAAACCTCGTGAAAGTAAGCTCATGATAATTTAATGGCTGAAGCCACTTGTTCAGGATTGACCAGTTTTGATGTGGAGAAAATTTGCAACTTTTTGTAAGTTATTTTTGCACTTGCAAAAGGGCTAAAAAAAGCCACAACCAAAAAATCCACCACAAAACCAAAACCAAACCACACATGAAACAACACTAAGCAATCAAAAGAAAACACAAACAAGCAAACCCCAAACTGCAACACAGCCTGCATCATCAAAAAAAATAAAAAAAATAAGAAAAAATGTTCTTCTCAAAACTTAGGGCACATTGGCAAGAAGCCATATATGCAAGAGTGTTTTTTTCTTAATTTCAAGCTTTATCTGATGGCCTCCAATGGGTTCTCAATTTACTTTTTGCTTTCCTTACATAGGCCATGAAGATACCACAGAAAGTTCTTTTTATCTTCATGAAATTTGAGATATCAGGTCTCTGTCTATGTAGGAATGTCTCTCCTTTTTCATGTGTCTTTAATGCCAAGAAGCATATGGTTTCTTAAAAATTCATGGCTATTCCAGTGCCACAGCAGCAGCCCGCAGTATGTATTCCCTCCTCCCAGCACCCACTGCACTGCACTTCTGAACCTTCTGTACAGCTCTGAAGAGTTTTAGTGAAGTTATATAGATCTACATAAGATGACTGAGAACTCCTTACATCATTGAAGTAAAACATCCAGAAAAAACATTTTGGTTTCTTTAAGTCTCAAGCAGTAAACAGGTTCTTTAAGACAACATATAATAAAGAAAGAGTAAAATATTTCTATTTAATAGAAGTAATTTCCTCCCACCTCACACAGTCCTTTCAACAAATGCAGCATGCTGCTTAAGTCAAAGTGCATTTTTCTTGCAATTTATCTTCTGGATATTTACAAACCATAAATTGTCACTTTGTTACTCTGCTGACTGACAGCCCATCTTGCATTGAGCTGCAATATCTAGGTTTTTTAAACTGACAGTATATTACTGTCAGCAAATCCCAGTTGATTTGAGCTGTAAATTAAATGCCTCAATGGTTGTAATACAGTGATATATTGCTAGAGTAAATGGAGGTTTTTCTTTGCAGTGGATATGTGCACATGCACAAAAATGTAAGTCCCCAGAGTCTCACCCAGAGTGTGAATATTCCGTGATTTTCAAGCAAACCACAGTGTGAAACCTGGTCAACAGGGGCTTTCAAGGAAATAAAATTACGGAACAAAAACACATCAGCTGTGAAAAGCAGATACTGAAAATTCTCCTGGTTGAGAGTTCTCATGTTTTTAGATACTGAGGCAAAAATTCTCATGAACCAGCTGGTAACAAACCCCATAGAATTGACCTGGAAGAGCAGCTGAAATAGAAAACACGGTAAAAAAAGCCAACAGAGGTTCTTTTTTATTTAAAAAGGCTGGTCACTATTTAGTGGTCAGGGGAAAGAAAAAAAAAAGATTAATTCCTAGTTGCTAAGAATTATCAAAAATCCCTGTGTAGCATTTTATTTTGGGTTTTATTAGTAAAATGAGAAATTAATTTTCACCATTTCTGTTAACCTTTTATTTTCTATGACAGAGTTCTACTTTCCAAAAATCAATAGATTTTGAACCTCAGACTTAGCAGAAGATTGACTTTCTTTCTTTCTTCTTTCTTTCTTTCTTTCTTTCTTTCTTTCTTTCTTTCTTTCTTTCTTTCTTTCTTTCTTTCT
>JAWWEE010000158.1:19898207-19936812 GCA_035221455.1 Xenops minutus
TCTTTCTTTCTTTCTTTCTTTCTTTCTTTCTTTCTTTCTTTCTTTCTTTTCTTTTTCTTTCTTTCTTTCTTTCTTTCTTTCTGTTTCCTTAGAGAAAGTATTTATTTTAGGGTTCAGTGTACCTGGTATCATCCTTTAAAGCAAAAAAATAAAAAAAAAAATATAAAAAATATTAACAGAACAATAACCATAACAAGAGTGCCTTTATCACCTTTCTCTGCAAACTTAAACAGTTCAGTTGAAGACTTTTCCAACTTGTGGCTCACACTTTCTTTGCCATCTAAAAGTTGCAGTGTTACCATTTTAGCTTGTAAAGAATTCAGACTACAATACTCCACAGTATTTCTCAGGACAACTTATTATAACCATTCTATCATACTGAGTGTAGTTGGAGTATACTTGCTTAACTAAGATCAAATACCTACTCTTAGATGGATGAAAAAAAAGAGTTTTAGTACTAGACCGTAAAAAAGAATGACATTTAAAGAATGATATTCGACAAATTTGATCCAGGAAAGGATCTTAACTGGTTTGGATTTCATTGCTGAAAGCTAATTAATATATATTTTTGAATGTGAATCTGATTCATTAAGAAGAAATCTATAAACAGTTAAATATTAATTGTTCTAGGAAGTTATAATTGGCCAGGCAGGTAAATCACTTAAAAAAGTGAAGTTTGTTGTGTCTGTGAGGTCTTGTGTATCTGTTCACTCAGGAGTCCTCACACTGAGCTCACTAAATCCGTGACTCATTATGGCAACCAGGCACTCTCTGTGTGATGTTAAATCCATTGCTGCTGCCAATCATGATCAGCTCTAAATCCCAACATCACAAGAGTAAGAACAACACAATAATTATAGAATTAATTTTTTTTAGTTGAAACACACCTGAGACTAGATTCAACTCCTATGCACAATACTCCACTTAGCCAGAAATGCAGAGTATGTCTAAAAACATTCCTGTATAAACAGATATCCTTCTCAGGAAAAAACAAGCCTTAGCAGGAATTGTAAACAAATGTAAATTGCTTGCATCCCTGCCTACTATGATGATTTATAGTGTAACAGAATAGGAGAGAGAAGACTCTAGGTCAAGTGTGAGAAGTAGGATACTGATTATGTGGATGATTATGATTACATTTCTTGCTGATAAAGTGTCTAAATCTTGCCAATGCAGTCCATAATATAAGCAGGCATAGGGCTGTAATATAAGCAAGTTCAGCTAGAAAGGTGCAGGTTTACTGTCTTTGGCCTTGCAGATCGCACAGTTACAAATCAGTAAAATATCTGTGGAGATACTTTGGGATTTTATCATGTTGCTTGACTTGACCAGAACTCAGCACTTTTACTCACCTGCCCAAAAGTGAGTGTTCCCACCTTTGGTCTGGCTGTCCTTCAGGTGTCACTTCTGGGAGCAGGAGGGATTAGTCTGGAAGCTGCTGGCAACCACAGGAGACCAGTTTGCCCATTTGGCCCAGTCTCCAGTATCATTTTGTATCCTTTTGCAGGTCAGTGTGTATGTAACAAAGTCAATCACAAACCTCACAGCTCTCCCATATGTGGAATGCATCAATTATGGGAGCATCCAGAGAATTCCTCCTGCAATTCCCACCTGGTGTTCTTATTCTAGGAGAAATTACATTGCCCGTCAAAGATGGCAAGGGGGAGATGGTGTGTGGTCTGCATGCGGTCTCACAGACTGCTTTGAACACCCCAATTATTCTTTCCTATTCTGCAGTTGTCTTCCATAATAAACTTTACCCTGTGGCTGAAAGTACAGTTAGCTCTTAAACTGACAGATAGAAAACAGATACTAGAACTTCTTGTTGTGAGTCTGTGAAAGTTTTTCTCCAAAATACATTTGGTTGTTGCAGTCTCTGAAATTATACAATGTTCCTGTCAGAATCCTGTGTACCAACAGAGGCTGTTGCCTCTGTCACTGCACTTTGTCAATGCTTCCTTCAGCTTGAGTTTTATTGCCACTATATGCTTTGAGAAACTGTGTTCTAATGTAGGTTTATAGCTTACTTTGGCCAGCAATACTCCTTATCATATGTATAAATACGCCTGTTTTTGCAGTGTGAACAAAGTGAATTATTATGCCTAGTTCAGTGACTGTAATTTAGACTTTTATAAACCAAATATCACATACTTTGTATGTAGGCAGAGGATAAGCACACAAATTACAACTGCAGTAAGTTTTCCCAAATTTTAATGCTGGTCACAAAACAGCAGTGATGTCACCATCATAACACTTATAGAAAAGTCCTGAGGACAGCTGATAAAAGTCAATATGGGCTCTGAATCAAAAAAACTTAATTTGTCCAAAATCAGCAGCAGATCCTGTTGACTTCAACGCAGAATGAATGCATTAATACATTTTACCGAACCCTGCCTGGCCATGTATTTTTCTTTCTATCAAAAAGGCACTTTATGCACACAGAAGACTAATATAATATGTGAAATTTCAAATACTATATACTGCTTATGTAATTTGTATTCTTTGGAGGGATTTATACTATACTTCTGAAAGTTTAAATGCTGTTTATTAATAATCTCAGCCAAAACAATGGCTTATGTATGAACACAATCCCATGGATTTTATTTTATCTGCGCATATCAAATTATTTTCTTCTCCCTTCATCCTACCTATACTTTGCGCAAGTGATCTGCTTTTATACTCTCTCCATCAAGTTTCAACTTATCCAGGTATTATTAATCAGAAAAAGTGCAAGACAATCAAATCAAGTCCAGCATGCTTCTGCTGTCAAAAAATCAACCAGCCATGATTGATTAATAGAATGCATCTGATTTTGTGGTGCAAGTTCTTCCCTCAAAAAATTTTAACATGTTTCTGTCAGCAAATCTTCTCTGCTGACAATCTTTATGGAACAGCCATCTGTTTTTAGGGATTATAAATAATTTATCAAAATATTTTTGACATGTTTCTCCTGAAAGATGATATCTTCTTTTCAGTAAGTTAATGTCTTAAGAAAGACTGCAATTGCTAAGCATACGGTCAGAAAATAAACGTCAAGATTTATCTAATTCACTGGCAAATGACATAACCCATAGCCTCAGTCCATTTTTTATTGTCCTAAAGGGTATGAAAATAACATCAATACTTTCAGGGGTGCTACGATTTTATTGACATTAAAGGTCATGCTAAACCAGAAATAAGTAAAATTTAAAATGGTTAATTGGAGGTTGCATCTTCTTTCTTATCTCGCCTTCTCATTTACCACTTACTTGTCTATTTCTTGTCTTGACATCTTTCTCTCATTTCAACAAGAATTAGAATTCAGGTATTTTAGGCATCCACCTTAAAGATGTAGGAGTAGTTCAGACTCTCTGAAGGTTTTCATTTTGCGGTCTTTCAATTATCTACAGAAAAAAATAATAATTATTTATCTCATATATTTTTCTACAGTGACCAGAAGCATTAGTGAGAATAGGACCCATTTTGCTGGACACAAAATAAAAATTCTTTGCTATAGACATTTATAGACCCAGAGTGAAGATGGAATTTGTAATTGGATAAGTGACAGTAAGGCCTAAGAAAAGAGGGTGAAGAAGAAAGACCTTGCTTTAAACAGTTGCATATGGAACTTGAATTTTTTAGCATATTGGAAGAAGATATCTCAGGATGCCATCCATCCACTGTCAGGTGGATATTTTTTGTGTGAAAAATTTTGAGGGTGAGGTTAGTCATCACATTTTTTTTAAAGAGAGTTTTAGGTTAACTTCCTTGAAAAGCTTTGCTTAATTCCAGCTGCTTTGTAACACAGCAACTTTGATTTTGTCCTTTTTTATAATATATATCACAAGACATGCATATATTTAGGAAAAAAAAAAACAGCTTTTTCAGTTGTGACTAGAAGGCACATAAAAATAGTGCTATCAAAGACTGGAGAGCTACTCCATCTTTCAGAAATATTTTGTAGTTTTTGCTAAGGTATCTCTAACTGACCTCTATTTCTTAATCTGTTTGATTTTATTTTTATCTTTTCCTCTCAACCCTTTCAGAATAGAATACTGAAGCCTGTCATGCTGCTTGTCTTATTTTGTATATAACAATAAATATCTAGAGATATTTCCCATTATTATTCACGCACTAAATACTGTCGTCTTTTAGAGAGACTGTATTATGAATACGTATTTACTGAAAAAATAAAAACTCCATTCCATAGCCTTCCTGACTTTAGCAATTTTTGTCTTTTGTTGATAGGACTCAACCCTAGAATAACATAACGATGTCCCTCACATTACTAACAGGAATAAAGCTTTGTGCATACAGAAATATTTGTAAAACTAAGAACTGTAAGTCAAAATGTATAAAATAATGTGTTTGGAGCACCTCAAAGGACTACATTTCTGTGTATATGGCATTAATGGCCCCCCCAAAATCTTGATGTCACTATTGGATTTCAGTAGTTTCTGACCTACAGCTGATGGGCAGAAATTAAAGAAATTAACTGTCTGTGGTTAAACCCCAGAAGGACCAACCCTTAGTTTTAAAGGTTAAGGTGAGGTACTGGAGAAAGGAAGGAGCATTTCCTACATCTCTTTGCAGAGATCAGTATTACTGTACATTGAAAACAACTGTATAATTGATGCAGTTCTGCTGAAAAAAAAAAATTGTGTGAAGAACAAAAGTACATAATATTTCTTCTTTAAACAGTAATAAAATACAGATGCACATAAAAATACAGAGAACAAACTACTGAAAAAGAGTTTTGAAATGTATTGCAATTCTGAAAGGACAGCCTATATTATCAAATTGAAGGTATAAATTGGCTTCATAAATCTATTAGATTGAATAAGGCCATGTTTTCTTCCCTTTTCTAGTACCTTAAATACTGATACATTCTGCCTAATGACAAATCCTTCTGTTTAACTCTGGCTTTATAGCACCACTGCACTGAGTGATGAGAAAGTGTGTCACCTGCATCCTATGGGTCTAACCCTCTAGTTGTTCTCTGTGACCTTTTAAGTCCACAGTGCTGTGAAAGCCCTATATCCACATGGAGTTCTACAATGAGATAGAAGGACAACTGAGCTTTAGACTCTGTTAAGTGAGGCATTGTTTATGAGATTCAGTTTATGATTGAACACCATTTTCTTTATCTCATAAGCAGTGTTCCAGAGACATGGATATTTGCCAGTGCTTCTTATAAGTACCTAAGGAATTTAATGTATCCCTGGGTTATCTGAATAATATTTATGAAACTGAGACATAGGCCCTATCACACATTGCTTTCTAACCCTTTTAGCTTAGATCCAAACAATGTTAGCACAGTGTTTAGTGCCTTTCAAAATGTCTGTGATTGAAATCTAGTAAAAGGAAAAGTTTCTCTGATGGGACTTGCACACATAGGAAAGAACAAAGATATGCATTTTTTATTGCCATGTTATTCGTGCAGTCTTTGCATATGACTAAGTAATTCAGCACCAGTACGAAGCAGTTTACAGCTTTTTTCATATGGGGAGAAGAGGGCCAGAGGCAAATTTGTCCCTTTTTTGTTTCACTTTTTTGTTTGACTGGCTCTTGTTACAGAAAAACAAGAGTAACTTCAGGGAAAAAAATATATAACACAAGAAATTACTGGAAAGGTTACAGCATAAATCTATCATATTTGAGCTCTGGACACTGGATGCATTTAGTGGAGCTGTATTATATAACTCATAAGAGAATGGCTGCAAATTTTTGAAACAATTATATTTGTACCAATGCATGTAACTAATTTTGAACTGTGCCTACAATCTGTGCCTCTGTCTACTTGGAAAACCAGACAAACCCTAGCAAGACTGCAAGTTGCCTGGTAACAGGCAATGGACAAAAGGAAATGGACACCAGAGAGAACAAGAGGTACTTAATTTTCTTCCATGTAGCTGACATCAGATAAATTTGAATAAGATCCTCAGAGTTTAAGCTAATGCTTGCTATTAGTATTAAAACTAAGACTTTTAGAAAAGAGTTTGTGTAGAGTTTAGAACTGGATGTATATCCCTTTATATGACAGATGAGAAATAAAGTAATTGGTAAAGGTTTTATACTATTGAATTCAGCTTCAATTCCTATGTTTTGTTTGCCTCACCTTTGTAATGTGGTGCTCAGGCGTTATTCTAAATGCAGAATTTTTAACAAAATATTTCTTACCGTATCCTTGATAGAAACAATTTTAAATAAACAACAATAAAAAAATAAACAAAAAATTAGTAACATGCAGCGTTTTGAAAAATTGTACTGAAGATTACAGGAGTTGATGAATTTTCCAAGTCTAAAAAGTGATTGTGAATGAAAAAAAAGGAAATGCTATAAGGAGGTCACATAATTCATAAAATAAGCTAGGTAATTACACTCCTCAATGCAATACTGAGTAGGTCTCATCTGAAATATTGCAGTAATCTTTGGGCTTTCCATTTCAAAAACTTTATCAATAAAATGGAGCAATTATTTTAAGGAGATAAACAGGATTAAGTTTTGATAAATCTAATCCATGAAGCAGGAGTAGTTAGAAACAAGGCTAGTGCAGACAAGAAAAAGAAAGATGAGCTGACAGGAAATTAGTGTCCAGAATCACCAACAAAGATGAATTGTTTTATGAGGAAGATAAATATTATCATGAGTGAAACATGACAGAATAAGAAACAGAGGATTTAGTGCCTGAGCCATGGAAATGGAGATTTATACAACAAAACTAAAAAGGAATACATTATGCAGCCCTGTTAGGGATTGCATTAATTCTTTGGACTTTATTGTACTGTAATTTGGCAGAGCCAAACTTGATGGAGTGTGGTGTTTCTATGACCTTACAAATCCCTTCCTACTCTGACATCATACAGTTGCCTGTAGTGGAGTCTCCAACAGCTCCTAAATGCTCGAAGAATGGATGATGTTTTGAGAAGGTCTAAAATAACAAAATAGTTTGTGACCTTTTACCAAAAGGAGCACGAAGCAAAAAATAATCTTTTGCCAACACTACTAATGGAAGAAAAAAAGGACAATCTCTAAAAGATTATAAAACTCTCATCTAATCTTAATGGCTAAAAAGAATCTCTGAGGATTACATTAAATTCTGTGTTTTTTCTTAGCATTAGGTTTAAGAGGAAAAAAAAGAACAATAAAAAAACCCTTTTGTTTGAAAATGCAACCCTTAAGTGGCAAAGATATTTAATGAGTTAAATCTATCCTGATGAAATTAAAATGCTAATACAATATTAATTTAAATTACAGGAATTGTATACCAGGCTACTTCTGTTAAATCTAAATGTTCATATAGGGAATTATCAACCCAGGTAAATATTCCTTGGAAACTGATATTTGAAAAGAAATGTTCAAAAGCCAAGACCAGGATTCATGAGATATACCTGAAACATGTATAGTTAGTACAGTTTAATTTTCTAAAGCAAACACATTTGGAAATTGCCAAACAGTAATAGTCAATTACTTTAACTTAAGAATCAGAAAAAAACAGAAATATGCAAGGAACTACAAAAAAGAGTATATAGTCCTGATACTTTAGCATAATCTATAATAGAATTACAGTATTCAAAAAATATTAAAAAAATGGCTTTATGTAACAGGTTGTGAAAGATTATATTGCTCATATCATTATTAATATTAATATTTACATATTTTCTCAACAACCAGTGATTGTATAGTGCTGTTGATTGACTCAGGTCTTCAAAGTTTCCCAGCTCTATGACAGTAGAAAATAAATATAACGACAGGAAAAAAAAAAAAAAAAGAAGGTAAATATACAATCTCTTAAGATAGCAAAGCTCTCAGGTTGGATAAGATTTGTAAGGATGTAGAATTCAAAAATAATAAAATGAAAACATGAACGTTTTCAGCTTCCTTTTCTATTTTCTAAAGAATGGTTATTATTTTCTTCTTCTGTGATCTGTACACTTTAGACTGGAAATAATCATCCTTTGTAATTCATATACTCATTTTAATTAAAATGTCATTATTTGTAATCAACTGTACAGCAAAGAAAAGATAAAGAGATTGAGCATTTTTCATAAGCAGTTAGTATTTTGCCCTCAGAGTCAGAAAGAAAAAACAAAGCCTGTTTTAACTATTCTTTATCAAAAATCAGATGGCACAAAGAAAAAAGAAGCTGATGTTCAACTGTGTAAAAATTATTTTGTTGTGATAACAGCAAAGAATAACCTGAAGAGACAGCCATTGTGCTACATTTCCAGCTAGATTTCACAGAACTGCAAGGCACAGGTTAACACATAACTGTTTTTATATAAAAATTAAACTTTTTTATACAAGTTGGCTGATCTGAGGTTTGAAACAAATGATTACAATACAGTTGTTAACAGTCACAAAAACTAAATATATATTCGGAGGGTTGAATTTCATCAAAAGAGCAAAGTGAAGATAAAAGGGGACCAGGTAAGGGACTAAATGATTTTTTTTTTTTTTTTTTGCTATTTTTTTGAACGTTCATTCTTATGTAGAAAGAAAAAAAGGAAACAATTCAGCAGTCAAATACAACAGTAGTTTGGGAAGTCTAAGTTTTATCATGAGCAATGTAGAGGAAGAAGGCAATACATCTCTAGTGAAACACACAAAGCAGTAAAACAGGCTAGTAATTATGCACAATAGTGACATTTTCTCAGAGTGAGTAAGAACAGAGAATGGGTACTGAACAACTGTGTAAAGTAGCACAAGAGAAAGAAAAAATTGCATAAGTTTGCTGTTATGACTTTCTTCTTCAATTCATATTTAATATTTATTCTCATGTTTATAGTCTCAGTCTCAGACAAGAAGATCAGAAGTTGTTAAACAAAATACTTTTTTATCAAATAATAAATAAGATTATTTGATTAATTCATTGTGAGAGTGTAATCTGGAAGGAATATCAGGTGAACAGTCCACATTCCATCACAGAGTAACCTACAGAGCACAGACAGTAACACAGAGACAGTATAGATTGTCTTGGATTCATTAGTCTCATTGTGTGGACGTGATTTCTAGTTAGAAATACAATTTCTGATTTTTCTCTTTGATTTTCCCATTAACTTTGTATGAGACAGCTTGCCATCTCAACATTTATATGCCCACTGTCTTCCATTCATGATAGTATGCATACTTTTGCTATCAAAGATCAACGCATTACTTTATTTATTCCTATTCCAATGCTTCAATGTTCCCCAGCTCTATATGTCACACATTTAGATTATTTTTAAAAATTCCATAATGTTTATTCTTATCTTTGGTCTCTGCTGAACCAAAATGGCTTTTCTGAGGCTGACAATAGTGCATTCTCCTTCTACTCTCTCCCTTTTTCACTTCTGAAACAGGATCATTTTATGACAATAAAACTTCTGTGTAGTTGTATTAAATATTTTACTTCCTTATCTCCAAATACCTCAAAAGCCTTTCAAATAGAAGGAGTTGTTTCATTGCTTCCACAGCCTGAAACTAAATGTTGATTCTAACACAATTCTTACATACAAGTGCATGTATATGAGAGTGTCTGTGTATGCATGTTTCAAGTAGGAAAATGCAGACATGCACCTAACACAGAAAAAAGTGTTCCAAAATGGAAGTTTTTCAGTTTAAATAGAAAAAAAATAGACTTTAGAAAGAACGTTTCTGTTACAGCAATTTCATCCTGAATATTTTGGCCAAACCTATTCAGAGAACTGTTTAAAAGAAGCTCAAAAGTGTTAAATATAAATTAGGGGCAAGGTGCAACCACAGAAGTCACATTACTGTTTCTATTCTGAAAATGTCTCCAACCACAGAGAGAATAGTTCTTATTTCCAAAAATATTTCTATGGGGAACCAAGTTCACTAAAGTCCTGTACAGTGGCATTGCTGCCTAGAAAGGAATCATAGTGGCTTGAGCTTCCAGGACAAAGTAACCTAAAGATAGCACCTGTCACTGAACACTATTACCTGAAGATACAGCAAAGCTGTTGCTAATCAGAGTACATAGCTGCTTTTATTTATCTGATATTCTTGAATGTATATTCAAAATTATATGGTGCCTTCTTTTCCACTGTAATTAGTGTGACACCTTGCAACAAATATGGGAAGAATGAATATTTCTATCTCATTCTAATTTTGGAAGCTAAAGTAAGACAAGAAAGCAGACAACTGAGAAGAAGGACATTAAAGATAGTTTCAGTGAAAAGAAGTAAAAAGAAGGAAACACTTGAGATAATTTTGCAGTTTTTGAGTAAAAAGAGTAGTAATTTTTGGAAACCGGAGACTGGTGACTGTAGTATGTACAGACTAGTAAACAGGCAAAGACATTGCAGGTAAAGTAGGCTGTTGCTTACTGATTAAGTTAGGCTTCTGTATAGCTGGAAGCCAGGAATATCACTGGTGACTTGCAAAGAGTATCGTGGAGAGAGGGAAGGCATGGAGGCATGCAGAGGGAAGACATGGAAATGTCTACTTCTTAATGGTTAAATTCCTTCCAATTTCAAATGGATTACTGCTCCAGAGATGGATTAAGCATGGAAAAAAAGAAGCAAAAATCTAGGAAAGAAACAAAACCTCACTGATCCAAAAGTCATCTTCAAGACATATTTCCACAGCTATACAAAGAATTCTGAGCTACATATGTAACTGATCACCTGTGCTGCACCAGTGCAGGTTGAAGCTCATCAAGCACAAATAAAATTTCAGTTGTTGATCTTCAAGATCTGTTTTGTAGCTTTTTAGAAGAGCCCTAGTGACCCTTTGATGTCTGTGATTCCAAAGCGGTATTAGTAGTTGAGTGCAAGTAGCCTTTTCATGGCCAAATGTGTCTCTCGAAAGAGAGAGCAGTAGAGTGCTTAAACAAATTGATAGGCTAGCTTTTCTCTTCCTGTTGTCTTCTAGTCTAGTGATATGAACTCTGAAAAAAACAGATCTCATGTTGAAAAGAATGAATGTTTGTTTCATTCTTATTTAAAGTTCTAAATATTCCTCATAATTTGATTGACAATCTAAAGAGAATAAAACCCCCACAAAATTGTATTTGGCGGAATTCAGGTAGAGTCTCTATTTTTAATGAATTTCTACCCTCTAAGAATTGAAGTTTAGAAATATATTTATATTACATGAAATCCATATTGCTTTCACCGAGTTCATTAGAGCTCTTTATTAAAGGCTCTTTATGTTCTTCAGTATCATACTCATAGTTTTCACTGCTTATTTAACTTCATTCTTCAGCAATTTTCACAAATAAGACATGTTCTTCTGTTAAAAAACCCCTCTTCTACAAGTCAGAGTACATTTCTTCCATTTCTTATTATATTTTCTCCCCTTTTGCTTTCTTAAATTCTTTTTAGCATTACACTGAAGAAATTCATGATAGTTGCACAGAACAAATACTCATAGGACATTAATGACATTTTCTTCTATAAGTCTGTGCTTATACTTGGCGAATATTAAACAAGCTGTCATCATTCAAGCTTATTTTTATTTTATTTGTTTAAGAGAATACTTCATTTTCAGTATCTCTTCTTGATAAATGATTTATAGCAAGATTATGGAAACAGTGAAAGAACCATAAAAGAAACGCTCATTGAAAGCATTTCTCCCCAACTTCTACTTTTACTTTTACTAACATATAGTCAATTGTGACAGCAAGCCAAATGTTTTTACTCTGGACATTCAATTTCAGGTACAGTGTGAATGGAGGCAACTGATAATGAGATATTTGAAAAGATAAAGTAATTGAGTGTTCAATATGCATGAATAATAGGAAAAATCATGAAGACTAAATAAAAGTTTTATCTCTATATTTCCTTCAGACTGTGAGCACAGCTAAATAAAGCAGTATCTTCATCTCAAAGCTAGCATTAGAGAATGATCTAGATATTTTTTGAGTAGTTTCCTGACTATGAGGAAACAGCATGGTATGAATATAATGTCTACAGATTCCTGAACATTTGCTTTCCTGCGCTTGGAAAGCCTGGTTTTGCTGGAAGTGTCATCAAGCAGCAAATCACAATACAAGTCCTACTGAGGAAAAAGGCATGGAGGAAGGGAATAAAAGAAAGCATTTTTTATCCCGCAGAGATGCTCCTTTTTTTTTACTGTTTATAATGTGAATTGCAGATGAAAAGCACTCAGCATTTTTGCCTCTTTAAATTACATGTTCAATGGAGAGCTTAGAAAATGACTTGGGCTCCCAAAAGATGAGATCTTAGCACTATAACCTAAAAAAAATTTAAGAAACACACTAGAAAATGTACACTAGAGAAGAACAGCTTCCAGTGCTCTCTTTGAGATGACCTTATCAGTTATTGTGTCAAAAAGACTTTTTGAATGACTATACTCAGCACTAGCTCCTTTTATTTTTGCATTATTTATTATTGCATTATTTATTCTCACGAGGCACAAAAAATGTATCTATTGTAAATTGGAGGATGATACAATCAGCTCATAGTGTTTCTCATACTTTTAAAGAAGTATTGCAAAAATAAACTTTTTTATTTTCTTTAAACACACATACAAACCCCTCATGAGGTTTAAAACAAAAGTTTGTATTTTTCTTGTTTACTCTCTTAAAAAGCAGGGGTTTACCATATCAGGGCTGTGACTGTCAGATCTGCATACAAATTTTTAACTCCCATTCACAGGTCGTGATCAAACTACCTGCCAGGTTATTTTTCTGTGTGCAAGATCCCTACCCAGGAGGACTATGATTTCCTAGATGCAAAAGGTACATCTACATATATACTTTGTGTGATGATTCTTATTTATTATCTCTCAGTAGTTGCCAAAAAAACCCAGAGAAGATGAAGAGACTATTTTTCTGTGCCTAATACATGAAAATAATAATTTCTTTAAAAGTTTCCAAACTAATTTAAAATTAAACAAGAATGAGAAGTGATAATATTGATGTAAGACAGTTAGTAGGACAGCCTACAGGAATGGACTCAGGTTCCATGAAAGTGGTTCCTGACCCCGTTGATGGTAAATCTTAGAGCTACACATTATGCAGAGAACTGTTGAGTACAGATTATATGTACAGATACTTTCCTTGTTAACTTTGTCACATATGGCAAACACACAATGAGGCTACCTACTATTTGTTTTTCATCTGTATTCAATCCCTAGGCATCTATTTTTTGTCACATTTCCTTCAGTCACTATTATAAATAATGACTGTCATGAGTGTGGAAGCACTTTCCTAAATATCTACGATATTCATCAAATCCCTGTCAGCTAGAGCCTTTAGCTATCCACAAATTAACACCTGTTAAGTCTTCCATTTGAGGCCTTCCAAAAAAACCCCAAATAGTTAATAACACATCTGTGAAAACAGAAAATATTTTCCGAGTCTGTTTAAGTAGAAAACGAAAGGACAAATGTAGCAATGATTGAATCAAGTTAAAACATATTCAGGTCACAATTTGAAGCATTGCTGCAATATTGTTCACCTTACGCTTTTTCTGCTGCAAAAAGAATGCTGCTCTGATTAAAAAAGAACAGACCGTTCCCTGATTCTGCTATTTATTGCTGTGATCCAGCAGGTTTATGCTCTGGATTACTGCCTTTAAATCTTAAATGTATCTAAATTGCTAGAGGTATAAGCTAAATTATGTCATCAGTAGTAGCACAGATCTTCCTCCAATGAAATCAAAGAAATAGTCTCATAAGTGTCAGCAGAAGAAAAAAATTGATCTTTTAGTTTGGAATGCTATGGAAGCTGTGGAGAGTGAAGGGACATAGCAGAGTGCCAGACGCACACATTTTTTCTGGCCCAAGTCATCAGTTCAGGAATAACACTGCAATTTTAAGATTTTATTAAAAAAACTAAAAAAACCCGCCAAAACAACAACAACAAAAAAATCAAAATGACAAAAAAAAACCCCAAACCAAAACAAAACAAAAAACCACCCCAACAAAATCCCCACCAAACAAGCAAAAAACCCCACATATGAACAAAATTTTAAAGATTAAGAAATTAAAAGCTAAGAATTAAAAGTTACACCTAGAACTTTGCACTATACACCTGGGACATTTCCATATTGTCTTTTGTTATTGACTAATGACTCTGACAGTATTTACTCACAGTGTTTTCTTGACTTTTTCTTACCAGTTGATAATGGGTCTAAATCAGAAACTTAGAAAATAATTGAGAGACTAATTTGTTTCATTCAGAATAAGGGAAATAGCTCTACTGGTCAAATAAGTAGCTGGTGAGTAGCTATACTGTCAGCAAGAATGAAAGAGAGAAATGTGGGGAGTCTTTGCTCTCTCTGATTTCATCCAAAGGACCAGGACAAATTTATTCCATGCAGTTTACTTCCCTAACTGTAACTCAGTAAGGAAATTCAGCTGAGGATAGATCATACTCACTCTTATTTTGGTGACTTAAGATTAGACTGAAATACAAATACAGGTTGGAGGACACTAACTTGTATTAACAGGATTTTTTTTTTTTTCTCTAGTGTTGTCTTTCATGCTAGTTTTTAACATCTTTCTTTTCCAATAAAAAGAATAAACACACTTCAGGAGAGGAAATTCCTGTTCAGGATACCATTGCTGAATGCAGATCCTTAGGCTAGAACATTCACCGTATGGAGAAGTGATTCTGGTTTTATATGAACACCAGTGCTGAAGTGTGCTTAGAGCAGAAGACTTGATATCTTTTAAGGAGACCTATCTGGCTTTGCTTCTCAAAAAAAATTAGTACCTAGCCCACACAGCTATTAAGGTTACTCTTTCTTCTTCATCCTATTCCATAGTTCTTATTTTTTACACCAGGCTGATATTATGGACAAGAAAATTATTAGTCTTTTATCTGTATACCATAAGCTATAGGGTTTTTTTAGTACTTATTTAGGCTGATAGACCAGCTTATTTCCTGAATAAAGGAGGACAAATCTTTGTTTTCGGAGAAATCAGCCTGACTTTTTATCTTTGGGAATAAGTTAGGGAGTAATTCAATATTTGGATATTTTTAAAATCTTGACTATTCTCAAAGTTTAAAAGAAACTTTACACATTATTGATTTCTTCCTTTTACTCTACACTCTCCTTTTTGAAGGCAGCCTATTTTCTGCACCTTACTGGCAGAGGTTTGACATGTACTAGATCTATTATTTCCTTAGTTCTAGCAAGAAATACGGTGTTGATCTCAGTCATGCATAACAATGCAAATAGGACTTTTTAGTGAGAATTTTGATGTAATATTTAGGTTTATGTATATTATTGAGAAAAACATAAGAGATTCATCACAGTTAATGGCAAACATTCTATATATTAGAAATGGAAAGAGCAACAGTTCTGTGCTGAAGAAATGTAAGGCCAAGATAATACATGAACTGAAGATACAAATTAATATAATTTCCCAATATAAAATGCAGTTGAACTAAGGAAAGCTCTGCTGGGCAAAAAGCCCTGGGATGGAATCCTTCACAGAGGCTGCCAGATCTGAGTTTCCCAGTGTGCTTTAAAAAATGAAGAAAAGCAAGCTACATGATTGGATTTCTGCTAAATGGGAAGTCAGCAATAAATGATTGTAATTGGTTGGAAATCTCTTCTATGTGTGGAACTGATTTACATTTTTTGACCTACTTAACACAGAAGAAACAAAAAGGAAGGAAAAAAATAACAAAATAATAATGGAAGTGTTTACCCTAAGTCATAGTATTCACCATGAGAGGTACCAGCTGTGCTACAGCTGCCTGCTACAGAAACTTTAAGACAATGGACTTCCTGAAGCAGCCTAAAAATATTAAATGAAGGTACATTTGCCAAGGCTGCCTATGCACTTGTAATCCGGAAGACTCTGTTATTAAAAGCTGCCTGAACTACATGATAATAAAGACGAGGTTGTGTCTGCAGTCTTTGTTGTATCAGTATAAGAACTTACAGATAACACCTTTGAGGTTTTATCCAACACTAAATTATTTTTAACAGAAGGACAGTATTCATGGTTTTGTGTATGTCCAAAAAGGTTGTTGTGATATTTGAACACAATAACCAACAGATGTGTTTGAAAATTGTTGAGATTGCATACTATTCTTCTATACCACCCAAACTTTGTAGTTCTGAGGAATACAGACAAGCTCCAAAGAGAGGTTTTGAAACACAAGCACCTTATACAAAAGGACTGATTTGGAGTGTGTAGGAAAAAGTTCATGACAGGAGATTAAGAAAGACATATGGTGATGACATTTGTTAGCAAATTCAGCTACTCAGATATTTTAAAGCAGGCTGGATTTTTGAAAAAAAAAAAAAAAGCCAATTGTGCTTTTTATATTTCCGAAAATTACTTCTAGTAATTTTATTATTTTAGTGTTGATTTTTTAAAAAATATTGACCATACTCCCTCTCTTTATACAGTTCTGACAAATTTTCTTGATAGTGTAAGCCTCTGTCCAAGTGCTACACAATGTATTAATTTTAAATACCTATTTAAATTACTATAACAAAAAAAAAAAGGAATTAAAATGGCATTCCTAGTAGAAAAATACTGGTTCAAGTTCAAGTCATGAAAAGTTTTCTTCTCCCTGTCTCAAATAAAAGTAAGCAATTGAAAATACTTAAATTTTTTCTTCCTTTTATTTTTTTTGATAAATCAGTCACATAAAGATGCTTTTCCATAAAAATTGTTTCCTAAAGCCTTTTAGGCCTCTTTATCTAAGAGTCTACCTGCTCTAATTGCCATTGCAGTGACAAGAGAAGTAAGGTATTTTCATTACTTTATTCATGCATTGCTTGGTAAAAACTGTTGATTCACTTATATAAGGGAATAGAACAAGTCTCTAAGAACATTTTGGGCATATTTCTGACATTTATGTTTATAAAATCCAAGTCTGGAAAAACACCCCAAAAAACCCAGAGGGAACGTTTCAAAATATTAAGTTACAGAGTACTACTATTTATCAAGCCTAAGAGCATTCATCTTTATTGTAAACCTATTTTAAAAATATAAGCAGATCTCATGGACCTGAAAATTAATGTATATCAAGTGAATATCTTGCTTAAGTCCTTTATTTAAAGCTTTTCTGGCAAGCCTGTAGATATACCTCACTACATATGTAAAACAGCAAATAGAGACATTAATATATCTGAAGTTGTGCAGAAGCAATTGTCACAATCTCAGTCTGCATGCAGAAAAACGAAAACATAGCTGAAGGTAAGAGTCATGTTCCACTACAGGAGTCAGGAGCATTTGACTCTTCATTTGAAAAATCATGTCTTTAGAAAGGATAGAAATGTGACCCGATTCTCCTACTGAGCTTCACATTGCTACCTCTTCAAAAATTATATAGAAAAGGCACATTTTAATAATCTGTAAGGTTTATGGTTTACACACAAAGTGTCTCCTTGTTCCCTGCTTCTTGGCAAAGGTTTCATAATAGCATGCTGCAGTGTTTTATTGTGTGCAGTGCAGAATTTATAAGTCTTTGTTATTTTCATAAAATACATTATAAAATATTTATTACTATATTATGAAAGCATTATCATAAATGGTTAAAACTGTAATTCAGTTGTCAAGATAACTGAATAAGCTATATTTTGTGGTATATCATTCTGCAGTTCATAATTTTAAATCTGTTCCATTAATTTGTTCACTAATGTGGCAAAACTGAAAATTTCTTGAGTCCATATTATGAATTAGAGACTTTAATTTATATTTTGAGAAAAAAATGAATTAAATATCTGTTCTGCTAATGTAACTTATATTTAAACTTCCTGTAAGGCTTATTAAGACAGAACTTTTAGTTCTTCAAAAGACATATTCTTTTATAGATAATTTTGTTTTAAAATTAGCACAACTCAATTGGTTCCAGATGTTGAGAAGACACTTGCTTCTGTTTGATGAGTTGCTGTAAGCATTTATTTCTTTGTTTTAAGCAAATATTTGTTATTTCTTTGCTTTAAGCAATAAATGCAAACAAAGGAAATCCAAAATTAATGAACCATAAAAAATAGAAAAATGCAGAATCAAGGGAAAAGCCAGATGCCCAGAACATTTCAAACTTTTACTGAATAAAACTCCTTACCTACTCATGTTATACACTGAAAGAAGGCGATGTTAAAATAGAATATAATGTAAAGATAACACACTAATTTTGAATGCTGTTAGAGCTAACTGCAGGTGTCCATTAAACTTTATATTAAGATCTCCTTTATCTTTGACAAAATCAGAACTTGTCCACAAAGAAAGTTGACTATCTTCACTCTGACTTCAAAATTACCTCAACATTACATGTAGACAGAAAGTACCATTATTTTCCATGCTACATCCCTTCCAGGGTCCTTTGTTAAATCCAAAGTTGTATACCTGCATCTTACGTAAGGTATAGCCCATCATTTTTTAAAGTAAGATGTGTAAGAACTCTCACAATGCAAGTTATTCTACAGCATCTGCTGTGAAATGCTCAGAAGAGGGTAATAAATGCCTAAATACATATTTCTACAGCTAAAGACTATAAAAATTCAAAATGCCTCTGAGAATTTTTTCAAGCACTAAGACAAAAAGTCAGCCTGCTACAATGATTTGAGAAATTTTTTCTGCAACATGCATCACTGTTTTCATTGTTCCAATTCCTCTTATGTGAAGTATTAGAGCTTCCTTTGAAACTTGTAAGTCAAAAAAAACTCATCTCCAGGTCGACATTCAATACAAACTCTGATACCATTATAAAGCTAGACAGTATATCAGCCTTACTGAATAATAGTGGTGTTCAAACAGTGCTTATGAGGTTTAAAGATGTCAAACAATATTAAATATATAAGTTGCCTATATAATTCACTGATGCAAAAGTCAAGAATTGCAGCCAGCCAGCAGACTAACCAGTGACTCATCTACATGAATTAGTAGAATGAATAACATGAATGTTGAGAAATGTGTTTGGGCTGGGCTAAGGAAGAGTTGCACAGAGAATATGGGAAAAGTATGTAGTGTTTGTCAACATGAACCCAGTTAAACTGTGAAACAGCAGAAGCAGTTATTAGCTGGACTACTTGTTTATTTTCTGGAGTTTGTGGTCCTTATTAATAGGTATGTGAATGACTTGTGAAGTAGCTCCTGGCTTGCTCATTCACAGGTTGTTTAATCACAGTAAAATCGTACCAGCTGTGGTTTGATATAATAAACTGGTATACACTGGAATGGTTCAGAAGTTGCTTCATGAGCCATTTAAACAAGAGTATTTCAGATGGATAATCCAGAAGACTCTGGTCTGGTTATTTTATTATTCAGAGATTAATTAAGTGCCCTTTGGGGGACTGCAGCTTTACCTATATTCCCATTTTCATTTTTTATATGTTTAAGTTTTGAGAGTCACTTCTACTTTAGTTCTAAATATACTTTGTGGATTTATGTCTTATAAATGTAACTCCCTGTGTATTGCTCAGCAAGCTAACCAATGAGAAAGTAATGCAAGAGGGTAGTTAAACAAGATGACAGGCACATGACTTTAATGGTCCTATGGAGATCAGCATTTGCAATCCCCCATCTGATTTTGAATCATGTTTGGATCCACTTGGATTCAGAACCCCAAGGACTTTTAAGACTAAAACATCTAAGTTCAGTCTCACAGAAATATATATGAGGAAGGAAAGGAAGAAGTGTTGCCACATTTTTATCCATATCTCAAGGAATCCTTTCACCTTGCCAAAAATTGGTAGGGAAGGTATGCTAGCCATTGCAGTATCACAGAGAAATCTTTCTGCTCACAGATCTCCACTGTTGAAGGCTGATGTTATTACTGATACATTTCTCTAAGCAAATGGGAGTCATGATTCTGATTAACAATGAGCATACTGGGATATTTCACTCTTATCTTTCCTTACCTCTTATTCTTTAGTCTTCATTTTTAGTGTAATGTATCTGTCCACCTGTCTCTCTGTCCAATGTTTTCAGTCCATCTGCCAACTATTGTCATTGAGAATGGTATTTTATGATTGATAACAGGTCACTAAATTGATACTACTTCTCACCTAATTGTAGGGCCAGAAAAGGACTGCATTTTTGTGACATATTTACATCACAAACACGGTATCTTGGCTCTTATTACTTCATATGTTTGTTATTATTTGACATCAACAATTAATGTCATGCTTGATAAAATGCTGAAAATTTTTTAAATGCCATGGTTGCAGAAGGACAGACTATACGACCTAATAGTTTTACTTTCTCTATGTACTGGTAATTCTGTATTCAGTGCTTACACACTACCATAGGCCTTGAAATAGATGCTTAAAGGCATATGAAGAATGGCTTTATTCTACTGCAAGCTGCAAGGTATAGTCTAATGACTATTTCTTAGTGTCAGTGGTGTTGGCTTCTATTCTTATCCTATGACTGACTAGCAAGGTCATAAACTTTGAGCTTTTGCAAGTCACTTTTATGTTTCTAGGCCACAGTATTCTATCACTTTCAGTAAAAAGCAGGAATAAGAATACTGGACTTTGAGATCTCTTGGGTTTTGAGCAAAGAGAGAGAGCATATTCTTAAATGTTCTGGCCCCAATCCAGCTTTCTTTGCATTTTCAAACATAAGGTGCCATAAGGGGAGTACATTTTTGTGGTCATAGATGAATGAAATAAATTAAATAGATGCAATGGGTTTCATTTATGCTGTAATATAGCTTTGAGATTTTTCAAATATGTGTACTGTTGTTATGGTCTGACTCCTCTCATCACAAACCAAGAATTCTGATTTTTTTTTGGCAGTAATCGGGTGACCTCCAGGAAACCATTTGATCTAGCTCTATATGTCAACAGATCCCACATGATGACAGCAACATTTTGACACTGCATCATAGGCAATATCTTTGTTACAAACTCATTCAGCTATCCCTGAATGTCACTGTACCATGCTATGTCGAAATACTTCATGTTTCATTTCAAAAATGTGCTCACAGAGGTTAAATCAACCAGTACAGCACCCTTCAAGATGTATTTACAAAGGTTCAGTAAGATGTCAAAACTTTCTCAATAAGCCAATAAACTACATTTTTGTTAAAAAGGGAAAATATGTTCCAGGATTCCACACAAATCACTAAGGATCATAAAGCCTAGATTTGTTTAACAAGACAGAAGCCTTGCTCATGGTTTGTAAAGAAAGTGACAATTGCCAGCTTAAATTAAACAAGGATCTTCACAATGTACTGTATGAACTTCTTTGACACTGAGCTTTATGAGTTATAGTGGAAGTGATCTTTCTACCATATGTGAGTTACTCCATAATCTACAGATAAAACCTGCAAAAAGTGCACCTGAGTTGAAAATTAAGCTTTCAGTCTACATGGCAAGGTAAAGGTTAGTGTGGTCATACCACATATACTTTGACAGCTGTGGCCTAATTTGCAGTTGATCATACAGTCCTATTAATTTGGAATTCAAAATTACAATGAACAAATGAAATTAACAGGTCCAATTTAAGTGCTATTAGATTCAAAAATTATGTTTTCTTTATGTCATTTTTTTTATTAACGTATTATTAATCCTTAAAAGACAATGGAGAATCAGTTTTGTCTCTGTAGCTCCATTTTTATTTGTGACACTGAAGATGTCAACTTCTTATCAGCTTTTACCAATGCATTAAAAAGAAGGGGAAAAAATTCAGTCTTATATTCATCTGGCCCCCTGTTGATTCTGAATTCTGGGTCCTATAGGAATTTCTTTCCAATAGAATGTTTGTCAATGAGCAATTCAGCACAGCTAGAACTTTTCATGTTTTATTTAAGTTTTAGCTATGATTCATTTAACTAAGATATAATTTTTCGACCTACAGAAGCTACTCCCAGAGCAGAAAAAACTCTTATTTGTAATATGATTGTAAATTAGAATTAGAACTGATTAGAATGAGCAGCCTGTTCAATTGCATTCAAGGATCTTCCAAACTCTGATTAGAATTCCCTGGCAAGATTTGTTCCCTAACTCATAAATATAAGCCAACATCTTTCTTACTGAGGTGTTAGTCATTTCTTAGAACTTCTCTGCCAACTCTATCTCAAAAATAGGTTTGGATCTCCCTTAAAGTCTATGCTGAATCTTTGAAATAGGTGGTTGATATAGATATTAGAGAATGCACCACTCCATAATCATTTGTAGCCTCCTTATAATTCCAAGAAATGTGTTTTATGGCTCTTATAATTAGTTATTAGCTGAATCTGACTGTCATAATTACGTATTTCCCAAAATAATAGCAAAAAAAAGGTTTTCTCCAGGCCATGAATTGACTTGGAATAGAAGCCAAGCAGGTGGTATAGAAATCTGAATAAACTTAAAACAAAATAAGTCACATGGAATAAAAAAGATTTATAACTTCAACCATGAAACTAGAT
This sequence comes from Xenops minutus, assembly GCA_035221455.1. Classification (NCBI taxonomy): domain Eukaryota; kingdom Metazoa; phylum Chordata; class Aves; order Passeriformes; family Furnariidae; genus Xenops; species Xenops minutus. The sequence continues at coordinate 19,920,487 of JAWWEE010000158.1, forward strand.
AATAGTATTTATAAAACTATAAATTTTAAAGCTTACAGACTAATTTAAAAGCATTTTTGTGATACTGCCAGATGAGAAGTGCATAAACAGAAGGTTCCTTTGATTATCAGAGTGTTTGCTTCTGAAAATTAGAGCACAGCCATTTATCAGAGGGTGTCTCAAGGCTATAATCAGTTAAAGATGTTCCAGAACTGAAGTAATTTAGTATGCTGAATGTCAGTCAAATCAGGGAAAAACATGAATCAATGTGCTAATGTAAATGTGAACTATGCATATGCTAAGGTGGCACGATGAAGGAAAAAGTGTGAGTCACGTTCCTGATGTGTTGCAGTACTTTGAACAGTCATGAATGTGTGAATTCAAAGGATGTATCTGCAAGCCTTCCAAATGCAGCTCTATATGGACTAAATGGTAACTTACAGCAAATGAGTGTTATTCTGTGATAACAGAGAACAAATAATATCACCCTTTAGGCACTATTTGAAAGGAGTATGTAGAAGGAGGACATGACACTTCCATACTGTCTTTCTGAATTTCATATGAACATCAGGAGAGACCTTGATGTAGAAGTTGTGTTTCAGGGCAAACTTATCTTCTAACAAGGTACTTCAATGAAACTGAAAATAGGCAAGAGGCTCAATAATATAATTATACCAGAACAGAAAAAAAAACATGCTGACTGCTTAGTTGTCCACAAGACAGACCTTGCCAAATCAATCCTCTGTGTCCAAGAGCCCCATCATTTCTTTCAAAGAACAAAACTGTGTCTTCTCATGAGCTAAATGTTTCTATTTCCCTGTAGATGATTTTCCAGATTTACTGGTATTAATCTTGCACCACTGACTGTAATGTAACATTCATTTCAGAGGTATTGAGAAATTAGTATTACTAGGTCATGTGCTATACTTTGGATCCCAGTTACAGAAACTGCCTTTTTTGATTGGGCTTATAAAAGACCATATTTTCTGTCATGGAAAACTTTTTTTACACGAGTTAATAAACCTTTGGATTAGCTTACTTATATTTTTCTTCACTCTGAGTAAAAGATGGTGTAGCTGCAGAAAGTTCTGATGGATGCAAGGGACACTGAGCAGAACTGAACTGAGGACTGCTAATATTTGAAAATGTCCCCAGTTGTGTCTTAAGGTAAAAATAGTTGGAGAAAAGTCAGAAAAGTATTATTAAAAGTTGTCATTAATATATGATTTCCTGTTTTTTTTGTCATAGTATTGGCACCTGCTTACAGCTACATATGACACTATTGGAGCAGAACCACTGACTCACTATAGCCATTATTATATTTTTATCTGAATCATGACAGAAAAGATTGGAGATGTCTACTGTCCATTATTTTTTTTTTATAATGAACTAAATTTAAGCAAGCATTGTGTCACATAATAAATTGATGACAGATGATGAAGAAACCAAAAAGCAGGCAACCAGACTTTTAGATAACTATGCTTATGGCTAATACTAATTTACCTGATGTTCAGCTAGAAGTGTAATAAATTTTTCTGTTATTATCTGCTATCATATTTAAATGGAAATACCACATCAGAAACTGTTAGGGAATCATTTATCATTAGCAGCTTTATAAGACTTACAAGGAAGTACAGTTAGGGATTATGTGTTCAAGGTGAAAGTTCTACTTTTCTATCAAACATTTGCTCTTGTCAATGACATGCAAAAGAAAATATAAGATATAAAGGGACATAAATTGAAGGTATAAACTGATCACTAAGAGACAAGTAATACCTTTGTCTGTATGTGTCATACAGAAATGGCTATGTAGGCAGTAAGACATTTTTACTCTCTTTTGAAGAAACAAGCATTGGTCAATAAAGGAAATAAGGCATTGTACCTTATGAACTGACAATATTCTCTGTTTAAAAAAAAAATTGGGTTTTTTACAGGCTTATGTATCTATGTAAAGCAACAAATAACAAACATATTTCCACCTAGAATTTACTCTGAAACAATCAGTTCCCTTAGGTATTTTAAGCAGAGAAAGGAGGATACATCCTTACAACTAACTGTCTAACAAAACCAAATAATCTCTCTATAAAATAGTACTTACTCATCCCTCAAGAACATATCTAAACTAGGCATTTTTACATAGGTTTTCCATGCATTCCTGCCAGGCCTGGAAGGCAAAGAAATTATAAATCACAAATTTTTTCTAGGTGAAAATCCAAAAGTAATTATATATATTGCATGGTTCATGCTCCCTTAACTCTCATCTTCTTCCTCTCTTTTTGTCCCAATACATAACCATAGGGACAAAATAATTACTGGAAAGAAAGTGGATTGTGTTTATCTTTTTTTGATTGCTGCAGTAAATTCTATGCATTTTTAATTCTCAGGTTATAATATTTGAACTGAAATTACTGAAACTGCAGTTTTCAGTTAATAAAAATAAACTCTCCAGTGAAAATCTGAAAGTGCCCATTAACAGAGTAAAATACAATTTCCTTACTATATTTTGCAACAAACACTAATTTTATAACTGCTTACAAGCTCTTTCTCCAAGACAAACACTATTGAACTAGGTATGCCTCACATATCATAATGACTCTGTCTCAGACAATTTAGACTAGAAAAGCAAAGATTAGAAGAAAATATACATTATTGATTGTTATTTATTCACAGATAACAAATCAAAGATTGTTCACTAAATGGAAATAAACTTCAAGAGATTATATATATATTTTATAGCTGAGACTTGAACTGGAGATAGAGTTCTTAATTTAGGACAGCTAATTAAATGTAAACCCTCTCAAGCTCACACTGTAACAACCGAAATTTGACATGTCATTGAGTTAATCTTTTTTACAACTTTCTCTTCAGTCGCCAAACCTGCTACCCATCTCTTACAGCTGTACTGTGCAAACTGGCATTATGGGAAATACAGAAATTTTTTCTCAGTACTTTTATTCTGATCACCTATATTTGTCTACAATCAAGGACATTGTGCATGAATAAATAGCTTTTATTGTCTATTGTCATTGGCTATATTTTCATAAAATAATTCAAGTTTCTCATTTCTAGAGCAGAAGCAATATCATGTGCCATTAGTGACATAAAAAATAAGAGAAATAATAGCATTCATGACATGATCAATGCACAAAATCTTATTTACTTATAATTACCAACTAGAGCAATAATGTGTTCTATTTATTGTTAGATCCCAAAGAGAGTAGAAGGCTATAAATTTCAAATTATTGGTTGAAAATATGTTGACATGTTATATCAGTAACTGATGACTGTTGGGTAATTCTTACCTCACAGTTGAATGTTTTTTCAGTTGTGATATGTCAGCAACAAATAACATAGCCTTACTTCAGAATTTTCTCTGGCACATCTGTCAGAAATTACATTGTTATGACATAATATGAAACATAGACATAGAATATATACTTGTTTACAGTACCTGAAAGAAATGGATTTACATTCCTCCGCAAACTGATTTCACTTTAAGTCGACATGGACCATTCTCGGTTTTTTTGACTGAAGAGAAACAAAGACGTCAATACAGATGACCCTCTGAAAGACTATTGCTTCCATAAGAAATACGGAGGCAATTGTTAGAAAATTTCACTACTATTATTGTTCTTACACTGTCATGAATGAATACAACATGATCAAGCATAACTTTCGGCATTGTTTTTCACTTCATTGTTTTTGTGTTTGGTCTGGGTGGTATCTGAATAGAAAATGTTACAAAAATATGTAATTGCTCTTTGAGATAGTAACAGTAATCCAGTAGGATAGAATAGAGTCTACATTGATAACGCATTTCTGAAACATAGGAAATACACAGAAAAATAGGTTCAGAGACTAAATTTAAGACACATGCCCATTCAAAACCTACTGGGGTTATGTTTAAAGGTTGTTGGAGTCTTCACTTCTGCTTTTCAGGCAAAATGTAGTTTGAATGATGAGGTTCGAGTTGCTGACCAAACTGTACCAGAATTTTCTAAAACAATGGCAACATAAATTTCTTCCTAATCATATAATTTATTCTACTTTGTACCAGAAAAAAATTATCTCACCTGTGATTTCTATGATGCTAGAAGTTATCATCTGTGACAATAGAACTTTGTCCTCTACCTGTTGAAATAGATGACTGCAGAATCAGGACAATAGTTTGCAAAACCTTTGGATTCTTAGGGCTTAAAAGTTCTCTTATAAATGGAAGTCATTATTATTTACCCATGGTGAGCTGAGATTTATGACCTGAGTTGCAGGGAAGCTTTTGTACGTATTACTTTTTCAAGACGTCTTAGTTGAAGTTCAGTAGGTTCAGGAAGTTATCACGGAGCCGTAGACTAACAAAAGAGTTGGAACATATCTGAAAATGTCGTTAAACTTCACTTGCAGGAAGAGTCTTACAAAGTCTTTCTCAGAGATCAAAACAAGAAAAACACTTAGAAATACACAGTGTGAGCAAAGACGGATGGCCTCTAAGAAAGGAAAGGCAAGCTTCACCATCTGGTTATGTTTCTTTGAAGACAAAACTACCAGGAGACAAAAATGGAATTCAATGGACATCACATGTTCAGATTTCCAGAAAGGATTTGACAAAAGTCCAGCTCATGTGTTGCTCTTTTTCACTGCAAAGTGGCTCAAAAGCACATGGGCGAGCTGCCTGTTAGCGGTTTCTTACTGTTCAAAGTGCAGTGGAGAATGGAGGAGGGACGAGCTGAGCTCTGGGGGCATCTGGGCATACTAACTGCTGTGAAATGTCATGCATTGATGTTTCACAGAGTAATAGCCATTGTATTTAACCCCATCTCTACAGATTTCTAGTTCAATGGCCAAATTTCCTTCTGGAGCACAGATTTTCTTCTTCAATTCTTAATTTGGTCTGCAGGGCTTTTTTGTCTTACATGTGTTACATATTCTCAGCTATTGCCTTTAAGATCTGCTGTAACTGTTGTGTTTATCATTATGGAATTTATATACTGAAGGTGCTGCTTCACAACAATGTCTAAAAGTTTGTGTACTTTTATAATCAGAATAAGATGTTACCGTTGAACTGGGGACCCATCCAAAATACAATGAAGTCAATGGAAAACTTTCCATGGATTTTAATGGGTCATGAGAACCTCATTACCCTCAAGCTGCTGTTCTCTTGTTGCAGGAATAAAGCTGAACATATCCAGCTTTATAGACTAACACCCCTATCTATTCAAATACCTTTCATCTCTGTGTATATTTGTTCAATTAACTCCCAAGTTCTGTAGGTAACAGACCTGATAAGGTAATGACTTTCCCTGGGAAGGAATGCTTGCACCAATGCTTCAACTTGTTTTTCCTCCCACATGGCTTCAAAAGAGGAACAAGTAATACTCAATTGTCTCACAGAAAATAGTCCTCACGTACAAGTGATCCAGAGCCTGATGCCTACGTGTCTGCTAGGCTACTGAATATTAAGCAGGATATGATGTGACCTATTATTGATTAAAAGTGTTGCATTGCATTATGAGCATACCTTCATGACACCTTTACAGTCCTGAATATGACTTTGCATATGCAAAAGGCTTTGTAGGAGGTGATCTGTGAAGACCCTTTTCATCACATCGTTTTATAAGCCACTAGTAGGTCTATAAACCTAATTCTTTTAGCTTATTTAGTTTTTCTCTACAAAAATTCTATCAAACGCATTCACTTACTGAGTGACAAGTTGATATCAATATATGTAGTATCTATCTATCTATCTATCTGATATCAATATATATAGTAGAGATTGTATGGACTTGTGTCTTATTTCTGGACATAAAATTCTTTCTGATGAGGCAGTTCCTTGTCATGTCCTGTAAATGTACTGTTTAACTACAGTAATTATAAGATAAATAATAACTTCATAAAACACTCTGTAAATCATAAATTATTTTAAATGAAAAAAGGGTTAAAATCTCTTTTTTTAGGGCCTAAAATATTTCTCAGAGCCTGAAAATCAATAATAATTTATATCAGTCAAATGACATCAGTCATGTTTGACAGAATAAAAAGCCCTATGAACAATTTAGAAGAAATATGGTTTTCCTTTCTTTATATACCCTCCTTTTCAGGACTCACAGTTATTTTATTGCATTATACATTCTTACTTAGGTGCTCCTCAGAAATATTGATGTCATCATGAAAAATCTGTGCACCTTTTAGAATTCATGTTCCAAGATACTGAAATAGTTCTAAGAGCTTTTGTGCCTTTTCTTTACTGTTAAAAAAAAAAAAAAAAGTAAATAAATAATGAATACAGTTTGCAGAATATAATTAAAATATGTTAAAGGGTTCAGAGCTACCAGATTATCTTCACTGTTGCCCACAATTGCAGGTACAGAACTACATCTGGAATCCAAGAATGAAACATGTAGTTTTCTTAAAGTTAACATTCCTGCTAGGTGAGTAAAGTTTACACTTATGTGGACTGTTTGCTCTATAAGATCTGTTCTTTTTATCATAGTTTTGTGCAGTGGCCAATAAAGTGTGAGTAAGTAATGACTGTGATTGCAAACACTGGAGACTAAATAACATTTTTTTTTAAAATATTAACATAATTCTCATATTCTTATGAAAGTTTTGCATAGGAATAGAGAATGGAAAAAAAAAACATCTAGATGGTCACTTGATGCTCACTTTGTGAGCACCATGCCTTCGGGACAATTTGAGCAACCTCTAACACATCTTGGCTCAGAGCTCCAATTAGGTGAACTAGTTTTAGCAATTGATGGTTTGAACCTGAATTTATTATTTAAAATGATTGGAGAAATGAATGTCACTGGAATCTTTTAATTAAAAAGCAAAATCTTTTAATTAAAATGTGAAATGTACAACTGTGCTTTCCTCTTTGTATTTTGAATTCTGAAAAAAAATATATTAACATAAAACACAGTTCAGCACCGATTTTTCAAACACATTTGGAAAAGCTAAACAGGTTTTAAAAGGTGTTTACAATTGTCTCTTCACAATCATCACTACTATAAAATCCACACAAGAAAGCGAGAAAATGTTTGAGTAGGTCACTGGTTCTAGTTTCTTTTTAGCACAGCTGGACTACTTTCAGTCTCCATAATAACTAGCTCAAGTGAGACTGTATTGAATCATTCCTTATGTAATTAAAAATCCTCTTTCAAAATTGGATTCATATTTTAAATTTCCTAAATATTCACAGAAATGTAGTTCCTCAAATCTGAAGTACAGTGGCATTAAAAATGAAAAAATAATTATGAAAAAAAGTAAAGACCTATCTAGTTTTAGAGGTTTTCATAGAAAACTACACTGAGAGTGTACAGATTTGTTAAACTAATTGCTATAGCAATCAGAAGGAATACTAAAGAGTGATATATTTCAACAGAATTATTCTTAGTAACTTGGTATCTCTCTTGGTCATATAGATGGTGATAATTCTAGACCTTTTGTTTAACTATCTATTTCAAGTTTATTTTTTTTTCCAAATGTTATTTAAATGGGTATGTGTAAGCTCAGTGGATTCATCATATCTGAGCTAAATATAGATGAAATTAATTTGTGACTGAAGAGGATTTTGCAAAAATCTGCATACTGAGGTGATTACCCTCCTCCTGATGAATTAAATGAATGTTTTTCCTTATGAATATACATATGCTATTATTGAGTCTCCTTAAAAAAGCTATAGTTGTTTGTATGAATCCAGCTTTCCTCCTTCAGACTCCAGATACTGAATACTCTTAGAAAAGAAAATAAAAATCTTGCCTCACATGAGGATTTTTTTTTTTGTAACAAAATATTTCTAGGAAAATTTCTTCAAATATATTTCTAATGTTTATTTTTGTGGATTTGTTTGGTGAGATGGTCAGAAGTCAAATCGAATCCATAAGTTGATTATATATTAGAAACACAATTATTTGGAATGTTGAAAAGAAAGAAATAAGATTAAATAGATATTTTACAGTACTTACCATTTGGCAGAATATTCTTTGCTAAATCCAAGCTTCTGCTCATTACAGAATTTACGTTTAAAAAAACGAGTACTTTTTAACCTAATTCTCTGCATATTTTTGTGACTATTAAATTCTATTATCTACAAATATATTGTAGGTTTTAAATTAATGAAATGGGGAAAAATCGACTGACAAATAATAATATTGACAAGAGAGAAAACATAGTAATGATTAGGATCTTGCCCTCTTTTACCACTTCAGCTGTTCCTGATTACAGCTTGAAATTCTTTCCAAACTCAGCTGTCTGTGATTTGAACTATTTTATCTAATATACACATTGTCTCTTTTAACAGTTACACAAAATTCTGAATACCAAGACTATGAATCCTCTTCTCCTTTTTCTCTGTGGATGGTACTGGTGTAACAATATAAGCTATACATGTAAGGAAGCAACCACTTCATACCATTGAAGTGCTTTTCGGACTTGGCTTGGTAGTGCTTTTCACACTTGGCATTGCATGTTTCTCTCTTAGCAGCTTTTTCAGCAAGTCTCACACTGCTCTGCTCCTCATTTTGTGTCAGGCTGTGCCATGTAGGAAATGTACTGCATTATCTTCGGATGGCACCATATTTTTCACTCTTATTTTAACTCCGATGCCATAACTCACAGTAACAGTGTTTCTGTTTACAGCTTCATAGCACTCTGAGACTTGGAGAGGTTTGTTAACTCTTGTTAGAGGTTCCTATTTAGCAGACAATTATCAGTACCTCACCCAAACAGAAACACTTCAGAATTCAACAGCAATTGCTCAAAAATGGCAAAGTAATCCTGGTGTACATCCAATAACAGACTGTGAAGATTAGGCACATCTTTTTTACTATGTAAGGCACTAACATTCAGGAGGAGTGAACAGAAATCCGATAATTTTAAAGTAATGTTAGAACAGAGACTTGCAAACAATAAAATGATGAGGCCTTCATCCTCAAAGTTATTTAGATGAGTAATTGCCATTGAGATCTACCACAGGCTAATACTTAAATCTTCAGTACAGTTTATCCTCTTTGTTTATGAGTTACCTAACAGCAAAATAGAGAGAATGAAATGATGTAAATCATAGGAAGCCAAGATATCACCTAAACATAAGATGAAATTGAGGAACCTCCCTTGTTTGCTCTAAAGACAGTGTACTAGAGGGATACTCCCTAATAAACTCCCTTAAGTCTGAAGTGCTCCAGCTAGATCATCTATGACCTTTTAGATTTTTCAACCTGATTTTTTTTAACTGTAGAAGTCAACTGTAAAATCATGTCTTCTATCTGATGTGCCAAATGATGAATTTTTGTCTGTGGATTTTTGCATACTGAGATAAATCTTTAACTCAAGTAAAGGCCATTACCCTGGTCAGTGTAATGAGACCACACTGCCCCAGGGACATGGCAGAACCCTGCCTGTTGCTTTCTTATCAGAAAACCCAGATCTAAGGAAAACAATACACTGAGGTAATATCTGGAGCAGAAAAACCTTGCTATTAGAAGGTGATCTTTCCTTATTTTTGGGGGGTTTGTCATTTTTTGGGGGGTTTGGTGGGGTTTTTTTTGTTTGTTTTGTTTGTTTGGGGTTTTTTGGTGGGATTTTTTTTTTTTTTTTGTACTCCAAAAGTTTCTACAGGCCAAATCTAGTCATTACAGAAGATAAACTTGAGTCAGAAATACATCTCTTATTAAAGTGGGTGCATATATTGTTCAGAAGAGTAATTTCATAAGTGATGTCAATTATATTAACTAGATCTGTGTTGAATGCGTTGGGAACTTAGATAATAAACTGAGAGTGAAAAACTTCTCAGTTCTGAACTACAAAGAGTTACTGTTAATTGAGATTAGTCCCACTCTAGAAAACAATTTCTTTAGTCTGTTCTTTCAATTATATTAATAAGGAGTCTCCTGTAAAGTGACCCATCCCCAAAAGCTCATGTAAATAAAGAGAGGAAGCTAAGATAAATAAAAAATGATTCTTTGAAAAAGAATATCTGCACGAGTTTATTCACTTGAATTTTCACATATCTCTTTTAAAAAGAAAAAAAATATAATCTTTTAAAAAGATTATAAATGTTCAAAGTTTCATTTACATAGTCAGCCTCTACTGAATATTAATTTAATGAGATACATGACACTAGGTTTTTCTTGATACATGATTGCAGCTAAAAACCAGCAAAGCAGCTGCTGCCTGAGAGAGGAGTCAAAGGAAGATATTATTCTTCACAATGCTTTGTGATGAAAACAAGAAAGACCACACTTAACTATCTCCTACCCATCCTTAGTTCCCAGGACTGAACTGTGTAATTTTGACTAGAAAAGTGATTAACTACAAAAAATTATCTTAAAGCCTGCTACAAAATTATTCAAAACCATTTGATGCTGCTTGATTTACTTAGGTTAAGAACTTATAACAAACTGTTTACATTGAAAGGCATTTTCACTGCTCTGGTGGAGTTTTACACCAGGAAACCAAGAAGGTAATTCAAGCCAGCATGCCAATTAGCATTTTTTCTCAGAACATGTTTACTGTGATTCTGTCTCTCCTTCTAAAAGCCAATGTCAGTGAACTGACCATAGAGCTCTCCTGAACACTGAAGCTGAGCCATCTTGTAGCTGCTTGTCAATGTCACCAGTTTCTTAACTACAAAAGATTGTTTGGATTACTTTCCACATGCTACTGGAAAATCACTTAATAGACTGATCTGGAATAATCTCAAAGGATAAAGCAAATCTAGAATGTTCCAGCTTTCAAAATATTGCTTACAATATTTATATTTGTTGTATTTTCTAATTATGATATCATTGTCACCTGTCACCTTTTTTTTCCTCTTTTTCCTTATCTTATTTAAAGTGTTTTCAAAATAATTGCATTTATAAATTCTCTTTGACAGATGAAGAGAAGGAGGACAGGAAAAACAGTGGAGGCTATCCTTCTTATAGAAATCAAAATGAGATTTATTGCCTCAGATATTCAATCTATTTCCTTAGGCTGTTTTTTAAATGGACCTGCATTACCAGCTGCATGTCATCAGAGATCATGAGCAATTTGTTCTACAATAAAACTGGAAAAGTACAATCACTGTTAAATAACACCTGTGAAAATCAAGGTGTCACTACTAATTTTAGAAGAAGGCCTTTTTATTATCTATGCATTTTGGATAATGAAATGTAACTGGGAATACATATATAAACAGCTTTTAAATCAGCCAAATGTTTTTGATGATATCATAAATGGAGAGAGCAAAACTTGAATAGTACAGAACTGAAGGTATGGTGAGTAATTGCCAGTAAAGTCTTCACGTGTTTCCTGCCATCAAGAACAGGAAAAGGAATACCTACTGAGGAATCTGAAGAATAATCTACTAAATTGGACCAAGTATTTGAAAAAAATATATAAAAATATTAAATTAGCTGAAATATTGACAAATAACATAAAAGCATGCTTAGTCTGAAACTAGAAGATTAGACAGTGTTTTAAAATAACACAGTACTCAAAGCTGACAGATTCAGTTATGTTCATAATTAATGAACTGAATTTCTCCTATTCTTTTGTATATGTAACTATACAAAGCACATATGCATGCCTATGCCAAACAAAATGAAGAAAATTGATATATTTTTCAGGAAGAAAAAAAAAAAAAAGGTGTTTAATTACTCTGTTTAAGCACCAACTGCTGATAAAGAACAAGTAAGCTAGAGATGGCCACCCGACCTTGAAATAGCCACTGATTCTATTACATGAGAATGTTTCCTCGTCTTTAAAAAGTGAAAGTGGAGAATAACAGCATTCTGATTCCAGATCTCTTGATCTTTGGAATGTGTTCAATGCACTTTTGAGATAAACCTTAAGCACTTCAACAAATCAGATTCTTGAGGACAGTCAAGAATCAAGGCGTGTGCGTGCAGGCGTGCGCATGTGTGTAACTGTGAGACTGTGTCCTCTTCCTTTTATACAAAAACCTGGAGGCTGTTTTAAAAATTAGAGTATTTTGAAGCAAGATGAAAAGAAAAAAACAAAGGTAAACTTCCTATCTGCAGGGATTATGTCTGTAAAGTCATATAGACTTTTAAAATCCAAGGTCATAAACAATTTTCAGAAATAGAAGTTAAAGCTCTTATTAAGATATACTTATTTATAACACACACTGTCTTAGTGCACAGAGAGCTGTATGCACATTAAACTTGAGGAACATGTAGGTATTTGTGTAAATTAGTCTTCAGAGGACATAAAGCCTTTGTTTTATGAGGTAAACATTGCTAACTAAAACCATTTAAAGGAATGAATTTATAAAAGACTTTTAGCAAGAATGTAAAGAATGTCTAATTCCTTCCAGTCCAAGGGTCTGATTTGTGGAGCAGGACTGGGGAGAAAACTAAAACTGTGTCTTAATTCTCAATGAGATTTACATAAGAAAACCCCTTTAAAAATGCATTTTTAAAACATTAATGAAATAATAGCATAAACCTTGAAAAAGAGGTCCAGATATGAGCTAACACTGATTTTAAATGGCTATTCCACTCATTCTTATGCAAGCACATAGAAATGAGGGTCTATATGTGTTAGCCACAAGCAATTATTTTACTATTTTTCATGGTTCCAGAGAAAATGTTTTAACAACTAGCAGTTGTGAAACATTTACACTTTTTACTGAAAGTCAGCATGGTTACAAGTGGCTTTTGGTTTAGGCATTCATGGCCCCAGACATAGCTTTCTATACCTATGCTGCAGCAGAACTCTGCCATAGCTCAGGCCAGAATATACGATTATTTTTTTTCCTGCTGTCTTCTGGGACTCATGGATATTTGTTTACTTATCCTTTATGCTACCTGAAATTTAATGGGTCTGAAAAAGGTGGAATGGTCTAATTTCGTTTCAACGTAACAGCTTAGATTTCTTAAGATATTTATACGGCTAAAAGCAACCTATATATTTTATGTTCACTATTGTGTAAACCATTCCAGAGGACAAAAACTCTCTTCTGGTGAAGTTTTTAATCTATTACTCTTTTAGATTAGAAGTGCGCTGTGAAATACCACATTCAGTATTTTGTTCTAACCAAGAAGAGCCAGAAACATGTAAAGATAAGGATAAGCTTTCAGATACTTATTTATTGCAACCAAACTCACTTTTAATAGGTTTAGCAATCACTATTTAATGAAAAATATCCTAGCATTAAAAAGCTTTTTTTTGGTTTTTTTTTCAGAGCTCGGATGTATTATTCACTCTATACAATGATTATCAGCATCCAGCCACTACTATGTCTCCAATCCCTTCTTTTATAAATATTTTTCTTTGCTATCACACACCATTTCAGAACTTGAGTTTCAGCACCAAACATTCTTTGGTGGAACATGTTCCAATGTCCATCATCTCCCTCCCTTCTCATCTCCTAAGTATTTGCTCTTTAACACCTACTACAAATTGATTTCTCTCATGTCTGTATGATCCATGGACCATGCCAAATTCTTCTGAGGCTTTAAAGCTGCATTTAAGGGCACAGAATTAAAGTCAAGTGCAGGCTAAGAAAGATGAATAAATAAATTGGAAATGTTTTTGTCTTTTCAAACACTATTTTTGCATTAAAATCTTTATCATTCATAAACATACTCTTACTTTCCTTTTTTTGTAACAGGATCATTTATAAATATAAGAGGTTACAAACAGAAAGAGTTCCAAACATTTGCTTTCTCGTAGTCAATCTTGATCTCAATGACCAATCTCAGAAGAGGCTGGGAAATTATGTTCTTGTTTTATTCTTTAAGAACGAAATATTTTTGATTTGAAAGTTTTGGTATGGAAGCAGAAATGGGCTAATGAAAAATGTAAAATTATACATACTCAACCCATAAGCCATCTGGAATAATAGGTTTAATATAATTAAAGCCTAAGATAATTATGTTCTCAAGCTTCGTAATAAATTTCACTTTCAGTGACTCAGTAAATATGAGTAAGAAAACACCTGTAATATTTTTTTCTAGTTTGGACAGAGAGATGTCTCTGAATGGAGCGAGAACTTCAAAGAGAAACACTTAAGGTAGATTTCTGCTACGAAAGAGCACTCAAAGGACCCTGTTTCCCATTCTGCACAGCAACTTGTTACTGACAACAGTCAAAGAATTCTGCCAAGTATTTTATGATGCACCAAGATATTTGGCTACTTTGTTTTTTAATCTAGTGAGTTTAAATAATACAAAATTCTCACCACTAGACTATTAATAGAGAAAAATTGTGTTCAATATCACATGGAAAATAAATGAGGGAATATTTGTCTTTTAAAATACACATTTATGTATCATTGTATCATGTATTTCTAATCTCTATATATGGGTTGTCATAGAAAAAAGACCATCAGAATTGTTGAAGAATTTTCTTTTTTTTTAAATCATACATTATAACATTATCTGGTGCTCATGTGCTCTGGGTTTGGCTTTGTTTGATTTTCTTTCTTTTTGTTTTTGTTTGTTGGTTTTGTCACTGGTTCCTTCATCAGAGGACCTTGAAATGAAGAATTTCTAGTGAATGCAATATTCAGTACCTGCAGGAGTGCTCAGCACTTTTTCAAAATCAGGTTCAGTAAGTTTACATAAACAAGAGTAAAAAAGGTTGAAAATATACTGTGCCTGATCTTCAGCTGGTATGAATTTGCACAGCTCCAGAAAAGTCAGTGAACTTGGATTATCTTGTTTAAAATATAAGAAAAATAGCTAATGCCATTTTTATAGCTGTAATAATGTCAGAGTTTAAAGATCAAGAATGTTTTGACTTCCAGAGCTAAAACTCTAAGAATGCAATCTAGTTTGGAACACAGCATACAGTTTACCACAAATATAATAGTGTAGCTTTTGGAATCCCAAACTTATAGTAATACATTTCCCAAAAATATATTGCAATCGTAAAAACTGTAAGAGAAAGAATCTCTAGTAATTTGGCAGAACAGGGAAATGGCTGTTTCAGGACAGTTTCAATTAAAGAACCCTGAAATGTCATCTGACCTGTTTTCTATTTTCTATGTGATGCATTTTACTGCATTATGATTACAACTGGTAAAAATAATTCAAAGCAGTCTCAAATGGAGGCTGCATTTGAAATAGGAGTAAAGAATGTAGATCAACACTGGAGATGTGTTTCTATTTTCATAATGTGTTTAAATAGAGCTTTCAATCAAAATGTTACAAAATTATAGGAAATTTTAAATACAAATACAAATCTCAAACTTGAAACTTCACCCTCCCTTTAAATAACAGGTTCCTAACCCATCTCATCCTCTTTCACATCCTTTTTCACCTTCATATGTTTGCTACTAATTAATACTGTCATCTTTCTATCACCTTCCACAACATTCAGTCAGTGTCAGCAACTAACCTTATGCTCTGTTGCTGCTTATAGATTAATTTACTGAGCCATCTGTCTGTTTTCTCTACTCTAAGTATTTCCACACTGTGTGATATTTTAATAAGCTAAAGCAATTCAATCTAAAATATTGTTTTAATCTATGAAAGATGTAATGATTTGTCTGGAAATTGTAGCTGGCTTCATGCAAACATCAATGGTATCATGATGATCTCTCACTCTAGATGGAAGAGACTAATCAGCTTTTTATTATCCTTATTTATATTTGCATTTTAATTTTCTTTTTTTTTTTCAGTTATGTCCTTTCTTCCTCTGCTCCTATATAGCCTGACATAAGAGAATTCTATTTATACTATGTTAAAGAATACATTGAAGTTGTCCTAAAAAAATGCCAACAAAACAAACAAACAAACAAAAAAGCCCAAAGAAAAAACCACCAAAACAAAACTAAAAAAACCGCCACACACACACAAAGTAATTTAGGGATAGGCAGCTAGGAAAGGAAAAAAAAAAAAGGCATTGTCAGTCTCTGTTGGATGAAATTGTATAGCACAGTCTTATCAAAAAGCTCTGTAGGAAGTATTCAGCTAGCTAATCTTAAAGAGCCTGAATTCCAGACAGACACTGTACATAAGTGGAGAAGGGATGCAATGTAACAATGTGACTGAATAGTGATAGCTACTGCCAGGAAGGCATGACTCTAGATACTAAACACTAAAATTGTTTGTAAAACTTAACAGCTCAAAAAACCCACCCAAAACAACACTCCAAATTCACAACACATCTGGGTCTCAAAGGTATACAGTTATATAAAATTGCCTATGAAACCAGGAAACTAGGAAACCTATTCTATATTTTCTTACTCCCATTTTTCAATTGCAATTCACTCTCCTTCCTATTCTGCTGTACATTGTGTGAGACTAACAAGTTTGTGTTGGCGAGAAAGAAAGGAAGAAAGGAAGAAAGGAAGAAAGGAAGAAAGGAAGGAAGAAAGGAAGAAAGGAAGAAAGGAAGAAA
>JAWWEE010000158.1:19936912-19969962 GCA_035221455.1 Xenops minutus
AAGAAAGAAAGAAAGAAAGAAAGAAAGAAAGAAAGAAAGAAAGAAAGAAAGAAAGAAAGAAAGAAAGAAAAAGAAATCATCTGGGCTGGAACTAAGTATTCAAGAGTAAGTCTGCCACTATGCACATCTGAAAATTAATCACTTTTAGCCTTTCTTTTACCAGGATGACCTCTCTAACTTTGCATTGACACGGACACATCAATTTATTATGGACTAGGTAAATCTCAGAACACCTTTCAGAAATACAATCGAAGAAACAATTGCATACATTCACATTAATTTCTGTTCAATGCGAAAAGCCATGAGAGCGGTAGACTAAATATACAAAAGAACTGGAATCTCCAATGTGGAAGAATTAGGGTTATAGATTATATACACCTCTGTCAGGATGTCACAGATGGTGCAGAATGAGTGGATGTTTACTAGATGACTATTAAGATTACTCCAGGACTATATTCTATGATATAAAAATGGTATTCAGTAATATTTTGCATAAGCATTTTTTTTAATCAATTAAAAACACTTCTGAAATAAAATATTTTTTTTTCAGTAGCATCATTGATGGGAATATTTAACCCTGAGACTCCACATTTTATAACGGCACAAGGTACAAAATAAAAAAAAAACAAAAACAAAAATTGACTACTGCCTGAGGATTTTATGGCAACATTTAGGTGATTTCCATATTCTCTTTGCATGGTTATATTCCAGTTACTATGTAAGATGGCACTGAGGTATTAAATAGACGTGCAATGTTTTTACAGTTATACAAGTTTGCAGTTGTTACAGGTATGATCTTGAAGCCACAATGGAATACAGATGCCAGACAAAATCTGCCAGAAGAAATGGGTCTGTGTTCTTGCTTGTTGGTTTAGTCTCATCCATACATCTGGAAGAAAATAAAGCTTCCAAAATCACGGTACTTTATTCAAGTTGGACAAGTATGACAAAAATCCAGACTGCACACTTGATTGGATGCTACAGTTCTTAGCTTAACCTCCCTGTGTTAGATAATGAGAGAGACAGGATTGAAGAGCAACACTAGAAAAGAGGAATATGTTACCTAGGATATACATGATATATCACTAACTCACTTGAAAAGAGAGAAAAGAGGTTGAATCAGAGAGAGAATTGTATTGGAATATAAAAACTGATGTTAATTCTATGGAATTTAAGATTTCTAGCTTCCAGAGTTATAAAAACTTCATTTCCCAAGTTTGTCTTTTGGAAGTATTTTATAAAGGTTCCCTTGAGAACCAGGACTGGAGAAGTCAGAGATGGAACAGTTGTTCTGTAGAAAATGTTCCCCCTGTGGTGGTTAGACTTTCCTATCTTTTATTGATTGCCCGCATGGTTCACTTTGGTGCACAGAGTTATTTCACTTGTAACATTGGAAAGTAGTCCAGCCTATGAAACCAGGAATATTTTATAGGAAACATATTGCTTATAGGAACTGATACTTTAAATTTATTTCTTCTGCCATCTTACTATTGTATTGACAGAATAATAAAATTGTAGAGGAGAACACAGATCTTTTAAAACGTGACAAACTAAATAGAAGCTATATATTTTAGTTTCTTTTATTTTTCTGTTATTTATTTAGAATTGAATCATGAAATTACAAGTTTTGGAGAATACTTTTAAAACACTAGGGCATCTTTTCCCTGTGTCTTCATTTCAAAAACATAAAGCTACAAATTCTGAAGCCTATGGGAAGGAGAAGACTTACTCTTCTAAAGCTGATCCCTTCCCCAGCTTCAAACCAAGTCTGAAATGCCCTCTCAGTAATTCCTGCCCATTAACAGAATTTAATCTTTCATTCAGCAAAATCTATTCAAGACAGTTCAATGGGTTTTCTTTGTAGAGTTTCAAATGCAATATGGCTGTGGGAGCATCAGCATAACTGAGTTAAATTCTGAATCTAATTTTCCCCTTTTATATTTTTTCTTTACAATCTTTGTTGCAAATGTGATGGATGCAAAACAAATTCAACATTGTAAATAAAAAAAAAAAAAGTATCTTTGCTGCAAGCCTTTTGAAAGGAGTTGTGCTCTGAATTTCAGCCTTTTTTGCAGGCAAATGTGTATGTCTTTTGTTAACATTTAGGATGCCCAGACTGACTTTCCTTAAACTAGTTTAGTGACAGAAATCTTTATACTTCGAATGGCTTGACCCCCACACAAATACGTTTCATCTTGAAAGTGTTATTATGGGAGCTTAATGAGAACAAAGCTTAAATTAATTGCATTTTTTCTTATTCTTGATGTCCTTTATCAGGGTCTTATTCTGATTCTAATAACATTCAGTGGGTTTCATTCATTAGCAAGGTTTTCTGTTTGTTACTTACCTCCTTTTTGAAGTACTTCCTTCAGAACTTGTGTATCATGACTTTTTTTGAAAGGGATAAAGTATATGTAACAGCAGCCATTGTCTGTTTTACTTATTTCATCCTCCCATCTGGGGAAGCATCTGGAAAAAATACTCATCAGTCCTTTCTCTGAGAACCACTTTTTTCAGACAACATAGCCAGTGGTCCATCTGAATTCATCCAGCTCATATCCTTTGTCTTAGGCTAAAGCAAATAGGCAGTGTGGCTCTGTGGTTCCACAAGGAGAAGTGGTAAGGGAAGTGGCTCCTACAACCACATTAAATTCAATTGCCTTTATAGGGCCATCAAATGCTTCTGAACCAAAAGCATATTCCAATTGTCAGTGATTATTTTGGTTTGAAAAGAAGTAAAGACATACAAACCCAATCCATTTGGCTTTAACTTTCACTAGCGTGAGTTAGTATAGTCAAAAATCAAAATCTATTCATTGTTCTATTCACTAGTGTCAGATGTTGATGCTCTTCAGTATCTGAATTTCCTATAAACATTTCCTTTTTAACAAACTTAGTTTCAATTGTATACACATACATTTTTCAGTTTTCCTTTTAAATCCTTAAGTTAACCAAAACATATAATTAATTTAGTTTGAAAATCCAAATTGTTCTGTAATATTTTAGTGCTTTCAATTATTTTTGGTATATTTATTGCTGGTTTAGAATTAAAAAAAAAAAAAATAATAAATCCATACCCTAACAAAGAAAATGAAAGATAAATAACAAATCTAACTAGAAATAAAACTGAAAATTAGGTTGTTGAATGTGTTAATAGTACTGTAGGCTGTTTCCATTCACTTGGACATTTTAGCTGAAAATTAATTGTGGTTAATTAAAAATCTTCAAAATAGCTGAAGACACATTTGAATTTATTTTGCATGAAAAAACAAATAGCCAGCTATAAACTATGATGAAAAAAATTGTTATCCACATACATATCCTTAAAGCATCACTTTTTGTCATCTGGGTGTGTGTAGTGAGCTAATAATTGGTGTTTCCTGGAAAAACACTAGGACTGCCTAGATTCTATGAATTTCTTTAGTTTAAGTCCTGCCTGTATTTTTAATTGCCATTTTCAATGTCCTTTTAAATGCTTGCAGAAATTATTGAGACAGCAAAAGATAACTTCTGTTTTTTGAGATCTTTCTATACTTAAAAATTGAAGATACTTTGAAGTAATCAGCTTTCCTACTATTTATGTGAGGGGTTTTTTTCCAAACAAACATCTTAGAATACAAATAATAAAGACCAGAGCATTTAACATAATGTGAATTCTCAGAAGAACCCACGTAGTTTTTCAAATTCATAACACACCTAAAATTTAACACTTGTCTAGGTGTTTTATTGAAAGGAATCTATTAATGAAGTTTCTTTGTTAGGCTGCTACATTAACTCAGGTTGAAGGATTGAAAATTGTATGTGTTTTTATTGCCAGTCTCTTCTTATAAAGACATTTAGTTGAGTCAAATAAGTAGAAAAGGTCTAGAATTCTTTTGAATAGCTAGGGCTTTTTTCATCAGGACTTAAATTTAAGATACACATACCATAACAGTCCCAGAGTTCAAACTCATGAAATAAAAAGAATAACAGAATAGAAATCCAAAGTAGCACAATGAAAGCCCTTTCAGGACTGCTGACCTCAATGAAAAATTAAGAAAAAAATCAGTTTGGAATAATGTGTCAGGCAGAGTAGAATCTTTAGCCAAGTAGAATCTTCCTGGTAATTAGGAAATAAGGTGTCATAATTAGTCATTCTGCAATGCACCGATTGTGGACCCATCTTTCAGGGTTTTTTCTACCACTGGGTGATTACCTTATTAATGTATAAATGAGTAATTCACTAGATATGTGAGAAATTGTAACTGAAAATTGACTGATTGGATATTATTAGCAATATTAAGCAAATACAATATACTTCCTATAATTGGCATAAAATATACCTTTCTTATGACTAAAGAATATAGGACCCTCATGTACTTGGCCATCAGTTCTGTAATAGAAACTTATTTGATTTGATGAATTTTGATTTCGCTTTCATCATATTAAAATTAGTTAGCTGCATTTTCAAGGTCATCAGTATTTGGATACAAGTCAAGAGAGCAGAAGAAAGAAATGCATCACATAAATAATGGCTCTCAATTTGTGTGACCAATAAAATGATCATCAGACATTACTAGATTAATACATTTTATAGATAAAAGTGCTTAATGACTTCTACTAAGAACAGAGATGTGCTCTATGATTTTTTTTTAGGGTTGTTCAACTTAGGATTTTTCCTTGAGGCCTAAACGTTATCTTTCTTATACATGATTCAATACAGTCTTTTTTATTTTTTAATGGAAGAGGTGTATTTTCTATTTTATGATGGGGCCTGAACACCTAAGTACTCATGATTTCCTATTTTTATATAAACACTATAAATGAAAATATCCTCTGTTCTAACACGAAGAAAAAAATCCATACCTTGATTTTTTGCCTCACTCAGTGTGTGTTAGCAGAAATACAATTACACCACTTGTTATCTCAGTTTCCTGTGTTGGGAAAGACTTCTGCCACAGCACGTGGAGGACAGAGAGGGAGGATCATCCAGACTACACATCGTGGAAAAAGAAACCCCTAGAAACAAGACCAGCACTGTGACAACTTCCAAAGGACCAGAAGCTTTATAATTCAGCATTACCTTGAACTTTTTAATGTACAGACTGTACTCCCTCAAATCCCCAGCACCCATGTGACTTTCTAAGGAAAAGAGACCTGCTCCCTTCTTCTCGGGTATCCAGCCCTGTCCCCCTCCCAACCTTATTGGATGTATCACCTGGCGCTCCCCATTCCTGGGTTCCCACTGGGTTTTGGTCCCCCTGCTCCCTCATTGGCCCCTGTGCCCCTCAAGCCACACCACTCCCCCTGAACCCTTACCCAATCACAGCCTACCTCCCAAACGGCTTAAATACCTTTGGGACAGGTAATTAGAGGCTTTTCTACGACCTAACCACCTTGTGGTGCTGCTTCCTTTACTCCTGACTACGTGGGGATTTCACAACCCCTTCCAGACCCCGAGAGGTGTGTGGAAACAGAGGAGCTGGTTCCCCTCACAGCTGTTACCTGTGAGTAGGGAAAGACAATGGTTACCTCAAATGATTGTTTAGAGGCCTAATTATATGTTCTTTGTATCATTCTGAGATCCTCAGAGGAAAGCAATTAGAGTGTGTGAATGAAAAATAATATTATCTAATTAATTTGTTATTGAAAAATTGCATGCTTATCTGAAATATTCCAAGTATAATTGTACCCACTACTATTTTTAAGGCTCCCTTTCAACTTGCATGGAATTTCACACCTGAGAAGGAAAAATGTTCTCCTAATTGAATCATCAGCTCTATGAATAATTCAGCAAAATGACTGTGCACAATGCATCACTAGGCTTCATTTCTCCTGTATACACTTTCATCCACTAAAGGACAGCCTTATCTGTAAACTAGAGAGATCTGATGGGTGCACCACTTGGCAAATAAGGATTTGGCTGGATGGTCACACTCAATGTCCAAGTGGATATCAGATATGAGTGGCATTCCTCAGGGACTGGCACTGTTTAACATCTTTTTTGATGACATGTACAGCAGGACTGAGTCTTGAGGGATTTGGCTGATGTAGTTGCCAAGCCACCCTCCATGAAGTTTAAAAAGTCACAGCAATCAGGTGAAGTGTAGAAGGAGGATCATGTGAACTAGGGACCCGTTAGCCTTCCCTCAATGCTGGTAAGATCATGGCACAGAACCCCCTAGAAGCTCTGTTAAGGCATATGGTAGACAGGAAGATTTGGGATATCCAGCACAGCTTCACCAAGGCCAAGTCCTCCCTGATCAACCTACTGGCCTTCTAGGATGGCGTGACTACATCAGTGTACTAGGGAAAGATTACAGATGTCATTTATCTGGAATTCTGTAAAGCCTTTGACATGGTCCCCCATAACATCTGTATCTCTAAATTGAAGAGACATGGCTTTGATGAGTGGACTGTTAGATGGACAAGAAAGTGGTTGGATTGTCAGAGGGGAGTGGTGAATGAGTCAGAGTTCTGGTGGAAATTAGTGACAAGTGGTGTCTCTCAGGGTTACATATTAGGAGCGGTGTTATTTAATATCTTAATTAATGACATAGATGATGGGCTCAACTGCACCCTCAGCAAATCTGAAGATGACACCAAGCTGACTGGTGCAGTTAACACACCTGAAGGATATTAACCATCCAGAGGGACTTGGACAAGCTTGAGAAGTGGGTGCATGGGAATCTTGTAAGGTTTAATAAGATCCAGTGCCAAGTGCTGCACTTGGGTTGGGACAACCTCCACCATCAATACTGGCTGGAGAATGACCAGATGGAGAGCAGCCCTGCTGAGGACCTGGGGGAGCTGGCGGATGAGAGGTTGGACTGGAACCAGCAATGTTCACTTGCACCCCAGAAAATCAATTGTATCCTGAGTTGCATCTAAAGCATTGGGACCACCTCCTCTGGTGAGACCCTGCCTGGAGTGCTGTGTCTAGTTCTCTGGTCCCCAGCACAGGAAGGATATCAACCTGTTGGAAAAATTCCAGAGGAGCACCAAGATAATTCAAAGGGTGGAGTACCTCTCCTACAATGGAAGACAATGAGAATTAGGTTTGTTCAGCCTGGAAAAGAGACGGCCTTGGAGTGAACAAATTGTGGCCTTTTAGTACCTGAAGTGAGCCTACAAAAAAGACAGAGGGACTCTTACAAGAGCATGTGGTGACAGGACAAGGGGGAATTGGATTGAAACTGAGAGTAGGTTTAGATTAGTTATTAGGAAAAAATTCCTTACTGTGACTCTGGTGAGGCACTGGAAGAGGTTGTCCAGAGGAGTTGTGGATGTCCCATCCCTGGAAGTGTTCAAGGCCAGGCTGGATGGAGCTCTGAGCAACCTGATCTAGTGAAAAGTGTCCCTGCTCCTGCCAGCGGGTTGGAACTAGATGATCTTTAAGGTACCTTCCAATCCGAAACCACTGAATGATTCTATGAATCCTGTAATTCATTTACAGAAGTAAACAAAAAATGCAAAGTACTGTCACATCTCAGTGTCTTCTGGTAGGTCATAGAAACCTATTTTTTTCCTTACTGTAACTGGCTTTTGACTTTCATTACTTTTTTTAAGTTTCCACTCAGGGGTTATTACAGTATTTGGAGCTTGGGCAGTTAATTTTTTGTATTTAATAAATGTTTTTTTCTAGGGAAGAAACTCTGTTACCTCCTACAGCTAACGTGGTATTTGTGATCTGCTCAATACTACAAGACTTTGTAAAATAAAAAGTTCTTATGAGAATCATCCTAATATAAAAGAGAGCATTTTGCATGACTGCATGTCATTTGTGTTAAACATATTCAGGCAATAGCTCATTTGAGCTACACAGGTAGTTCAGAAGTTATACTGTTCCTTACCCCCAGCCAGGATGTGGGTACAGGTCAAAAAATTATTTTCAAAATAATGAAAAAGCTGGTTTTTTTTTCCCCACTGTAAGTCACTATATAAAGGAAGGCAATACTGTAGCTATGCAGATGCTTTGTCATTTCTGTCCCCTGATGGCACAGAGCGAAATAACAGCACCGAAGCATTCTTAAAGGCAGGTCTGTAAGTTAAATAGCAGGAGCAAAATCTGATGTCTGCTTAAGCTCCTTCAGTGCCTGTGAACTGTTATGAATATATGCTGAGTTTTTTAAAAAGTATCAGTAAGTGTCATATAATTATATAACTTTTGAGATTTAGTGACGATATTTTATATGGTTTTAGTCTAAAGCACAGCTAAAGATGACATTGGTACTAAGACACAGCAGAGTGTAGTGAGGCAGAATTTTACCTTTGTCTCTGAAATAACAATGTAAAATGTAACATCTATCTATAACCATGTTTCTGTGTATTATTTTCATTTGAAAGACTGTGTGCAGAAATATTGAAGCACATAGTTAAAAATAAATTAATAGGAGCAGATGAAGCAACTGACTTTAGATATGCTGACAGTAATTGTAGATACATTAATATTGTTGCATTTTCCTTTATAAATATCACCTATGGGAATGAAAGGATGGTAGGATAATCAGAAGAACTGGTGGGAATTAATGCAATCTCCTTTCTGCTAAATTTGTGGTAGTACTCCTAATTAGCACAACAACTGATTAGGAGTATAGGTCTTAAGTATTGTTTGTCTTTGAATGAAAGTCTGCATGTTCCTAAATATCATTGCTACTAAATTCCACAGAGGAGTTACTTGGCTAACAAAACATTATATGTGAGATTTCACAGAAAAGAAAGATGAATGGCATGTACCTGTTCTCCCTGAGGAAAGTACTTTAATTTTGCTTAATTTTGTTGACGTTTTCCTTATCAAATTATAATTAAAAAATTATATGAAACTGATTCTTCTATGAGAATATTCTTGATACATAAGGTTAGGTCTCAAATGCCAACTTCAACAGATGTTTAATTAATTCCATTTTTATTTGTGGTCTGGTGTAGAAACCTCACCAAGCCTATATTGATTAATTTCAGGTAGGAATCAGACACAGTTTGAGCGAGGACAGGTTTTTTTCATAGCAAACAAAAAGACGAAGAAATTCAGGTTCATATCTGTAATTCTGGCTATAACTGAAACTTGAGTACCATTACTGACTATTTTATTATTTGTGGGAAACTGCTCAGGTTCACTGTAAAACTTATGAGATACCAAATCTAAAATGAAAGAAATCTGCTGAAAAAATTATGACTAATTCAACATATTCAGATTTTTATCAGGTTGCAGTGGGTTAATGAGGATTTGTTGCCCTTGAAGGAAATGAAGAATGCTCTTCCTTTTCTGAGAAAAAAACATCCTTAGTATCTCAGCAAGTAGCTCTGGCCCACTGATTTTCTTAATGTTGCCCAGATAGGACTATACAGTACTAATCTCCTGGTATGACAGAAGTATTCTACTTGAGCAACCAAATAGATATTACTCTGTTGTTAAGCATCCTTCCACCTATGTGATTAATTTACATCATATCAGAGCATTGTAGAAATACCTTTGAAGGCATATGCCTTGAAAGAACCTGTGAGAGGGCTAGATGGGACAAAAAGGGAGGTGTTAAATATGAGTTAGAGGTAGATCACTGCTTTAAAGTATCCAAATACAAATATTTCAATGTAAATAAAAAATTAGCTTTAGTGAATCACATATGGTTCATAACTTTTCAGCTCATTATAGAATGTCACGCTGATCTACTGCTTCTGATATTATTTCAGGTTTCACTACTGCCTTTGCATTAAAGCTATACCATTACTTCAAAGTACTTTCCTAACCACATTTGGTGTCTCATAAATTCAGAAGACAGGTAAAACGGAGAAGTTTTACAAAGCATAAGCTCAACTGTCTTTGGTAATGAAATTATTTCTTTCTAAGTTCTTGCTTATACAGTTATCTGAGAAAAGTGTGGCAAAATAAAAATTTCCAAGCACAGCAAATCTACCAGCTCCAGTCATATAAATACTTTACTGAATCATACTTTTGTGATATGGGCTACTTTAACATGTGGTGTGTTACTATGTGGGTTTTTTTCAGCAAATTTTATGAGGAAATTTAAGTTGATTCAACTATGTATATACAGGGAAAATGAAGCTGGAAGTCTGAATATGAGGAATGAAGTTTCTGACTTTTGTCCTACTTTTTCCCATGTTAATCAATGATGAGATGAGCTGCATTTGGGCCATGGGCCATGAGTTGGTTTTACCACCTGTGACCTCTTAGTCTCATTCACTAGCCCTGTTCTTCACTGAATGTGATTGAGAGGAATTCTCTTCTAACTGTTCACTACTTTGGAATATAGTTAGCCACACACACACCTTTTTTAAAAACTCTGGAGTACTTATAGTGATGGGCATTTTGCACACCCATATCATAAATTTAGAATTGACATAGTTGCTTTACTCTGCAATTGTTTGACTCTGTCATATGTTTTTTAACTCACATAAATACAATATCATTTCCTAAGCAGAATTGCTATAGTTAATTAATATCAAACATATAATATGAAAAACAGGTTGCAAAAGTTCATTTTTTTTCTGAAATCTTTAAAACATCTTTTCACAAATATGCGGAATGCAAAAGAATATGTTTTGTGCATGTGCATATGTTGTATGCAATATAAACATGAAAACTCATTAATTTGTAAGCTGAATTTTGATACTACCTTTGACTCAAAATGAATTTGTCAGCTAGAGACTTGGCTGCATTTTGGTAAAATAGAATTAGCATAAAAAGAGTAAAACATAGCAAGCAGACTGACTTACACTTGGAACAAATTGAAGAAAGGGAAGCTGCTAACTGCACTCTGACTGACAGGTATTTCATACTTCTTTAGTGAGAATTATCTTGATTAGAATTAATAATTTTATGCTGCTGAAATCACTAGTACAAAATTATTAAATTGAAATAAATAATTTTAAAATTGTAAAACATTGTAGCTTTGCAAAATAATGTTGCTGGAAGTTTCATTTCAGCAGAACCCCAAAAATCCCAGTGTAGTCATAACAGTAATATTCAAGTACTTGCATTTCAAGCAAGAATTAAGCTCTACACTGAGGCATCTACAATGTAAAACATGATAGAATAGTCTAAATTATTTTTTATTTAAAATTACTAAAAGAATCTTAACAATGTCAGGTCATACAATAGTGTGGAATAGATATTTATTTTGGACTGTGTACTGTAAATCCCTTAACTAGGAGTGAATCTGGTCCACAGAACAAGCAGAGTTTAAACAAAGGAAATTTCAATGCTGCAATGAGCATTTAGAAGAGTAAAACTCATCATTCTTCCTGTAAAGCTACCTAGGACAAAATAACTCAAAAGTATTTATCAAGCTATCTACAGCTATGAACAATTAACTGAAGAGAGAAGCATCTACTGATCGTACATCTCTTCAATGAAAGAAATTGAATCTATAATAACAGCTAGTCAGCTCTGAAATTATATTAAATTATACTACTGGATTTAAACTAAAAATAACATTCAAATATTAATGTGTTTAAATCTTGGGTAAATGTACTGGTATAGAAAGTTAATACAAAACTATTAACTTTAAAGATATAGCTGAATGTCACTGAATTTGATTGGCTTTGATCATAAATATAATTAAATCGGTAGTGATGGCACATGAGTCTACAAGAGGGGAATTAAACTGGAACTTCTACAATACAATTCTATGGAATGGAGAGTTTCAATGATATGAGTAGCAAAGAATGGTCATTTTTAAAAGACATAAATTAACCTATACTAATACCTTACATTATGACTGTATATTGTGAATGTGAGTTCACAATATGTGAAATGATAATGTGAGATGTGAAATTAATGGACAAACATGGAATTAATGGATAAACACAGAAAAGGAATGTTGAAAGAAAGCTGCCTCAGTAATCTCAAGCTATGGCATTTCTATTCAGACCTGCTGAAACTGGCACAACCCAAGGGATATGGACAATCTTGCAGAGAGTAAGACTAGTGAATCTAAGGTTAAAGGAAATAAATTAAAATGCTATAGCTGAATATTCTATGGTGGACACATACATGAATTATGCTATTTCAGATAAAGATGGTGGGAGATTTACTAGTATTGACTGAGCTGTAATGAAACACAATATGAAACAATACTTCACCGTTAAAATGAATCAAAGCAGCTATGCAATGAACTCTTAAAGTGAGATATTCAGCAAAATGTAGAGAAACTTTACAGCAAAGAAACACAGAGAAACATTTACATGTAAAATGGTTTAACAGACACCTCATGAGTGCTACTGAACTCATTATATACAATATTGTACTGATCATAAAGTTTGGAGAATTAAAACCAAAGGAGCAACTAAGATTTCTGAAACAAATACTTTTTTTATAATCACAGAAAAATAAATTCATAAAATATAGCCTAGAGTAGCAGTTAGCATTTTTCTCGTTGAAAATAGTGGTTACCTGAAGCTCCTAAACTATTTAAATAACTGTTTAAAGCCAAAATAGGCTTTATTGAAGACAGAACACAAGAATAATCTAAGTTTGCCACTGCTCAACTCCAAATACATTGAATCTCAATTACATTCCTCTAAATTCATACAAGAAGCTCCTTGGTTGGAAAGTTCAGATCAAAATTGGAATTTCTTTAACCCTTATGGATAGTTTATGTCTTGGGAGCTGTCTTGGGGACTAACTAGTGCTTATAGATACCATGCATATGCTATCATGACATAATTTTCTAATGTACTCCACAATGTGCAGGTTTAAGTGCATTATAAATGCTAGAAGAGTTTTGACATTGATGGGTTAGTAATACCTGTTACAGGTTGCTGGGCACTGGAATAGGTTCCCCAGAGAAGTGGTCACAGCACCAAGACAGACAGTTCAGGAAGCATTTGGATAATACTCTCAGGCACATGGTGTGACTCCTGGGGATAGTCCTGTGCAGGGCCAGGAGTTGGACTTGATGATTCTTGTGAGTCCTTTCCAACTCAGCATATTCTGTGATTTTGTGAGACTGGTAGGTGGAAAAAAAAAAAAAAAAAAGACAAAGTTTTCTTTTGAAGGTTGAGCTAGCATGGTAATATCTTAAAGATTTGAGGTTGAGTGTTTCAGATGAAGTCTCAGTTCCTTTAAAATCAATGGAAAAGTTTGCAATAGCTTCAGTGGGACTAGGTAATCTGTTTAAACATTTCTTAATTTATTGCTATTGACCAATAAATAGCAGAGGTACCTGTTTTCATGCTTCCATACTTAAAAGCATGCCAGAAAAAGGAACACAGAGCTTTGCCCTTTCAAGACTCCCGACTCCCTGAATTTCTTATCTCATAAATAGAAGCTTGTTTTTCAGAAGACCATGACTAAGAATGAAAGAAATCATGTATAGATGTTTTTATGATTCATCTATCAGATGCTTAAAAAAAGAAGATATTTTTTGCTATACAGTGCAAAATCTCTCCACACTCTATATACACTTGTATATGAAGAACTGTGTTGGTCAGTAGTGGATAATAACAAAATCTTTTTCAGCAATCACAATGGTGTGTCTGGATGTGTGTTTCATGAATTAGTTATTTCAAGTTTTATCTGTAATCTCTTAGCCAGTATTTTTCTTAAGAAACAGGACAAAATTTTCTGTATGACTGAAGATACTTCTATTTCCTGTGTATTTTAAGTAGTGAAGATGTTTGCTGTCACTGTGAGACAAATGTTAAGTTTCCAACACTGTGTAAGATATGGTTCTTATTCCTTATTCTGACATTTTAAAATAAAGTACTTCAATAAAACAAGTTTTCTATGTTACAGTACCGTAGATTTTACATAATTACTGTTAGAGGGGATTTTAAAACAAAACAGACTAAAGGTCCTGTCTGATTTGTAGGGATGATACCTACAACTGGATGAAGTAGTGAAAAAGGTAAACAAAGGAGAGCAAAAAAAGATTTTGCAAAAGTTTTTACTATCTGTATATTGCAGAACCTTATACAATGCTATAAACTAGGGCTCATAGTAGTCCTAGATGTATAAATAAAATGCATGAATACATCACCTCTCATGTAAAGGAATCTCCTAGGTACACAGTCGTCATTTAATAAAAAAATATTTCACTAGGGGAATTAGTTGTTTTACAGTACCCAGAAATCAAAACCAAAACAAAAATAAAACCAGCCCAATACCTAAGGCCCCCATTAAGTCAAAACCTGCTCAAGAAATGTTTTGTGACAGCTAAAATCATAAAATCATAGAATGGTTTGGGTTGGAAGGGGCCTTAATGATCACGTAGTTCCAACACCCAACATGATTGCAAAAGTTTAGAAAGGTTGAATCTAGTTTCAGTAAATTTTAATTAAACCAGTTGTAGCCACTTCTGAAAATATCAGAAAACCTTTACTAACATTCTGTCTTAGGAAATGGATTAATATCAAGATTTGGAAAAGCTCAGGGTATTAAGTCTCAAATAAAGAGTGGTTAACTAACAATGGCACACTTCTGTTGTTTGAAGTCTGAGGCCTTATATCTCTATCCATATTAAAGGTTATGAAAAATAGAGTTTATTTTAACAGAGAAAATCCAGCAGTAACAATTCTCATCCACATTAGCCAAAAGTAGTTAAATTCAAAAGATCAAGAAATTAATTTGTTTTCTATTAAGTGACTGACTTAAAAAAAATTACTAGATTTGAGCTATAGAATGCAAATTAATTAATTTTTCCAGGGTCACAGTGCAAATACGCGTGAGAATTTAAGCCTTCCAGTTCCTAGCCCTCTGGTCTCAACCACAATCAATACTAAACTGTTTCCCAAGCCTGAAGTTTAATGAACTTTCCCATTCATGAATATAAAATGAATCAGTTTTTCCTTTTGGATTCCCAGATCAGCCAGAGAAACACCTTTCTCAGCATAATTTCAAGAGCTTTGTAATACACAGAATATTCTGAGTTCAAAGAGACCCACAAGAATCACTGAGTCCAGCTGTTGAGTGAATGGCCTGTACAGGCATTGAACTCATGACTTTGGCATTATTAACACCATGGTGTAACAAAATGAGCTAGTCTCACTGTCACTGTACTATCTGTTGCCTTTCTAGGTATTTCAAGTATTTAAGTTTCTTTTACTGAACAACATAGACAAAGTTTACATAAGTTTCAATGTAGGAACTCAAGAAAAATAGTAAATAGTCTCTTAATTTAATGGCTAAATGCTATGTTTGTTATATACACTTGAATTCTCTTCTATTTACACCAAGGTACCTGTCTATTGAGGGCCTTGAGGGGAAACCATATGAAGAGCAAGATCAGTTTAGCTTGGAGGAGATTGAGGGGAGACCTCATTGCAGTCTACAACTTCCTCATGAGGGAAATGGAGCAGCAGATTCTGATCTCTTGTCTGTGGTGACCAGTGACAGGACCAAGGGAATGGCCTCAATCTGCATCAAAGAGATTTAGGCTGGATATTAGGAAAAGTTTCATCCCCCAGAGGGTGGTTGGGTACTGGAACAAACTCCCTAGAGAAGTGGTCCCAGCACCAAGCCTGAAAGAGTTCAAAAAGTATTTGGACAATGCTCTCAGGCACATGGTGTGACTCTTAGGGTTGTCCCATGCAGTGCCCGGAGTTGGACTTAATGATTCTTCTGGGTCCCTTCCAGCTCAGGATATTCTATGATGATGTGGGTATATTAGGTGACTAACCCTATCCTATTGAATTATATATTTCATTAGTCTAGCCAAGTCCTAAAACTTACTTTTTTACTTTTCTGGTTGCAAAATTAGAAGAGGGAAATGAATGCAAGTAAACTTCCAGGAATAAAACCAAAGCGGTTAAATGAAAATACCTTTTATTTCCTTCTACCTTTGTTTTCTTTACCATAAAGCAGAAATTGCAGATGGAAGTCCCTACCATTCAACAGAAAGGATGATGACTGTTTGGTTAAAAACCTTTTCTGTTTCTGTATTCTTTATGCTTTAGCCAGGAGCTGGAAAAAATTTAGATTCTAGATCTAAGAACAAAAATGAAAATAAAACTTAATAAAACCAGACTTGTATTTCTCTGCCCCTTCCCTTTTGTCTCTCTTTTTCTCCATACTTCACCCACTTATCAAGGATAAGGAAAAAATGTCATAAGTTCAACCTTTTATTGGAAACACCAACAAATCAGCAAGAGACTAAGCGAATAAACCCAAAAAATAGGCTTCAGATTGAAGGGGGTAAAAAAGTGTTAGTCACGCATCTTGACTTGTACCAGTTTATCAAGTTTCACAGAGCTATTTTTTTATATACTACTTTTTAAAATTTCTTTAAATATATATAAACATTAGGAAATATTTATTATTTCTTCTGCATTGCTTCTTGAAAGTTATTCAGAGCTGTGCCTTTGCAAAGCTGCTCTCAGGCTATATCAAATGTCCCTGAACCAAATGGAAAGCGTATGTCCCAAAAATGAAGTATTTTCTCATGCTTCTTCTTTGTAGAAAAAGCTTTAAAAGTGATAATAACATTAATTACATTTTACTGCATACTTGAGAACCAGCATAGCATTGTTATTCCTCAAAGTGACTAGATCATTTGCAAATAACGGTGATGTTTCTGAGGCAAAGCAATAAGTTGAACTTCAGTTTCTTGTTTCCCTCAAGAGTGTTCTAACCATGCAGTTGTTGGATATTCCAGAAGAGATGTCTCCTTAAGGGTTAAAAAAAAAAAAATAGGGAGAGAGGAGGGCTTTTTGCTCACAAAATTACTCATATATTTTCTTCAAAAGTTTTCGTTTTGATGGCAGGCATTTTCTTACAAAAACTCATTCTAACTACACAAAAAACCAGCAATGACACAAAACCTAGAAAAAAAGTAAACAGAATAGTTAATTGAGCCATTGTCCCTGCTAAGAAAACCAACAATTTTATTAAAAATATTAAAATCTTAAAATTTACTATTTTGTTAAAAATAGTAAAGAAATAATGTTTATTCTATTCAGTTATTCTTAATAGGTTTCATGGTTTAACCCTAGCCAGTAACTAAGTACCATGTAGCCAACTGCTCAGTCTGGCTCCTTCCAGCAGGAGCGGGAAGAGAATTGTGGAAAAGTAGCAGTTGAGATAAGAAAAAATCACTAATTGAAATAAAGTAAAATATCATAATCATAATATAATAATAATTATTAATAATAAAGGAGAAAAGGGAAATGAGGCAGAGGAATAAAATCCAAGAAAAATAGTGATGAACAACATAATTGCTCAACACCTGGTTACTAATGCCTGGGCATTAGTCTCCCCAGAAGCAATTAGCCCCTCCCAGCTGGCTCTTTCCAGTTTATATAATGAGCATGAAGTTCTGTGTTATGGAATATCCCCTTGGCTAGTTTGGGTCAGCTCTCCTGGTCATGTTCCCTCCCAGCTTCTTGTGCACCTTCTCACTGACAGAGTGTGGGAAACTGAAAACTCCTTGACTTAGGGTAAGAACTGCCTAGTAATACCTAAAAGATCCGTGTGTTATCAACATTATTCTCATACTAAATCCAAAACACATTACCAGATGCTAGGAAGAAAATTAAGTCTATACCAGCCAGGACACTGGTAAGCTACATATTTGGTCACAACTGTCCTATTTATTTGATTCAGTGCCCAATTTAGATGTTTTCTTTGCTGATTGTACTTTAAGTATTCACTATTCAGTCATTAATTCAAGAAAATATTTATATACATTTATCCATATGCAGTCCCATACCTAAGTTCATTTCAATTTCCAAGTTAAGATCATAAATACTGTCTTGTTCTGAGCCTTAACTCCATTTACAAATCTGTTATTTTTCATGTGTATTTCAGATGCTGTCAACCACCATAATCATAATGAGGAATCATCTAAAGTTTGTGACCTGCAAGTGATATCTGCAAAACACACTCAAGCAACATTCGCTCAGAGGATAGTGTTCCATGCATGACATGCTAAGTACATAGAGATAATCTTGAAAATACATGTTCAACACCTGGCAATATAAAAAGTCGCAATGCAGTCTGCAGGTTTCATAGCTACCATCTTAGTATCAATAACAGCAATTAAGACAAAGAGGATAAAGACATGATTGAAAGTCATCCAGTCATGCTCTGTGATTAGTAGACTGAATGAATGTTTTGTCTTTCTCCTACTGTATAATGAATAGAACTAAACAGGATTTTTCTGATTAAACAGAACTTTTGTCACAAAACACTCATCTGACAAATGGAAGCATTTTGCAAAAACAGATTGGTTTTGTTGAATTAGTGAATAAATGCAGAAAGGCTGAAAACAACAAACTGCCTGATTTTCTGCCTGCTCACCTGTGGGGTTTCTAGAGTCCAAAGACACTCTAGAAAAACACATCAGGCATACATCTTCAAAAACAAGTATGTGGTTGGTACTTTTAAAGACATCAATTTAAAACAAAGAAACAAACCCAAAAAACTTCCTAAACATAAATAATAAGTGGAATATAATATAATATAAGAAGAACCAGCTGTATCACACAGAGTGATTATCAGAGTTTTGTATACAACTAGAACTGCTTTAACTAAATTGCACTGAATTTAGACCAGTTAGGTAATATGCTAGATGTGAAAAGTCCTCTGAGACCTCTACAGTGGTTAACCAAGTTTTCTTTTATGCAACCAGAGAGTATCAAGTATGCATGCAGTGCTCATTTAAGAAACTTTCACACATGAAATATATTACCTCCCCTTACAAGAGCCATTGCTCCCTGCATCCCTGCAGTGTCCTAGGACCTGAATGTTTCATGTTTCATGTTCCATACAGCACAAGCCAAGGCAAAATTTTCATAATGCAAAAACATTCATTCTACCTTGATATTATTTTTCATAGGAAACTTTGAGGAAAAACCTTGATACTACAATTTTAATTATTTATTTTGACTTTGCTTAATGTGTGGGAGCTGACAAGACTGTAGCAAGTAGTGACTGCAGATAATTGCAACACAGATATTTGCTTCTAATAAAATACATGTCTCTAGGCAGTACTCAGAGTAAAATAGTATTCCAGTCCATCACATACTTTCTGGGAAATGCACTTTAAACATGTCATGCCTCCTGACTGTAAGTGGAAGATTGCTTGCTGAAAAAACACCATGGGAGTGTTTGTATCTAACTTGTGACAGGTGAGTGCCCCAACAATCAGATAATAGCTTGCCTTGGGTGTCTGATCTACATACTCAGACCTTGAACTACCTTGGACTCGATGATCCTTATGGGTCCCTTCCAACTCAACATATTCTGTGATTCTGTGATTCTGTCTAAGTGAGCAGTTTAAAAGCAGTTTAAAAGAAGCAGGCCCAGCTGCTATATTGAAAAGCTGTAGAAAAGCTCAGCTTTCATTTGATCATTCACAATCTAAAAATACAACTCCAAGGAGAGAGTATTTCTTGGACAATGTTGCTTCTGCTGACGCAGCTTTGAGATGGTCAAAGTTAAAATCAGATGAACAAAAATAGAGATAATCATAGTTTGTCCAAACTAGCCAGTTCAAGTGAGAAATACAGCTAATTACTCAAAAGATGAAAAAGGCAATCTAGCTTATGCAAACCACTTTTTTTCAGTGCCAGACTTTCTGTTATTCCACATTTTTTTACTTACATCTAAAATGTACCACGTGCTAAATTCACCATTTCCCCAAACATTTTATATAAATTGATCCTCCAGTTAACAGAACATTTCTTTCTATTTCAATTTTATTTTCCTACTTGTTACCCATTATGTTGCATCAAAAATATCCTTATTCAATTATGCATCCCAGAATACGGTGCCTCTACCAACTCCACATCCTCTACTTCTACCTTGTCTATAATTTCCCATTTAATTGCATTTCTTCATACATCTTACCACTTTTATAGCTTACTTATGAAATAGCTTAACTTTGTCATAGTAATTCTGAACTTGTTTTAATAAAGACACTTTAGAGAGAAACTTGAAACTCTATTTTTTCCACAGAAGTATTGAAGTATTCAGGAGAACTATCATATTCCATGCATAAGTCACTTAAAGGTTTAATGCCACTTTACAGTGACATTTTTTTTTTTTACTAACACTACTTCTTCTGACATTTCTTCACAGAATTTCTCCCTGTATGTGAATATTGGTGTTTACAATTTCCAGTTATTTTCTTTTACCTTTATTATGTCAGAAAGTAGGGAAAGGTAGAAGGGCAAAGCAATATTCTCTCACCTGTAGTGAACCTACATGTGGGCTGCACAGCCCACACTTATTAAGTTGCCGTGCTAAGTTTGGCTGGAAGTAACCCAGGAGGCAGAAAGATTGCTCTCTGTGCCAGAATCCTACGGAAGAGTCATTGAAACATAATCACATTGTAGAGAAACTCTCTGTGTTGCTGTGCCAGGCACTTCATATTAACTTTAATGCTTTATTTCTGAAGCACAAAATGTGATTTCACTCAGCAGGAACAGGGCAATGTATTGTTAATTATTTTAGTGTTATCCACCCTAAGTAGTCCATAGAATTCTTAAAGATGTGTGATAGAAATTGAGATTAAATATGGTCTCGTAATAAAAAAGAAATGTGTTATGTACTTGTGATTAAATGTGTTACAGTTTACTTAACAGTTTCAAAATGTCAAATAATCTACCAGTTAATGCAGGAACTTAGTGAATGATTTTCACAAATAATTGGTGGAATTTCTTTGCATTTTAACACTAACAGACTTTGTCATACCCTAAGGCCATCCACTGAGCCATCAACAGGGTAGATGAAAAACTGTCTAAAGTCCTGGTAAGTAACATAAGTGTTCAGAAAAAAACAGTTTTAATTCTTTCAAAACCCTGAGGCACTTAAGACTGTGCTACAGGTAGACATTTAATATTTAACAATCAATTTAACCATTCCTCTAAAAGGATTTTCTTTATGGTCCCAGGAGCTACTTGCATAAGGGTGAGCAGATTTCAGGTGAAGGGTTTATAAAGTTAGAAATGGGACAGATATAGATATGATTATTGTGACTTAGCTATTCTCAGAGGTTTCTCAGATAGCTTTTCTCATCCAGATTTATCCTGAGATGTAGTGGATGATATTTCTGGAATGATGAAGTGGCTTGTTCTAATACCATACTTTACTATCATTTAACTAATTTTTTTTTTTTTAATAATAATGCTAAAAGGTTATCTGCTGTCTGGTTAAGTACACGTAGGTCTAGATCACAGGAGTCATATTCTCTCTCAGATCAATGGCTGTTTAGCTGCAGAAGGAAAAAATTCATGAATCAAAAAGACGTGTAACTTTCTGATTGTAAAATTGAACTGGTAGATGAACTGTACAACTCTAAAGTAATCAGATATTTAAATATTTAAAATTTCTTATATTAACAATTATTATTATATTATTTAATATTTTTATTTCCAGTGTTTCATCCAGTCTCCCACTGAGATCCATACTTATATCTTTCAACTTTATACTTGGCCAAAACTACTGAAAGTAATTTTGAAGTATTTTATAAGAAATAAGCAACTTACATGAAATAAGCTGGTCACGTTTTTCCACTTCCTCGTGGTCAAAGGATCTATCATAAAATCCACCAATATTAAACAGCACTCTTTTGATAGCCTCAGCTGAGATAGAAGGAGTTGAATAGACAAACAGGCTGTGCTATTGTTCCTCACCAACATGTCCCTCTCCATAAGGGTGAATATAAATTTTCTTTCAGTGCAGATTTACCTCTATTGTTAATAAACACAGAAGCTTATTCCCTAGATATGTCAATGTAGAATTTCTTTTGCAAGAATCATAGAGAAGACAAACTACTAATTAGTTGCTGAGGCTCAAGAGGATTGACCCCAGCTCCTCTACCCTTCAAAGACATGAACAAGTACATTTCTCTCTAAGCCTATCTGTAAAATTGAAGTGGTAGTACCTACTTTCCTCACCAGGAATTTGTGGGAATATACAGGTTAAAATGACTTGGCATAGAAATTATAATAATAATGAACATTTTAGTTCCATTTGTATCATCAGACAATGGAGAGTATCCTGTAAAATTGCAGTGCAGGATTTTAATGTTTATCTTTCATGAGTGTATATATTATAAAATGAAAGCTGGGGTAGGAGGAGTTCACAGCACTTCTATAGTGACAGCACCTTATGGTTTTATCAATTTAACATTGAGTACTGAAAAATACTATGGTTTTGTAATGATGAATGTAAACATTACACTTCTTTGTATAAAGAAAAATTTTAAAGAGTTGTGTTAGTTTTGGCTAGGATAAAGAATCTGAATAGTTATTCTACTACAACTACATAATAGTTTCAACTCTATAATAGCAATAGTTTCAACTATATAATAATAATATTAATAATAATAATAGTATTCAACTTTAAAAGACTTGAATAGTCACTCACCCTTGCCCCATGGGTAAGTGACTGTTTTTCTACTGGATATCCTTGAGTGATCCTTCACTCCTTTGAGTGAATATGTCTTCTTGGTACCCATGTAGGGGAGATCTCCCCTGCATGTGGGGGTGCACATTTTGGACTTTTGTTGTTGCCTGTGTAGCAACAGAATCCCCAACTGGTAAACCAAACCTGTAACCTGTTAGATGTCTTTGGAGTGTTGTCACGGTTCCCCCAGTGGTTCGCTAGTTTTGGCCATTGGTTTTGGTTGCAAATTAGTTTCTGTGAATGTATTAGCTGCATGAAGTTGTTTCTGTCTACTTCCATGACAACAAGACAAGAAGAAATGGCCTCAAGTTGCACTGGGGGAAGTTTAGTTTGGATATTAGGAACAAATTCTTCACTGAAAGGGTGGTCAAGCATGGGAACCGGCTGCCCCGGGAAGTGGTTGAGTCTCCATACCTGGAGGTATAAAAGTTGTGTAGACGTGATATTTAGGGACATGGTTTAGTGCTGAACTTGGTAGTGTTAATGTAATGATTGGACTCTATGATTTTAAGGATCTTTTTCAACCTGAGTGATTCTAAGATTCTATGATCTCTTTTTAAGCTCACTAGTAATTGTGGTACATACTGGTAAGCAGGCACGTACATTACAAAGTTTTCCTGAAACTTTCCAGATTTGTTCAAGTCTGCAAGAGCATAAAAAGTAGTCTAGAGGACAAAAGATTCAGAATCAATTTATAACTGTTTCAGTCAAAACACTTATACATTGTGGGTCAAATTCCTGAAAGAGAGGTATATTTCAAATAAAGGTAGTAAGTTTTCTGTTTGTGAGTTTCTGTTGAATATTTTCCATTAAAACCCCGACTGATAGTAGACAAAATTCCCTAAACAGAGGTTATAATTCTGGGTTGGGAAACATAGCTTCAACTATATTTTCTTACTATGGCTACTGTGAAAGTCAGTTGAGACTTGAGAGTTACACTAAAATAGTGTTCAGCATTTGCTTCTTGCCCAAGAAGTTGCCTTTTCTTTTCTTTTGGTTTAGGAAAAAAAAACTTTATAACAGTTAAAAGAATTGCAAATTCTCCTCTGGAACAAATTAATAATATTAAAATAACTACATATGTCTGAACAAGCATAAGACTACTTTTCTTGGCAGTTTGTGCTCTTGAAATTAAGACTCATATGAGAGGGTGATATCACATTAGCAGGCGATAATATTGTTGTTTGCCATTCCTAACAAAATTTGATAATTATAAAGCAGTTGTGCATCTTTTCATTAATTTCCTTTTCTTCTTTTTAGATTTATCTCTCAATATTTTGCAAATATCTAATCCCTCACATCATGTTCTCTCATCGTAGATATTTATTCCATTTCAGTTTCCTCCTAAGTGGAATTGCTGTGGTTGACATGTTTCATTAGTGAAATGCATTAATTAAGTTTAGTTACGAATTGGTGTTGTCTTCTATAGCCTTTTTCAGACACTGATTTAGTATTTTATTTCAGTCTATTGGACTGGAAACAATAGGAGCTACTGCTCATGTCTAACTTACTTCACTTTATAATAGCTATATACTTGCTGATAATTCTTAGAAGTTCAGGTATGCAATATCATGCACAGAAATTAATGCATTATACAAAGGTCACATCATTAGCAAATGTTTTCATAAACATAGAAAAAAAAATACTATGTTTTGATAAGAAAATTACAATAGTAGGCTAGAATTGTAGATTTGTTCCAGTCAACTCTGATTCCAGAGGGAATTTTGTGGACTTTTTGTGTACACTGACAAAAAAAAAAGCTTGCTCCAAGTATAAAGAATCTATAACTGCAGGTATACTGCATTAACTCTTTCCTTAATATTTAACAACTGCTATTCCAGCCTAACTTTTAATACAAAACATTCAGAGTTAAAGCTAGAAACCTGGTGCTCCAGATAGAAATTGTAATAAGTTCCTAGACTTGTGTGTTAAGCAAAGGACAGAAGGTATGATGAATTCTCAACCGAAGATTCATACTCAGGAAAGTTCTGTAATTATGAGGTAGATGAATGCAATTATCCAGTCCATTGAAAAGGAATATTACACTTACTATGCATGCAGTAGTGTATGTAATAATGATATTAAACACTGTTAAGTTCATAGTTAATAATTGTGAAGACTTTTATTTGTTATGCTGAAGTTTATATTAAATAGTTACAGCAATATACCCTCATGTTCTACCATGATGGTAATCAAATAGCAGTGAAACAAAATCTGAGTACTACAGCACTGATTTACTTTGCATAATCACTCCTACTGATCTCATTTATAGGATTCCAAACAACAGTTTCAGGGACTTTTTTTGGGGGGAGGCAGGTGTCCTTAAATGTTAGAGTACATACAATTTTTTTGTTACAGAACTGAAGCATATGTGTAAAAATCATGGAGGTAAGAAGTGATTAAAAAGGCCAGATGACAATCTACAAATACAGAAGAGAAACACTTGGAAAACTTCAGAATACTTATCTAATGTCACCTTCAAATATTTTAGAGAGTTGTTTAGATCTAAAAATCACATTCTTGTTGCCCAAGTTGACTGGGGATGAAATATTAGTGGATCAGTATCACTAGAAATGACTGAGAATGCTTAGAATGAAAAATAACAAAACATTTGAATTGTCTTGTGTCAAAAAACCCCCACATCACTCAGGGGAGACTCCAAGTAAATCAAACACACACAAAAAGATTGTGTATTTTTAAAAAAGATGAGTCTTTTTTAAAAGTAGTTTGAAAAGCCATTGTCATTTTAAATGTAAGTTTCTACATTAGCAAGTAGTTTGGTATAGCAGGTTAAATTCTGTAGAACAAAATAGTTGATGCTAAAGAAGCATTTGCAATGTTTTTCCTGAATACCTAGTATTGTCTATTATTGTGTGTTATTTAGCTAAATTCTAGCTGAATACTCCAAGAAAGTTTCATACTACGAACCAAAGCACAATATGTAGGGACAAGAGTCAGAAATGAATTCCTAATGCAATCTAGGAATAAAACCACAGAAAGGTTGATTCACAACACTATGCCATTAGCACCAATCGCTATAATTTCTGAAGCAAAGGGAAAACAACAAATGTGACCATGTTAAAATCTGTTACTAATGCATATTTATAATATTATGAAATCCTAGGAAGGCTGCATGATTTTTTTTTATGTAAGTTGTGATCAGAAATAATATTTTCTTAACTGTGAATTAGATCTGTTGTCAGACTTAATAGAGAATACATACGTCTGTGAAGTCTTTTGGAAGACAAAACTAAAACAATAAGCCATGCAGCACTAAATGGTTTAGCAAGCATCTCCCAAGTCTATGTAGACAAGAATCCATAGATAGTATCCAAGATACTATCAAGTATCCAGAAATATGTTAATAGGAATGATTTTCTGTGGGACAGTTGGAATCAACAAAACACAAATAAATAGCCATTCAAGTAGATCTAGTTTACAGATGAGAAGTGACACCAAAGAGAGAAGGAATTAATAGATTGTCACCTACTCAATCGGTAGTATTCAATGATGGTTCAAACAGTGTGTTAAATTTGATTATGCACTTTATACAATGAATGATAACAAGACAGAAAGAATGGGTGACGAGTAACAATGGTTTCTAATGCGCATGAACCATCCTGCTTCAAGCTAAATAAAGAACACTGAGGAAAGCTAGCTACTTAGTTTTATGAAGGCAGTTCATATGCAATTCATTCCTCACAAAATGAGTAATACTACTTCTAATCTTTTTGAATGTAAAGTTGACCTTGCAATGGGACTTGGACTCAGCAACAGTTTTTCTTACAAGTGTAAAAGACAGTGGGAACTCATGTTCAGAGAAATTGGAATGCATCCAAAATAAATTCACTTATCCTAGAAGCTGTCACAGAACTAGTGTTTTTAGAAAGGAAGGCTGGAAATCTTTACATTTATACAAAAGAATATGGTTCATAGAATCACAGAATCTGCTGAGTCGGAAGAGTGCCAAAAGGATCATACAGTCTAGGCCCTAGCCCTGCACAAGACCATTCCCAAGAGCCACATCATTTGCCTGCAAGTACCATCCAAATGCTTCTTGGTGCTGGCACCTCTTCTCTGGGGAGCCCATTCCAGTGCCCAACCATTTTCTGGGCATGGAACCTTTTCCCAATATCTGTCCCCTGACACAACTTCAGGCCATTCCCTGGGGTCCTGTCAGTGGTCATCACAGAAAAGAAATCAGTGCCTTCCCCTCCACCTCACAGGGAAACTGTAACTGCAATGAGGTCTCCCCTCAGTCTCCTCTTCTCCAGGCTGAACAGACCAAATGCCTTCAGCCACTCCTCATACGGATTCCACTCAAGGCTCTTCACTATCTTCGTTGCCCTCATTTGGACACTCTCCAATAGCTTTATATCTTTGTTATATTGTGATGCCCAAAACTGCACACAATGTTCAAGTTGAGGCTGCCCCAGTGCAGACCAGAGTGGGACAATGCCCTCCCTTGACTGGCTGGTGATG
Organism: Xenops minutus; assembly: GCA_035221455.1. Classification (NCBI taxonomy): domain Eukaryota; kingdom Metazoa; phylum Chordata; class Aves; order Passeriformes; family Furnariidae; genus Xenops; species Xenops minutus. Next base: position 19,963,740 of record JAWWEE010000158.1, read on the forward strand.
CCTTGCCTGATGCCCCCCGGGACATGGTTATCCCTCCTGGTTGCCAGGGCACTGCTGACTCCTGTTCAACTTGCTATCAAATAGGACCCTTAGGTGCCTTTCAGCAGTGATGCTTTTCAGCACCTTATTCCCCAGTCTGTCTGTACATCCCATGTTGTCCCATCCCTGGTGCAGAATCCAGCACTTTCCCTTGATGGACTTCATATGGTTGATTATTACCCAGTCCTCTGATTTGTCAAGGGCCTCCCTGCTTTTGAGGGAGTCAATAGCTTGTCCCAGTTTTGTATCATCTGCAAACTTGCTTAGAATCCCCTCCAGTCCTGTGTCCAAGTCATTTATGAAGATGTAGAAGAGCACAGGTCCTGAGATGGAGCCCTGTGGAACCCCACTAGTGACAGGTCACCAGTCTAATGTTACTCCTTTCACTATTACCCATGAGCCAATTGCTCACCCACACAATGGTGTTTATCCAGCTGTGATCTGGACATTTTGTCCAGAAGGATCCTGGGAGACAGCATCAAAAGCATTACTGAAATCCAAAAGGATTACATCTGCTGCCTTCTCTTCATCAACTAGGTGGTTTACGTTGTCATAAAAAAACATTGTCTTGGATAAGCAGTCAAAGTTGTAAATGCTTTCAACTTTTCAAAAATTGGAGGAATACATAGAGATAGCTAAGTGCCCCCAAACCCATAAAAGTAGGTATCAAAGAATTAATTATAAACAATACCAAAAGAAAGGATGAAACTGACTCCAGCTGCCTTTTTTTTAGACAAGGACTATGTGTTATAATATAATCTATGTACAGTTTTTTCAGGAAAGAATATGGATATGACCCCAACAATATGTGCACTGCACTTGATCTAATTAACTATTCCTGGCTAGCTTTTGTCAAGGAGAATTTGAACATGGTGCATCACTCATGACCAGCAAGAGTTTTGCCTATTTTAAGCTGAAGTTATTTTACAGGAGATCAAAAATAGGACATTTAATCTGATTTTTTAAATCTATTGCAGTTTTTTTACATCTTAATTTGCTGTATATTTCAGAGAGGTCTATTGCACATGGAATTAAAACCAAAGAATTTTTGCCATTGAAAATAAATTGGAAAGCTATTCCTAGAAGTCTCATGCACTATTATGTCAGAAAGAAGATTCCCTATGATTTAAAATATCAGACTTTTAAGATCCATCTACTGAAAATTTCTAATAATTATGTTATTTTTGAGCAACAAATCCAAATTTCGGATATTGACATTGCTTGTACTTTTGCAATTTTTAGAAGATTGCTCCGCATCTAAGCTATTAGGAATTGTAGAAATGATGGTGAGTAAGCATATATAGAAATATAGTTCTTCTGACCATTACAAATGTTAAACCTTTTTGTAATACTCAGAAAATGCTGTAATTAGAATATCAGTGTTTATATCTCAGATAAACTACTACTAACAGCAAAACATTTTGTCAAATTACCTTTTAAAATTGAAGGCTTTTTATGACTTCAGTGTTTTTCAAAGTGCAACATTGTCAGGAACAGGGAGAAGGTGCTTGCAAGTGTTACACCACAAAATAACATACACTGATGTGCTTGTCAGGGCATACTAGAATTCTTTACAATTTCTCATGTGAGTAAATTTTTTCACAAATTCACATTTATACACTTTTATAAACAGCACAATAACCTTCATATTATTTCTGTAAGGATATGGATGGAAAATAAAATTTTAGATATACAGAACTTCTGAAAATGTAACAAATAAGCTCTGTAGGGTAAATTATGGCTATCAGCAGGTCATATGCCCTGTGGAGTCAACACAGTCTGTGAAAAGCTTATCTAGATTGCCAGATCATCTGTGATGTCCCTTAGAAATAAAGAAGTATCTCCTCTGTACTTCCACTCCACAACATTACATCCTCTGTTTTGGCAGATATATACAATAAATGTTTCATATTTTCGTATTGACTTATGATTTTATTGGGCACTCTGCTTTGAGTCATTACTACTGTGAGTTGATATAAGTGTACCTCTCATATATTGATACTTGAAAAGATTTTGTTAGAGAATTTGACTCAGTCCTCACAAAAGCTCAACTGCTGTGGAGGTCTCTGTGTGTACAATTGCATAAGAAAAAAGTATGTTCTAAAATTTTAACCAAACCTCTCTAAGGCATTATTATTTCAAGCAATCATTTGCCTCCAAACACCAAAATAATGTGCCAAATGATAAATGCATTAATTTACAAACACGCAGTGCTTCTATAGAAGACAAATTGTTACTCTCTCCAAAACTCTAATGAATTACATTTCCTATGTATTTTCAATTTAACAAATGTCCTTTCTTTTTTTTTTTTTTCACACTAGGCCTTTGATGCCTATGACTTAGCCATAACAACGCACAAATTCGTTCTTTTTAGGCTTGCTTATTATAACTCTCCTGAAATTGCTGATCCTGGAAAAAAATCCATTGATTCATTGTACTGTGGGGAAAAAAAGCACAACGATATAAGACTAGAACTAAATATATATATTTTCAAATTAACAAATTGATGTTTGAATGTGATTAAGGAGTTTTATACAATATTCCATTGTATTCAACAGTGCTAGTGAGAACCAAATGAGGTCTACAAAATACATCCAAAAAGGCTGTACCACAGCTGCTAAATTCCTCCACAGTTTTTAACTACATGTTGCAAAAACATCACAAACCTTGTAGAGGATAAACTGTGGAAGTGAGGAAAAAAACAATATAGTTGTCAGTGTGATAAGTTTGAGAATATTTTCTAGATATTTTTTAAACCAGCTTGGAGTGCTCAGTCGTGCTGTGAAAAAATGGAGGTTTTATAAGGTAGACATGAATGCAAGTGGTTGCAGTATAAAAGAGGGAGGTTGAAGCAGCTGTGGTCTCAAAGTTTTCAAGTTGTAATCTTAATAATCAGATCATAACACAGATGAACAGAAAAATCATGACTAGGCAACAGCAAAATGCATAGGCAGATATGAATCTGTTCAGTAGATACAATACTCATTTAAAGCTATTATCACTAATAAATATTATGGCTTTTCTTCCTAATGTCCCTCCCAATTTTTAAGTTAACATATTTGGCCTCTAAAAAACTACCTGTAGTTCAGTACATTAGCCTTCCTTACTTGATGTGGTATACTGTTTTGTAATACCACACAGCTTGTCACAGAGATAACAGTCAGAGCATCAATGTTTAAATATTTACCTTCTGCCTATAATCAGTAGGTATAAGGGTTGAATAATGCACTGCACTTCAAATTAAAAATTTAACCCTGTAATGAAATGGCTGTTATTATTTAATGAGTTTGTCAGTCTACTTGGGATGTCCTCAGAGTCTGACAAAAGCTAGAAGCAAACAGTCCCTTCTGGAAGTGCTAATAACGCGTTCTCCCTCACTTGCTATAGCAAAACATAGCAGAAACAAGGACTGTTGGATAAGCTGTCTCAGTTTCATACAGACAATCCCCCTCCCATCCCTTGCATTCACTTTCCTACATCCTTTCTACTGTCAGAATAAAACATCTTGGAATAAAAGGAGGATCAAGATGTAGTTGAGTCTTTGAAATATCTATGGTACAAAACATTTATTACAAAATATACAAACCATATTCAGCCTAAGCACAACACTTGTTTAATGTAAATACACATAAACTACCCATTTACTTTTATGCCTTCCTATTAAAATTAAAACACAATAAGAACATAGTAGATTTAAGTGCAGGGAAGATTTGCTAAAGTGTTTTTTTCTTTGAGACATAAGACTAAAACATATTAGCATTTTTTTCCTTTAACCTCATCATTCCTTCTAGTTGGCACTCTGGACATTTAAATCTGTAAAAAAACCCAATCCAACCAACCAAACAAAAAACACTACTTAATACTTGAAGGAGGAAAAAAACCCTGAATAAACCAAAAACAAATACCAAAAAGAACCCAACAACATCAGCTACAGAACAGAGTCAAAAACATTTTCTAAAGTCTAAAGAAGGAAAGCAAACCCAAGAGACATACATCACACAGAAAAGTACATCATAATAGCCCAAAAAGCATTCAGTATTGCTTCAATTGGTCTTAAATGCAGTGTTTTTGTCACGGTACTGCTGCTTAATATTGCGACTCACTGTAAAAAGTCCAGTCTATTGGTATTCCTGTCAGAAGAGGGTGCAAAGCACATGTTAAAACTTATCCAGATGCACTCTCAGATCCAGGTTACTCTTCTGTTCTGAACAGAGCACTGGTTTGACTGAATCACAATTCATAGCAGGAGAGAGGAATGCATGCCTGCTCCCTTTGTCATTGGGAAATATACAATATGCAGATATGACATCCGGAATCAACAGCTGAACAATAGGAGAGCAACAGCAGAGATGACCCTGCTACAGTTACAAATGCATATATGCAAGGAATAAGTGTTTCTGACATGGATGGAAGATCTTCATACAGAGAGACTTTTTACCTGCTTGTCAGTCTTTTGTGTTCTTACTCAAGTGGGCATTTTTTGATCAAGTAAGTGCTTCAGTCTAAGTTTGTAGGATCCTGTTGTTTGAAATAATAATAATTTTGTCACTACCCCCAGTAAGGCCAAAACTTCAAAATCATGTGCATGGTTGGGGGTTGGGATTTTTTGTTTGTTTTTTTTGGCTTGACATTTTTGTTTGTTTTACCTACTGCAAACAAATCACAGATCTGGAGGAAAGTTTCTATCATATTGTCTAAAATCATGAAATGTAACTGAGAACACTCTTGCAATGCATTACTAGTGTTATGTATTCTAGAATTCAGAGACTAAAATAAGGTTAAGTGGGCATTCAAGAATTATCCATCTGTCATGGAAAATGAGAAAAATGTGTTCATCTGGAACACTAACATTTATTGAGAGAAAAACGTACTAACCAAAGTATCAATCCAATTGAACACTATCAGTTTTATACCAACTGTTAATTGGATGCAGATGTGAGATAAATTATTTTATGTTGCATTCTGGGACATACTGATGTCTAGGTAAGCATGACTAATTTTTCACTTCATTAGTTAAGAATTTGTTGGTTTTATTGTGGGGGTTTTTGGGTTTTTTTGTTGTTTTTTTTTTGTTTTTTTTTTTGGTCTGCAGGCATATGTGTATTGCATAGAGAAAAAAAATACTAATTCATGTTGTTCAGATGTATTATCTAAATATTTAAGACAAAGATGACTGACATAATATTGATTCATGCATGTCACATTTCACAAGAAACCACTTTTGCAGTATTAAATTCTTCAACGTTTGAGAAAACTGAAAAGAATAAACCTAGGTAGATGGAAGAAATTATTTATTCAGAGGGTGGTGAAGCACTGCAAAAGGTTACCCAGAGAAGCTGTGAATGCCGCATGCCTGGCAATGTTGAGGCCAGGCTGGATAAGGCTCTGAGCAGCTTGGTCTAGTGGAAAATGTCCCTGCCCATGGCAGTGGGGGTGGAACTGGATTCTTTAAGGTCCCCTACAATTCAAGCCATTTTATGATTCTATGATTCTAATGACACGAAGGTCTCAAAGGAGCAGTCAAACACCAAACTGTCAGGTCTGTATCAAGAAAGAATGAAAATGTAGTACTTACAGAACATTACAGAATGTCCCAACCCAACATCTGACTCAGAAAACTTCCATCATAAGCATAGGAGGGTGGGAGTGGCAAAACCAAGACTATAACAGACAAACATATTTTTTGAGACTTTAAAAAATCTGCTGCTGACAAGAGCTTCAAGTAAACATATCATGGAAAACAAAGATAAATTTTTATCCTCCAGAATTCTGAAGGACATGCCTCGAACCCACATTTGCCACCTCTGAATTGCAGTCTGCAAGACAGCAGTTACAAGTTCAGAAATGTTGCATTCAGTTCCCCTCAATGACAGAGAAAGTGTTGAGAAATAATTAGCTGGAAAATTAAGTATCAGAAAAGCCCCAATTTTGCTGGAATCAAAGAACACACACACTAATCAGCATTACAAATTATTGCAGTGATTTATGCAGTGATGAATCTAAACAATACTGATTAGAAGAAACTATTTGATATTTTCACTGTCACCAGGCAATACTCCCTAGAGACACATCAGAAATTCCCATTCAAGCTGCTCTTGCCAAATGTTCCCTTGCCTTGCCTTGCCTTGCCTTGCCTTGCCTTGCCTTGCCTTGCCTTGCCTTGCCTTGCCTTGCCTTGCCTTGC
>JAWWEE010000158.1:19970083-19983915 GCA_035221455.1 Xenops minutus
CTTGCCTTGCCTTGCCTTGCCTTGCCTTGCCTTGCCTTGCCTTCCCTTCCCTTCCCTTCCCTTCCCTTCCCTTCCCTTCCCTTCCCTTCCTTTCCCTTCCCTTCCCTTCCCGTCCTCCCATTAATCTAGTATCTAAAATATCTTATCTTACAGTTTTATCTCATCTATATTTTTCCACAATTTTAGCCATTTTTCTCTCCACAATCAGCAGAGGGCATTGTTCACTTGGTGTGCAAGCAAGAAAATTTATGCTTGTGAATGAAACTACTTCAATTTTTTTCTGTCCCATCTTAGATACTGATTTTGATTATTTTATTATGATCATATTTAATACTAAGCACCTATATAGTAGGCTTTTATAAAAAAAAGTTTGAATATTATTTTTTGAAAAGTACATTTATATCACTGCTTTCATATCCATTTTGCAGACAAGGGGCATTTATATTAGGCTAATTGTCCAAAATAACAATTAGACAGTGATACAACCTTGCTACGAGTCCTTCCTCATGTAAGTTCACAATACAAGAAATTGACAGTTCCCCTATTAGACAGGAACCATATCTGTGTCAAATAAGCTAGAATAACCCTGAGTTGCATAAGCATAAATAGTGGTAAAATGAAAATAATATTTTTGCCATTTAAACCAGTAAAGAAAAGCAGCTTTCTTCCGCAGTCTGAATATATTTGCTTGGTAAACCATTTTCAGTTCCTTACAACATTCATTTTCACTGCACAACAGCAGCAAAACCTGCTGTCTGCACAGTGCTAAGACACAACTGTTCCCATGGGCTATTCCACTGAATTCTTTCTGCCTTTGTTCAATGTTTGCATTGCATTAGGTGCCCTTAGTTACTCAACAAGCACCATCATCTGCTTTTCACCAACAACACCAAGCTTAAATCACATTTTTATGAGCAGTACTGTTTCACAGCTTCAGTGAATGGCCCATTTCAAACAGGCTGCATTGCTCACTTGAAATTTTAAACTGTCTTGTGAAATGTAGGCCAATGTTGAGGGCCCAGCTTGTTAGAAATTGTATCTATGTAGAGCTTCCTTCGCTGAGTTGCAAAGCAAAATTGAAAATTAAAAAAAAAACTCTCTTTACTAAAGTCTGTTTCCAGAAAGAACAGAAAGCCAACTATTTGTCTTTAAAAGGTGTTTAGTAAACAGCCAGTTGTTCTTCAGATATTCTGACCAATAAGTATGTCAAGGGAATGAAAGATGATGTTTTCAGGAAGTACCTTAACAAAAATATATGGATTTATATGAAACTAGTTCAAAAGAATGCTACAGTATTCCACAAGAGAGTTGTATGGGGTTTTTTTCTCATCTTGAGTTAGACACCTTTAAAAAATGTATTATGTACAATTATTGCTTGCCTTTTTTTTTTTTTTTTTTAATTAGACAATGGAGAAAATATATATTTGTTTTTGGTGTGTTTTCTGCAGAATAACTAACAAGAATATAAAGTTTGTTTCTCTGAAACATTCTATCAGGAAAAAGGTAATGGAAGGAAATCCCATGAGTTACACAGAAGATCAGCAGGTGCAGTTTGGGTTACTGGTCCTCTAGCAGTTTTTAGAAGAATGTAATTTTATGATAGCTATCATTTTTGGTTGAAGTCATGTGCAGAAGCTTCACAGCAGGCAGCTCCAGTAAGCCCACAGGTGCCCTGCTTGAGTCCTTGCACACCCCATTCTCACACAGTCTAACCTTACTGGTTAGACCCCAGGTTTCCCGTAGCAGTCTCAGAAGTCTAGTTCCATAAAGCCATTTATTCATGATAGAGTAACACAGAAACTGCCTAAGCTGGTGCTTCTGATGAGGGAAAGGCTTTTATATGCTCATAGTCTACCTGCGCTCAAGTCTTGCTCTTCCTCCCAACTCCTCTGCTCCTGCTGTGTCTCTGATTGTCCTTCCACCCAGCTGGTGCCACCGGTCTTTGTTCTTCTGCTGTGTCTCAGTGTCCACTCACCTGATTGGTACAACGCCTCTTTGTGCCTGCTGTTAACCAAAGGGATGGCAGTTCACGGCTTCTTGTCTTGAGCTGCCACCCAGAGCTCAGTCTACATCTCAATCTGCATCTTGCAAACTGAGCTACCTGGACTCCACTCTAATTTTTGTGGTTTTTTTTTTTCTTTTTTTAATAATGGCATAAGCACTTTAGCAGAAGTCATGACACATAACACATTAATATTATTCTCAGGTTTTCAGTATTTCAGCTGCTGACTTTTGGACTAAGTGTTTTTTTGATGAAGCTGTTGTGTAAAACACTGACTTTGGTCGCAGAAAAACATGTTGGTAGCTATTAAATATGTTTATAAACAGATATATTAAATCTCTTCATCATAAATAAACGTTAGAAAACAAAGAAGAAAGCTAAATTACATTCAACGCTAAATTTCTGTGAAATAAGAGTTAGAGAGCACATGGGTTCCCAGGACTTGTCTCCCCTTCATTTTACATCTATCCTTCCAAGTAATACCTTTGCAAGGAGATTTCAAGACACTAATCAATCAATAAACAAAACTGTTCTCCTGGCCTACCTTTCAGGGGTACAGGATCTACAACAGATCTGCTTTCCAGGCAACCCCATGCTGGCATATTTCTATAAACAGACATGCTCCACTGTTTGCAGAGTTGGATGATAGATAGCTTTATTACTAAATATCTGTATCCCATCTAGTACTTCTTTTAGAGTCTTGGATTCTAAATCATGTCACTTTCTCAATAGCTGCTTAGTGCATGTGTATATGGGGATTGCCTTATACAAAGAGAAAACAGACCAGCAGAGAAATATCTGAAACTGCATAAAGAGGAGTAACTGATGGTAATGGCACATGAAAGAAAGCTCAGGGAACACCAAGATGGTACAGGTCTGCACAGAATATTTAACACTATGAAACAGTTTATTCAGAAATTGCAAACTACATATGCTAAAAGTTATGCAGTTTGTGCTCATATCACCAAATCTGTAATTTTCATTACTTTCAGTACTTTTATATCACTTTTGTTTAGACAAACTCCTCAGGATATACAGTGTCTTTTATATTGTTCATAATACAATGGATTCTTATTTCAACAGCAAACATTAAATGCTCTTACAGGTCAAATAATGTTTGTTTTGTGTTTTTTTTTTTAATACAATAAAAACTATTCACTTTGTTTTCTTCCTACTTTCAATGAAATACTTTATAAATAAAATTAAATTGAAATGAACTCTTGGTTCAGAAAATAAAACAATTGTTAGTGTGTTCTAATTGACATGCTAAAGTGTTGTTTTAATGTTGATTTACTTAAAACTGACTCTTAAGAAAAATGTATTTTGAGGTTTCACATTAATCTTTTCAGTAACCACAAATGCTCAGCTTCAGTGGAGGAATTTTTTTTTTTTGCTGTCTTAGCCACTAGTTCATCTCAAAGTTTAAAACTGAGCTCTGTATTCTTGCCAAATTACTGTCACTGATAGAAAAGCTGCAATTTAGTCTGTCATTTTTCTGAAGAAATGAAGATGAGGAAATCAAAGGAGAATCAAGATTGCTCTTTTACAGATGCCTACAAAAATAAAATTTCATCCCAGGCACCAAAGTCACCAGATACTTTTCAAAATCAAAGATGTGGAAATTAAACTGAGCCACAAAGCTCTGGTTTTAAAATGAGTTGGTTTTAATCTCAGCAATTTCTAGTTCCTGAGCACACTGCCTATACTGAGTCTTAGTGATATAAAATCTTGATATAATCATCAAACTACTATCAAACATACACCAGTACTTTTTAAAACAGCAAATATGGTTTATTACAGAGAAAAAATTGTCATCAGCTGCTGCCTGCTAGAATACATATCCAGTTTGAACAGGAATACCATAATGTGCCCGACTTGAATTGGAACAGCTACATGTAAGTCTTAATATCCCTGCCACTTTAGAAAAGTTAGATGAGTTATAAATTTGTTATAAAATTTGCCTTTTGAAGCCACTACATTTGTTTGAATTTGTTATCAGATAATGAATTGGACAAATCATGTATTTGCATACCACCACACTTGCACTGGAAATATGGCCAAAGATACCATATCAACACCTATACAAAGAACATAAATTACCTGATGGGAAGAAAAAGTTGCCACTACTTGGTCTACCAAGTAGTTGGGAATTTGGTTCTCTCTTTCCCAGACTTCTCAGTCAGGGTAGCTCATATGTTTGATGAGGTATGCAGGAACATCAAATCTATAGTCTGTATGCTAAGAAAATTATTGTAAGATAATATTCTGTCTGGGTCTTTATTTTTGTGCTACAGTTTGTATTACTATTTTGGGTTTCTTTATGTTATTGTTGTGTTTTGCCTTGTGTACTATAACTAGATCAGCACTGTTCCATACACATTCTCCAGTAACCCATCCACACATACTTGTGGATTGAGCATTTTACAGATATATTTATATCTCAAACAACTGAAACTTTGAAAAACAGCTCTAAGTAGACTCAATATTTTTAGACAAGGCTTAAGAGTATCTTTCCCCCAGCTTTTTTCCAAACCCCAGGTATGAAATAATTATGATCTCCAAAGCTGCTAATTGTGCTGTCCACAAACAAAGGATTACGCTTTCTGACAGAGAATAAGCAGCAGGAGCAGACAAACAACTTCCTTTTCAGGCAATTACCACTAATAATGAATAACTACAAAGAAGGACTAGATGGCTCAAAGGGCTTTAAATTAAAATTGTTACTAGGAGGACTGACTTTGTTTCTGTAGTGACCAAACATTAATATCTCAGAACTCAAGAAGAATGAGAAAGTATTTTTTCTTATATTTCATCCTAAACAAATGACCATCATTTTAAAAATGCATCAACACTTCCAGAAAAAGTATAGAAATTGCCCTTTTTAGCAACCTTGAAACGTTGGCATGACCTATACATAACAAACATAGCCTCTTTAGGTCAGGACACATCTAAAGTATTTTGAAGACATTCATCTTCCTCTACTTAAACCATTCCTATTTTCAGAAAGAAAAGTATTTCAATAATCAGGGAGAGGAAAAAGGAAACAAAGTTTTTCAGTACCTAAAAAGAATACTTTTTTTTTCAAACAACACTGAAAGATTATGGTTAAAAATTGCTAATTTCTCATGTATAAATAAACACTGTTTTATTTATAAAAGCTTTTAAAAAAAGTCTCTACAATTTATAAAAGCAAAAGAAACCAAAAATAATGAGACAAAATCTCTCAGACCTATACTCTACATATAATGTTTAAACATTTAAAGAGCCTTGGAAAAGAACAGCAGGCTTTCAACAATACTGTGAAAGTAGTTATGTCCCATATAATTTAGTCCATTTCATGTGTATTCTGAAAATGGAACATCTCAGTTACACAAAATGTGAATGACAGCATCTGTAGAAACCAAATCAGTTATTCAGCTGAGTTCTTAATATACATAAGGCAGATATGGAATGGCAGTGGAAAAGAAAATTCATGAAAATAGGAACTGAAATTTGATGAAATTTTACAGAAATAGAATCAGCTGTGAAAAGTTTAAAACATTTTTTGAAATGTCTTTTGTAATTATACTTTTTGCTTCTTTTTTTTTTTTTAAAGCCTATAACTCTGTATATGTAACTCTGTAGTTTGTATCTGATCACAGAAAATTGTTGTCTTCCCACTTAAAGTAATAACAGAATGTATTAGTACCTCTGGTTCAACATTAGAACCAAGTTTCTGAAAACCACGTCTTCTGATTGAAGGAATAAAAAGAGTCAAAACAGTCACAAATACTATGAAAAGCAACCCGTAAGACAGACTCACTATGAACTCAGGAGATCCAGTTTCGAACCCTGTGTGGCATCTGACTCGACTCAAGAGTTAACTTTCTTTGCTGAAGTGTGCCTAAGAACACTGTGGAGATGGCATCTACTACAAGAGAGATGTCACGAGGCATTAAGTCCTTGAGATTCTGTATGTGGATGTGCTAAAGAAAGTCATATATATTGTTTACATAATTAAACCAAATAGGCTTGTGATGTTAATATTAGGAGAATATCAGCAGGCAAGATACTATATCAAGTAATTCTAAAATACAGTCAGTTGTGCATGTCATTTGCTATATAGATTCACACACATACTTTGGATTACATAACAGTATTTATTATATAAGTCTGGAGAACGTTTGACATCAAAAGTTTGTTCAACAAACTATACCTGCCCTGAAGGTGAGCAATTTGCACACTGATTCACTCAACTTTGTATACTTTAACATGCTAAATGTAAGGACTCTTATTGCCAAGACTTTTCAGGGTGTAACTTGAGCTGCCCAATAAGCTTTTTGTGGACAGAACTCAGAGCCCCAAAGATGACAGGGGACCATCCCGGCAGAAATGCAGGTGATCTGGGTCAGTTATATTGAGTTACCAATTAAATACAGCTTTCCTGTTCAGTGGAGTTTTGTTTCTATAATTGCAGGGATCTTACAAGAATCTCTGAGGGAATATGGCTCACAACTGCCATTAGAAATCAATACCATCAAAAATACTATTAGCAATGAAGCTTTAAAAAAACCCAACACACAACTCAATTAAGCTTCAAGGACTACAATCTCACATATTTTAGTCTTCTCACGACACACTGCTGAAGTCAGAGAGCTACCAGTGAAAGCTGCACTTTCTTACATTGCAGAAGAACGTGGCCTCTGAGATTAATATTCAGCACCCACCCAAACTTGCCTTAATCACTCCTTAATTTAGATGGCTTTTTACTTGGTTATCCCTTCGCTGCATCTGCACTGGATAGAAATGAGGAGTGGGGAGTGGAGAATGCCTAACAAATCCATGCACATTCAGCAAGTCTATGAATATGCAATACAGCTTGCAATAATACCTAAGTAATTCTTCCATTATGAATTCAATCCAATTCTACTATTTGATTTCAGAAATGGATTTTGAACACAGGGCCTGTTTGAGTAATCGTATCCTCATTTTCCTATTCTTTTCTATTTAAATGCTGAGTGACATAGTTCTGTTTGGGAAAGTAGTGATTTCATTACACCAACAGAGGGAACTGCCATTCCAGCAAAGTGACAGGAGCCAAATTGGCCTGAAAAAAAGTATTTCTTCCTAGACTGAAGAGATCCACATGAGAAATTCAAGCAAAGTGTCACTCTCAGACAATGACGGCAGGATTACAAAAATCTAATTAGCTGTTTCATTAGCTGAATCCTATCTGTGGAGACAGCAAACAATGGGTATTCGGAAGCTGTCCATCCATTTTTAATACAGGCGCTGTCATGGAGATACTGGGTCTAATATATTCTCTGCATTGCCTCTGTTTGCAGAAGACTTTAAGGAGCTATTTCAACTGGTTTGCTAGAAGTAGTAAAGATTTAAAGGTACAATGCATCTCTAGGATCACACTCGGCCTACATCCTACTGAAACACTCCTCATTTCCTACTTTGCCATATCATTTAACTGATTGCACTTCTTTTTCAGTCTGTTTGGACAGCATCAGAAAAGCTTCAGAGCTGAATACATATACTCAAATCTCCTAATAAACAAGTCTAATTAAGATTAATTGAACTGTTGGAGGTAAATGAAGATAGCATCCACAAGAGACTATTAATTTTTGAAAGACTAGGGTAGAGTAGGCACCTCTTCCTTCCCCTTATCAATTTTAATATTTTAATTACCATCATCAACTCCATTAACCCATTATCAAAATATTACTGATGGAAACAAGCACTGAATTTCCAGGCTGAAATAGCAGGGATATTTCACATGAATATATCTATATACATATATCTGCATATATAGGCCGCTATTTATTCAAAGTTCCAAGGTACTCCAGATCTTGCTTCATCTAGAGCAATTTGTGATTGTAGTAGCTTTTCAAATTAACCACGTAGACTCAAGCATTTCAGGCCAACATCTATTGCTCTATCAGTCAATGTTATTTTCTGTTCAAAGCACTTATTGTTGCCAATACCACCAGTAAAAGATAGTTCTTATATTCCAACTAAAGACACTTGGTCTGCTTACACTGCAAGCAGACTAACTTACAAAACTAAACTGTTTGAAAAGTAGGAAACAAAAATCAACCATTTTTACATCTACAGGACAGAAGAAAACCAGGGAAATATATTTCTGTGATCTTTGTAATATGCACTTTTGTACTTGAGTAAGCCCTTTTTAAAGCATACTATAACATCACAAAATGAAGTCTTTTCTCAGCTGAATACTTCTAAGCTTGCATGTTCTCTTTATATTTAACTCGGAGAGAAAGTGATCAATGTTGCGATTTTTTTTGTTTGTTTGTTTTTAAATGATAAGAGAAACTCAGATATGGCAAACTGAAGATACCAGCCCAAGTTTCAGGGCCATTAACATTACTAAAGCATTTCAAATAGATCCCAACAGGAAAAGTAGCTACTGATCTAAGAAGAGTAACTGTGAACTAAAGTTAAAAGCCTAAATTTGAAGTAATAACATTTTGTCAAACAGCAGCAACACAGAAAAGGTTGAACACTATTCCTTTTCATGAATTTCATTTTTATTGTTTCCTTCTTTCATGAAATACTTGAAAATAAAAATTTGCAGTTAGGAGACATTATAGTGAACAGTCCTACAGTAACAGCAAGACTTTACAAATTATATGGCTGTCTACATTTCTGTTGTTCCATTATTATTTTCTCAAAAGTACAGAGCAACTTAGTATTCAAAGATAAATTCATTCATTCTTAAAGAACTGACTTACAATTAGGCAATAGCTGAATGACAAAAATGTGTAGAAGCTGCTTGGGGTGAAAACAGAAACTTGACATCATAAATAAAATCCATCTTACCTGTATTCTGAAGAATTTGAGGAGAAACTAAAACTGTATCTGGAAGGAGAAGGAGGGCATTTAGACAGTATCTTAGCAAAGGCTAAGTGAGTGCGGTTAGAAGGAAAAAACAACAAAAATATTCCAAAAATTTAAATTTATTCTCTGTCATCAAATACAAGTAGTATGTCAGGAAAGGAATTTAACTCTTAAAAAGCTCAAGTGTGGTCCTAGGTTAGTGTCATACATATAGGAGAGAATTTCCCTAAAAGGAAAGACCTTAGGATGCATCTGTACTTGGTTTACAAAACTACAGAAAACTTCAGAAATCTACAGAAAACTTTCCTTCCCAAAGAGACAAAGGTGCATTCTGTGAAGTTTACATTCAATTGCTATCTCTTAATAGAGAAGATTAAAATAAACAAACCAGAAAAAAATCAGAATCAGGTTGAAATGAAGCTAACTCTGGCTTTGTCTTGATTTTCTACTAGACCTCCTTTGACCACAGTCCAAGAAGGGAGAACTTTAGAAAGCAGGTCCCATACAATTCCCTACAGAAGGTCCCTCTGGGCTTCAGTTTAAAGGAAGAGTCACTGCTCCTCACCAACTAGTACAAATTGGATGATCTAGTAATAACCAGTGAAAGACAATAATAACTGAAGGAGGTGAGTAACACAGTATATATGTGTTTTTGAAATGACAAACACCCTTTTCAGGAACAACAGAGCCTAAAGGAAAAACCTGTGCAATTAGGTGGCATAGGCTGTGCAGATTCATACCAACTTCTGGTCTGAAAAAGAACCATAGCTAACAAATTTTAGAGAAGGAAGGAACATTTTAAAGACTGCTGCTACTGCATAGGTTAAAACTGGAAATAAAGCAGAAGACATGGATTTGTAAAGACATTGACAGCAGCCAGGAAGGCTTGGAGAGAGCATATTAGAAAGTAATTATGGTTTTGTAGTGTATTTTGTGGACATAAAAACGTCCCACTGACTGTTCCAATGAATTTCACTATGGTGTTCATGTTGTGTTTGAACATTTCTACTACCTTTTCTCTATATAAATTTAGTAATTATTAATAAAATAGTTCCCAAGTCACACACTTTCATCCATTTTCTTTGCCATTCCTGTTGCTTTTTACACAAGGCAGTAACTCTTTTTTACTTTGTCTTTTGAATGTAATTTTTGACTGTGGAATCCATATTTCTACTTTAGAAAATGTAATTTACAACGAACTGGTTTAGACAAGTATCCTGCCATTAGGGATCTTTTACCATCTTTGCTTTGAAGTAGCTTAATCACTTTTTTTCCATATAATTGGGAGCTGTAAGTTTTGACTACAAGATTCAAATATATTGTCTTAAGAATTCTCAGCATCTACTGTTTGTAGTTAACTTAGGGACAGAAAAATACTGCTAAGTAGTTTAATTGCTTTTATTATAATTCCCTCAAAATTATTTTTATAATGAAAATTTAGTTGTTAGTTCTGGAGATACTGGGACAGAACAGAATCCACCTCATTATCTCATCTGGCTCTACAGTGCAAACAGAAGTGAAAACTCTGTTCTAGAAAGAAGAACAATCAGATACACTACCTGTTCTAATTTTCTTGAAATAAATATTCCAAACATACTGTTTTCATTTGGGCTGATTTACAGTCAGTCAGTATGCTCCAAAGAGCTCCTCTTGTTTACATCACCAGTTCTGTTGTTTGGATATTTTTTAACTTTGTTTTGTTATCTTATGACTCAAAATTACCAACATATAAAGAGTTCCCAAAGACATGATAATGCCTGTCAGCTCTTCATCCCCACGGAAAAGTCCAGAAACTTTTCCATGTGTCCACAGAAGCTCTGCAATAGAATACCTGAAAAAAAAATTACTGTTCTACTCTAAGGCAGAATCTGCTGCACTAAAAGGCTAAATGTTTACTTGTCATGTTGTGCCATTTGTCTGTTCTCCACAAAACATCATGTATACCATGTATATCAAGCAGATGTCATAGTAAAGTATACTAACTTTTGCAGAGAGGGATTTAGGTAATACAAGGCTCTCAGTAAGCTAATGAACTGAGCAACTTCTTTCAATTACAGATGTCTTTCAGTATTTTTATCTGCCTCTAATTCATTTTTTTTCAATTATTCCCTGGTATGAGTAGACAGGACAAAAGAATATTGTCTCTTAGAATGTAACTCTTGAATATATTCATCCCAGTATTTTACCCATTTGGCAGTCCATTTAAAGAAAAGTAAGGGAAGAGGTTTAAAAATAAAATGGAAAATAGAATATTGACCTACCATGGGAAGGAAAAAAAATTACAACCAATCATTCCTTCAAATTCTGTCATCAAAGCAATCTGGGAAGTTCCAAAGCATTCATAGAGGCAATCATAATTAGTTTAATTTCAAATACTTAGATGTACATACAAATGATTCAGCTAATAATGCAGTTCCCTTTCTGCCTGTAAAACTACTTGCCTGGTGCTATACCCATCTAAGATGAAGAAATTCACCCAGTGGAAGGAGATGAAACCACAGCTATGATTTCAGCATTCTCATCTGCTGTCATGTTAATTGCAGACTTGAGGTCAAAAAATATTCTTTGCTTTGTTAAAAGGAAAAGTAACAAACAGTCACAATGGAAACTGGTACTTTCTGCAAAAGGTTATTAAGAGAAGTAGAGTTCATCAGTCAGGATATTTGAAATGGAGATTACGATGGAATTAGTAGTCCCCACAAATGTTTCAATTCGCAATCAAATTAGCAGCTTAAGGTTTAGGGAGAGAATTAAAATATATTGTATCTTCAGTCTTCATAATTTTTCATTCCTTCCTTTTATTTAGGAGATAATAGTTAAATGTGATTTGAAATGGTATGTAATACATTACTGCTTAGAAGTGTTTCATGATTTTAACAAGAATAATTAGATCCTCTGATATTATTTGAAACCACACTACTATAACCTCTATTAAAGTTGGGGGGGGGAGGGGGAGGGGGAAGGAAGGAAAAGAAAAGAAGAGAAAGATGAATTTGTCTGTTTCATTGGAAATCAGAGTAAAATTATCTTTAGAGAGATAGATTCTATTTTTATTGCCTTAGATGTCTAGGGAAATCTCATTTCATGCTTCCTCTACTTTTGACTAAAATAAGATTTCCTAAAGAAATAGCTTCCAATGGCATTTGTTCAGTGACAAAAATGTAAAGTGAAAATTAAATTTCAGGGAACTGAAGGCAACTGACAGGGCCCTCAAATAACATGGAATGGAAATTTAAGATTAGTTAGAAGGACATCTGAATCACTTCTAATACCACAACACAACTGAACAATTAAAACTATTCCAAAACTCTCTCGAGTGCATTGCTATCACTGTTCTTCAGATGCTGGAGTTCACTGACAGAGGACGGAAGGAACTCGGAAGGACCTGCCAGCAGCAGAGCTGCATGACTGCCAGCTGTTACTCTCTGAAATCAGTGGTTGGCCATGGACATGACAGCAACAGATCTGTAGGCTGCCTGATATTTTATGAAATATAAAAAGTAAGAAAGTAGAAAGGAACATAGGAAACTATATATAAATATATGATTTAAAATCAACCCTAAACAGACAGTTTCTCTAAGTTAATTAGACCTGAAGCAAATGATAGCTCATATCCTTTGTTTAAAATTCTGAGTTTTTCACAGACAGATTTGTATGAAGAGATCTTTTTCTTCAAATTTGTATGACAACATCGTGCTCTTTGAAAACTTTACTAAAGCTCTCACATCTGTTTCTTTTTCTTTAAAAAAAGCTCTCCTTTATTGAATGATAAGAAGGATCACACTGAGAAAGAGATGCTGCTATTAAGATTTTTGGAATGAAAAGTAGCAGGCCTTGAAAGAGATCTTTTTAATTCATGCTGCTAAATTGAGGATTAGCCTTCATTCTTTTTCTGTTTCTAATTCTTTCTTTTAGCTGCCACATATTCTAAAGAATATAAAACCAAAGTTAGAGCTGGTCTTTTTAGTAATAATAAAAAAATACTCCTTTACTAAGTTCTTCCATCCTCAGATAAAGAGTGACTTTCTGTATCTCTCTCCGTAAGAGAAAAAGGGAGATTGATAGAAAGGTGTGCAATGCATATGTCTTAAAATATAAGAAGCCTTAAAATATGAATGCTTAAAAACAACAAGAGACTAACATATCTATAGGATACATTGCTTTGTTTCACCCCAGAAAGTAGCAAAACAAAGATTTCTCCACCAGAAGCCACCTGCAGATTTCACTTCCTGTTACACAAGTGTGGCAATGTCCTACTTTAACTTTGCCAGACAGACTTTTACTATTACAAATGCATTCTAATACAAATTCTCAGTCTGCTTCATTAGTTATCTTTTCCTCTTCATATATTTCCTCTAATAGACTCAGAAAATTAATAATTTACAATTTTTAGCTTATCTTTTTTAATCTCTGCTCCCAGTATTTACAATAGTAATTAGCTCATTAAGCTTATAGTTATGACTTCTCCTTTCCTCTTTCTTAAAATTAACAAAAATCCAGTGAAGCCCTTTAATCTAATAGACAAAATCATAAGATCCAGTGATTGAAAGGTAAAGTTAGAAATACTTAAATTTAAAATAAAGAAATATTCCAATTGACAATAATAGCTTAACATTGTAAAGAATCAAAAAAGTATTAGAGCTTACAAAGTGAAGGTTATTTCATCATGATTCAAAGCTATTTATCAGAAACATTTCTAAAAGATAGCCTATAGTTTGGCCCCCAGCTGTTGAACTCTGTCCTTTTCACAAATTAAGATGCAAAGACTAATGTCCTTTCCTCAAAAATTGCCAAATAAAATACTAAGGCTTTCATAATCATAATATTATCATATACGCACCTTTCAAGTAGTCAAGCTGTGGGTTAAGTGTTAGACATTCAGAAACACGTGAATTGACTGCATAGTATGTTGCCGTAAGGTTTTCATGAATTTGTAGATTTTTATACTTCTAGGTAGTTTTTCACATATAGAGCAGCTAACAAC
>JAWWEE010000158.1:19984499-19999580 GCA_035221455.1 Xenops minutus
GTAAAGAACTCTTCTCTACTTTACCCACATAAAGTTGTCTTGGAAAGTTTTTTTCCCCTCTCCTTAAGGCAACAGTGGATTCAGATTTAATCTGGCAAGGTTTACTAGCTCAACTGTGTTTTATGGCTGAAAAACTATGATTTTCCTAAGATTTGAAGAATAATGAGTTAGTGAATCCTACTATAACTGTGCTGACTTCCTGCTTGACCAGCTTGGATATCTATGTATCATGGTCCTAGGACTTCTGCAAAATCGAGGCAGAGGCATGTCACTGTCTGAACTTATGGTCTACTAATTGTCAGTGTGGATCCAAGCTCTAACTGGGATATATCACAACTGCAAGTTTTTGATGCAGATTTCCAGGAAAATTGCTAAGTTGTAATAAAGAACTGTGAGAAAGTACATATTAGATCCATACAAGATAAAGAAGTACGATGGGTTTGGCTGGGGTAGAGTTAATATTCTTCACAGTGGCTAGTATGGAGTTATATTTTGGAAACTGTTGATATTACAGAGGTGTTTTTGTTATTGTTGAGTAGGGCTTACACAGAGCTAAGGCCTCTACTGCTTTTCATATTGCCATGATGACAAGTGAACTGGGGGTGCATAGGAAGGTGTGAGGAGACATAGTTGGGATAGTTGACCTCAACTGACCAAAAGGTATTCCAGACCATATCATATCATGCTCAGTATATAAAGTAGAGGGAAGAAGGAGGAAGGGGGCAATGTTTGGAGTTATGGCATTTGTCTCCCTAAGTAACCGTTAAGTGTGATGGAGTCCTGCTTTCCTGGAGATGGCTGAACACCTGCCCCTTAAGCAGTGAATTAATTCTTTCTTTTGCTTGATTGCACATCCAGCTTTTCTTTTGCCTATTGAACTGTCTTTATCTCAGCTCTTCTGATTCTCTACCCAATCTCACTGGTGGGCAAGTGAGTGAGTGGCTGCTGCTCAGTTTCTGAATGGGGTTAAATCATGGCAGGAAGGTAAAACCAAAGACAGGTAAACTTGACAAGAAGAGGATTGTGAGCAGCTCAAGCATTCATCAGGAAAAATGCTATCAGAAAAAGTTACCAAAGCGTAAAACAAAAAAATAGAGAGTAGGAAGAGACCAGCTCAGCAATGACAAGGCTCAACCTGATCCAAGGAGCACAGGAGGCTCACTCTTCCCCATCTGATCAATAACACTTGGGGAAAGATTCATTAGGTGTAGTACAGGGGTGGTGAATGTTTAGTGCCTAGCTACATTATGTGTTGTCAGTAGCTGTTTTTAAATTATTAGTATTTTTAAATTATGTATATCTTGCACATGGCTTTGTACATGTCCAAAAGTAACCTGAAAAAGGATGGTTGCAATTTGTTTTTTTTAGATCAGTCTGGTGCCTTTTGCACACGAAATTTGGTACTGCAAGTTCAAAGAGAGCTAAACAGCTCCATAAGAACATGTAGGGACAGTATTGTTGAACCAAACCAACGCAGTCATCTGGTAACTAAGGCTGAAAAACCCAGTGTGAGAATATATGTAGCTCTTTTAAAGTAGGTTCAAAGTGCATTTTTCAAAGCTGAGCATGGTACTATGACCAAAGAGGTTCCTGTTGAAATTCATCAATGATTTAAAACTAACCCAACTTTCAAGACTTGCTCTTACACGTTTTTAAAAATAAGGCAATATATTCTAAGGTACAAAGCCTCAATCTTTCCTCTGAGCCTCTCACTTCAGTCAGTGAAGACAGATTTTGACTTTATTTAGGAAGGGTTCTTTTGTAATCTCCATTGGAAGAAAAAATGCAGACAGATCAGTAAATACATTTTAGGCAGTATTTAAATTACATATTTATTATGTTCCTTAGAGATTGAAATGGCTTGCTTGGAGCTGTTCCAGTGTGCTATGCAAATCTACTTTTAATGTATTTTATGTAATAGCAGAACAATAGGACTAAGAGATGGAAAAGACCTGTTAGGTCATCCTATCTCTCTCTCTTCTCAGGCAGGATTGTTTCTATAAATGTTAATGGTCTTGGGCAAAGCAAATCAAAGTATATTTAAAAAATTCCTTTTGAGTGTACCTGCTTCTGATCATGATCCTTCTGCTTGATGTCAGAAAATAGTTACCATTCAGAAAGTTTTTTTAAATTTTGCCATTCTTATCCAAATTTTAGGATTTAAAAATGAAACACAATTTTAAAGCTACAGCAACAAATAAAACACAAGTCCAATGCATTGGTTTTTATATCTTTCTCATAGCACTATCTCCTAGCTAGTAACCTTCAATTACATAGGGTACATAGCATCTAAATTATACCAGAAGATCAACTGTAACTTACAGATAACAGAAACTAAACCTGGCCACGTCCTTGTGGTCCTGTTCAGCCTTACTGGAGTTGTGCCTTACCCTGGTTTCTGTCCCCCTTTCTCAGACTGGCATCCAAGCCTGGCCTTATCTTTCCTGCCATCACAGAGGTGTCTGATGTCCTAAGTTGGGTTTGCTCTTGGATGTCCTCAGTAGGGGTGGTGGGACAGGTCTCAGACCCCAAGGAACCCTCAGTACCTGCAGTAGACTGACAGTTTCTGTATTATTTGTCTTGAGAAGATGCAGATCTGCAATTTAATACAAATCATTTTTATGACTTCAACTATGCAATATTACCAAGTTTATGCAGAATTTTACAGGAAATAACTTGTACTAAAAATCCATGAAAAAGAAAATTAAGTAAAAACTAAACTTAATAATTTTACATTCTAAGTCAATGGAAATCAAGAGTGTGATAGCACAGATTGAGACTACTGCTTTCCTCATTTATTTTTGCTTTTGTAATCAATTTATTTAGTTTAGAAATCTTAGCCAAAGCTGATATTTACCAGTGATATTTATAACACCACTAAGAATGCACACATTTGAAAAGAGTCACCTTATGGCTCATTTTTATTTTAATTCTATTCAGTTTCATGGTTAGATTTTCATGGCATAGAACAATGTAGTTTCTAACCCTCCCCACAATATTGTATTTTGCAACAGAATAAGAAAAATCAGGATGGCACTGACATTTATCCATAATAATGGCAAAGGTGCTTTAATTGATGCACTTAGTAGTTGGTTCAGACTGGTTAACATGTAAAAAACATAACACAACGGTGTTTAGTCTGTAAGCAAACCCAGAAAAAACTATTTTTATTATATTAAAAATTAGTTCAAAAGTTTACTCATTCAAACCATAAACTTTTTCTTACATTAGATCATTCAGGACATGAATTTAGACTAGAAAATGGCCACCAGTGAGATAGCTTTTGCTATAAAGTGGGTAACTAGAAATTATGAATGTTTCACTACCACTGACTCTGGCCACTCTGAACAATTTATGGTACTTAAATTCAGAGTCATGAAGACAATTGTTACGGTTACTTCATAGACAATGGTGGATTCACCTTGGCTAGACACCAGGTACCCACCAAGCTGCTCCTATTTATCCCTCTCCTCACCAGGATGGAGGACTAAAAAATAACCAAAGGGTCATAGGTTGAGACAAAAACACTCACCAAGTACCATCAATGACAAAAGAGACTTAACTTGGGGAAATCAATTTATCAAATTGCCGTTCAAAAGTCGAATTAGGGTAAGCAGAAATACCAATTTTTAAAACATCTTCCCCAACCACTCCATTCTTCCTGTGATCAACTACACTTGCAGTTTCTCTACCTTCTCCCTCTTGAGATATTTTTTTTTCTTTTTTAAATACAGAGAAAAGTAACTTCTTTTTTTTTTTTTCTGCCACATTCCAGTGGTGTGGTGGTTTAAAGGTAAACCAGCTGGAGAAATGAACCCAACATGAGAGATTACAAGTCAGAGTTAAAACTTACTAAAAAGATTAAAATAAATACAGTGATACAGAGAAAAAACTGCTATTAACCCACACACTCATATTATAACCCAGCACCCTTGGACATGAACAGAACAGTGTTCATCAGCCCCTGTGCGGAGCACCACGTGGTCCCTCTGAGTAAAAAGTAAAAGGAAAGAAAACCTGTTGGTGAGGATGATGATTGCAATTCTGCAAAAGTAATGATTGCAGTCTTGTTGAGAGTGGCAGTCACAGTCTTGTTGAAGTTCTTGTCCTCCTCTGGATCTGATGAGGGGTACCAAAAATCCCAAAACCCAAAGATTGTACAAGGTCAGTTTCAGGCCCAGCACCTCCCCCAGGGTGAGGAGTTTCACAATGGATAGTTTAACTCTGTGAGTCGTGAGATATTTTTGGAATCTTTGATGGTCTAGGTCTTTGCAGTTGCCTATTATCAGTCCATTATGGCCCATTAGCAGAAACCCCTCAGGCTGGGTGTGAAGGTGTTAATGCCTCCCCGGAGCGGAGTTACTACAGCTGAGTCATTGGTGTGAAGAACACTCCCCTGCCTCCTGGGTTCTTTAGCACTCAGCCTGTAGCCTGAGTGGTCAGGTGTGCCCTGGGCAGCTGCTGCAAATGATCCATTATTAACAGTTCATCAGAAATGACACAGAGCATGTAGAATACATAGTTCCTAGTGAAGCTGGGCCATAGTACAAGAGAACTCAAACCACAGAGATAGAAGAAGCAAGCAAAATATGTTATACTTCTATAGTTAAGACACTGATGTGGGAAGGGTCATTTTCTGTTTGGTATTGTAGATCTTAAAAAATGCAGAGGTAAACAAAAACTAGGATGGAAATCCAAATATGAAAAAATTAATTTTCTTGGAAGTTGACTACTTTTTACTGCATATCTGAATGAAAGACTTGAAATGCCTTGTACTGTTTAGAACTTCTAAAATAAAGAACTCCATCAAGAAGGGAATATAGTCTGTGAGAAATCAGTGTCTCCAGTTTAGTTAATTGCTGATCTTTTTTAGAGTAAGTTGTTTTTTATGCTGTTTCACAAAGTTTCTACATTGCACTGTCACTGACCTTGGGGTTTTCATTCTCTAACTTGGCAAGCTTCTGCTGTTGTGTAGGCGTATCAGAAGGTGAATCATTGCTGTTCTTATATCATTGCTTCAAGGAAAGTACTCAAGACTGAGAGGTAGCTTGGGCTAGGATTACATAAGAGGTGGGAATGGGGATTTCATAATGACTAAGGAAAAGCATTTGACTGTAGTCACTCAAGCATGTAAGCACTGGTGAGATGTGCTAGAATAACCCATTTGCAGAGACATCATTCACAGATTATTGCCATGCTGACTCAGCAATGTCCTCACCACAAAATGACAGCAATACATTTCTTAGAGGTATGTAGAATAAAAGAAATCTGGTGAATAAAGCTCAAGTCACCAGTGGTCAAATTTGTCACAATTAGGAAAAACTCAACCAATCCATTGATATAAAAGTATATCAGAGAATATAAAACTAGAATATTGGATAAAGAAAAAAGTCTCAAACATCTAAAACGTCAACACAGAAATACTCCTAATGTTGCTCTATGTAGCTACCATGCAACATATTTCACACAATTTCCTTTTGTGTTCTTTCAATTAAGACATGGTGCGTCTGGATCTTACACATGGAAAAGTACCTTAAAATTCACCTGCAGTATTGGTTTCTTCAAAGAACAGTTTTAGAATAAGACCTTTAAAAACAGTATGTCTGTCTGGTAGTGAAAATTTTAACTTTTATGTACACCCAAAGTGAAGATAACTCAGTATTATTTAGGGGGAAATTTTGTGCACCATCAGAATAGATGCAAAGCATAATGTATTGACTTGATTTGTTGTTGTTTTTTTGTTTAAGAAACACACTTGTATGGAATATTGCTACATATACAACACAGTATATGGTAATTAGGTTTCTTGAAAGAAAGCTTCAGTATAAATAGGAATTGAGGAGAGATAATGCATAAAACAGATAATACATAAAACAGATATTAGATATAGCTCATTTAAGTATCCAAAGTAGAAGCATTTAAATGTGCATATTCTTCCTGTTTTATTCACAAATTAACTGTCCTTGCTCTAATATTTGAATACCTTTGAATAGTGCATTAAACAATATGACTAGCATTTACAGTGAATTCCCTTTCTCATTCTTTTTCCCAAAGGGAGAATAGAGTGTGAAAGACATCACTGCCTAAGGAAATGCAGTCAGCTATGTTAGTTAATTCGAATACAAAAGTAAATGTAAAGTGATGAGAATAGGCAAATATCTTTCTGAGTTTTAATACAATATAAAAGGATATGTAATGTATGCATATCAAAATAAAATTTCTGACTTAAAAAAATCATAAGACTAAGCTATTAAAACAAAAAGCTACTTTGACTTTATTAATAAGAGGTCACTAGGCAATTCCAACTTTTAAGGTGTAGTATCACTGATTTAAGTGTTGCATTGGGTGCAACTGGCGAACAGATAAAAGTTAGGTTATAAGCATTTTATTAGTGGAGGAGGAAGTTCAAAGACGAGAAATGCTCAACTTTCAGACACTGGCATGCGACAGCTTCCTTAAGCAGAGGAAATCTTGTGAATCATAAGATAAATAATTTTATGAATTGAGATCTTTATCATCACCAAAATTCTGGTATGGTATAACTCAGCACCATGACTAACCAGTTTGAGACAACACTAATCCAGAGAGAGGAAATTTTAGGCAAGTTCCTGTTAGTCCAGTCAAAGCTACTTGGTACAAAGTAACTCCAAGCAAGAGAGTTATTGCACAGCTTGAAATTATGGTTCTCTGCTGTTTACCATACAACACCTGCAATTTTTCCTGGTCATCAGAGAGAGAAATATGGTAATGGTTGCATTACTGAAGTTAGGGTGGAGGGAGGGTGTTTTTATGTATTTCTGTGCTTGAGATACGACAGATAATGCAGAAAACCAAAATTCATTAGGTTTTCCTCTTCAGTGCTTATCAAAGAATGAATTGGAAAAAGGCACTATTTTAACTAGAAATATTGCAAAAGTTTGTTTTCTAGTAAAGACATGAAATCTGCACTTAAAAATGACTGATTCTGGTATGTTATACAAAAGCCCATTTGAGTAAATGGATCATTAATATAAATCCCTTTTCAAGATAGGAGGCAAGATGACAAAGCAAAAATACACTGGTAAGAAGAATGGAGGGGGAAAAAAACACTAAGGCACAGTGTTGTAACAGAGAAAAGATGCGAGAAATTAGAAGTTGTCCCTCAACAATTTCTATCATATAAAACTTGCATGTAAGTTTTGGTACTCAAGTGTGAATTCAGTGATTTTATGTCTCACAGAGAAACCACATTAAATTGCTTCAGATATCATGATGAACTAGGCCAATAAAATCTGGTATCCATATAAATATCAGTCAAGAGATACAGAAATATATACTTTAAGCTTTAAATCTTAACAAACATTTAACATTTGGCAGCTAAAGATGGAATGCAAAGTGGAATCCCAGCTTTGCCTACTAACTAGAGGATCATGTTGGATCACATACTTATGGTCACATGAATAGTGCATTGGTATAATCTCTTTCAGGCTAGAGAATGTTATCCTGTATAACTTCTAAATTGATAAAGAAAATTATTCACCATTCCTGTACATCCTCCCACAATTATTTCCATAGGCACATGATTACTCAATCTGTTACATTTTCTTCTGAGAGAAATATTAGTGTTTGAGTACCTTGAAATGAACTGATAATCCTGTAGATAGTCACATCTGTATTTGTAATTTCAATATAATACTAGAGAGTGATCCCCCTCTCATGCGTATTGGGTATCAGGAAAAGAACAATTCAATTTCCAAACACTTGGACAGTTAGACTCTATTTCCAGAAAGCTGCATCTACTCTATGCTTTCTTCAAAGCAGAGAACTATCATAAATAGCTTTGCTTGGCTGCTTAGTGTTGCCATTATGCAGTATTGCATATGACAATTGAACACTATTGATTTACCATCAGTTCCTTTCTTTTCAGCTCAGCTGAGGTAGAGAAGCTGCTGACAGGTTGTGGATTTGCCAGAGTGCTTGTTGATGGCCGAGGTCCTTAATCCACTTTGCTGTGTGGTCTAAAATTGTAAAAGATAAATTGACATTGACACACAAGCTTACAGCTTGCCATCAGTCTACACTGTCCTCTTGTCATGTGCTTCATATGCTCTGATAATCATCTCCACAGCAGTGATGAAGTTTTTCTTTAATATGAAAGACAGTGCTAACGTTATTAATGTAACTGCAGGAAGTCACCAGTTTTGTGAACCTCGTATTTTTTTCCCTTCCCCTTTCAGTAGTTAGCTAAAACCTTCTGGGCACAATGAAGGCTGAAGGATGGGAGCACAGGGTATCTGGAGGAAGAAGCAGAGGAAGATGAAGTAGAGCAAGAGGGGAGGGAAGGGTTGAATAACAGCAGAGGTTATTGTTGCTGAAGAGCATAGGGAAGGACACTTGATACTAGTATAACGCACATTTGAATCAGATGGTAATCAAAACCAAACAAAAAACACTAACAGCACCAATTTATAGATGTTTTATAATCAGAATCATCTGAAAAAGTTGAAATGAGGATTTGACAGCTGTTACTTTCATTTAAATGTGTTCAATCTGAACTTATTTTACATTTACACTCATTTTTAAAGGCACTAACTAACATTTGCTTTCTCAAAGTCATAGAGAATTGCTGCATCAGATTTTAGTACACAAACAATGTAGTTCATGATCCACATTTGATTTTTTCTCTTCAGAGGAAATTTTTATTATCTACCCTAGAACTTACATTTCATCTCCTACATGAGCTAAAAGAGAATACAAATCTATGAAATCAGTTTCACCTCTGAGATGGATAATGACTGTTAATGAGTGGCATTAGCCACATTACCCATAAGTTTCTAAAATGTGATCTATTTATAGATATTATGTTTAAATATGAGCAAGCTATGTCTCATGTATTGAAACATAGAATCTGTTTTACCTGTTTGGGACCTGTCCATTTTGTAAGGAAATTCTGAGAACAGCATTTTGTATAACTGCAATTTTATAGGCAATACAAGACTTCGCATTTGAATAAGGAAAGAAGTTTTCTAATGCAAACAACATTGTTCTGTGAACTTGCAAACTGATGTGATAAAATAAGCTTTACAGTAACTGAAATCTAGTGACTCCAAGATCAATCCATAAAGTACTGTAAGACACTATGAAAAAATTTGGTTCCCTTCCTCCATAAGTTCACTCCTGTAATTTACTTTATACCTTGCATGTAGTACCACTGACTTCAAGGTGAAATCTAGTCCTAGTTAAGACACTGGCAGAGATTCCAGTGGTTATAGTGCAGACAGAAATGACCTACTGTGTAAAAACTAAATATATGAGTAAGCCTTTGTTGGATAAGCTTAAACTCACTGTGCTCACTGCTGGTGTTGGGTACTGGCATAAGAGCAGAGCATAGCCTGCACCCCGCACCTTTCACCTGTGTGAACATGGCAGCATGTTCCCACTGGATCTCTGTCTGGGCTGCTGCCTCAGCTGTGGTGAGTGCAGAGCTTAGAGAAGCCATGGCTTTCCACTGTGTGGGTATCATTGCTCCCTGGTTGAGCTGGCAGAGCTACAGTGCCATTCCTTTCCTGCCCACCCTGCTTGCAGAGTTCCTGGTTGCCAGGGCTTCCAGGAGCTTGTTTTATACCGGAAAAAGGGGAGGGAATGGGGGACTGTTGCATGACCTGTGGACTCTTGTGAGTTCTCTTGGCTTTCCTTGAGATTTCCCTAGTGCAGTAGATGCCTCTGTACACCTGCTCACATTGGCAACTCCAGTGACTGTCTGCATAGACTGATTGTCTGTTCAGACAAGTAACCATAAAATTTGATTCGTTATCTGGGATATACACTCAAATTTTCCACTCCATCATTCTCCAATACTTGTCTATAAAGTTCACAACTAAACTCTGCCCTTTAATCACACAGCATTGGTATGTCATGGGCACTGTTGACTACAGGGATTTAACTTAATTTAGTGTCAATTAACATACATCTAATTACTGGTTCTGGTATTGAAGAAAAAAGGGAGCTATTCCAGTGTGGCTTACCTACAGGCCACAGACCCTTTGGGAATGTCCTGCCTCTGACATGGTTTATCCAAAGGGATATCCTTGCTTTGACATGGGTCACCTTATGGCTGAATTCCCTTCTAGATCATATGCCTCTGTCATGTAGCACCTCTTTTCAAGGGTGCATCTCCACCTGTGTCCCCTTTTTGTGTCACCTCTGCTTGCTCCTTTTTCTCTGAACACAACTTCAGGTCTCCCTGCCTATCTTCATATCTTTCCTTTTTTATGTCCTCAGGTCTTAATCTTCTGCTTCTAGAAGTTACTGCCTTTTCTGACACATGTTGAGCACCTTCATGTGTTCCTCTGACTGGAGGAAATTTTGGCATGTAATGAGTTAGTTATTTTAATTTATTTCACATTGGGACCATTTGTGACTGTGCCAGGGTAGTTCACAGACTTTCCCCCCTACAGGACACCTTGCAGACACCTTGTTGAAACAGATTATTCAAGAACAGTTTGAATATGTATCCGCTTTAAGTCTCTTTAATATCACACAAGCTTAGCATATATGCATTATCAAATCTTCTCTTCTTATAAGAGTAATTGACAGCAGTAGCACATGCACATGCCTGCAGCTGAACTTCACTCCTTGACCCAGTAAACAGGTTTTCAGGGTTTATTCTTATATACTGTATTTATTTCTCAGAAGCTTCAGCCACTCATGTGCAGACCACCAGGTTTTAAGGGTTAACTGTAACAAAACCAAAAAGGTTACAACAGGGGAAACACATCCATTTTTCACCCCTTATCTCTAAAGTCTAGCTTAGTAGTTGAACATCAGAATAAATGGAACACTTATTATAGCATTCAAGCTTTGGCTTTGTTGTTGACTGTAGAGGCGCAAAAGAGTGCTGAGCAGTCGTGGACCCTTTTCATAGATCTGTCTGTTCAGGTGCTGGAACTGGGTAGCCTGCAGAAGTTCTGTTTTTCTTTCTGTGAGGTTGGAGAGGCCTGGCTGAGCCCAGTGCTGGCCCATCACAGTCTAAGGATGCCCCCACAGCATCCAGGGCAATGGCCATCACCCTGGTTAGCAGTGCATTGCCTGGACAAGGGGCCTCAGCCTGACCTGCTGGGTGGCCGCTCTCCCTCCAGCCACCCACTGCAGTCAGGGTGAGCCCCCACAGAAGCCCAGCATGGGCTAACATGGGTCTCAGACTCCCCAGTCACTGCTCTGCGTGTGATAAGGGACTGGACTCTGGGACACCAGGCAGAGACTGAAAGAAAGACCAGTCCAAGCTCTTTTCAAGCACCTCCCTGCCCTGTCAGTGCCTTCGTGCATCCTCTTGGGCTCCCCATTTCTCTCCTGTTTCATGCACCTTCCCCCTAGACAGAGCTGGGGCATCACCACAGCCACATGACCTCCCCACACCAGGATGATGCTACCAGCTGGACTCTTCCGACCACCCTGCCTACTTCCACCTCAGGCCATGCCCAGTCTGGCCATCACTGGTGTTGTCCACCTGATGTTGTTCTACCTGTCTTGACATTTGTACCCCATGGCAGTGCCTCTCCTGGGCATTCCAGGACAACCGCCACCAGCAGGGTACTCCATCAATAGCCCTCACCACCCATGTTTGAATAAGCTCACATGAGGTACCATGCACTCGTCCAACTGACTGAAGTATTTGGTGGGCAGTGGTTGCTCTCATCCCTCTCAGGAGAAGCTGGAACTGGCCCAGAGTGGATTACGACTCCCCAGTGCAGGGCTGTCCCATTGCCCAAAGCCTATCGCTTATGCCTGATGCAGAACACAGGTGGGGTCACATCCTTGGGGGAATCTTCTTGTATCCCACTTTTTGTGTCTCTACCAGTTAGCTAGGGACAAAATCCTAGAAGCCTATTCACTTCTGACAGCCTGTTGCTGCTCCTGCTGGGTGGCTTGACCTACACTGTGTCAGGGTTTTTTTGTACAGTACACAGCTTGTATGCAGGAGTGAAGTATAACCTTTTATTTTTTTTTTTAAATAACTTTAATTTAAGTAATAAATAGCAACTTTTTATCTGTATTTCTAGCAGTCAGTCACTCCTAGATTTTTTTAAAGTGCATTTGCTAGATGTTACAAGTTATTTTTTTACAGTGGCTTTGCAATCAAAAGCAGATGGTTTGCTGAGCAGTAACTTACCGAAAAACATATATGCACATCTCCTGGTGGTAATCTAGGAAGAAAGAGATCAGCTAAATATTTGATCTGAAGTTATTTTCTTCCCATTTTAATCTCCTCAACTGGCTGCCACTCAAGTTTATTTCAATGCAGGGGAGAAAAGTGAGAAATAGAGAAACCTGTTTCTGCTGCTTTAGAAAGCTGAAAGAAAAATCTTTGGAATGTTACACAGGGCTAGAGAAGAAAAGGAGAAAAAATTAAACCACGATAGTTTTTGAAGAAGAATTCCAGTGAAGATGCAGTGTCTTTGGAAAAAAGAGTTCATAGCTTAGAGACTTGAAAGGAGTTTTGTTATCAGTAGAGTGCTGAGAGACCAATGCACATAAGCATTCAATTAAAAAGAATGGAGGTGAATGGCTGGAGATTTTGTGTATGTGTATTTCTCGGTTTTGCTTTTAAACCAAAGATGAGATTGCATTTCACAGATAAGGAAGGCAATGCACCTATTGATCTTCTACACAATTCACACGGGCAACTTGGTGGCAACTAAGAAGGTGGTTATGGAACATTTTACCTCCTTTTTCTCTATTACTATGATATATCAAGTACACCATAATCCGACAGCTTAGTAGAAATAAAATCAGATTTTTCACTAGTATTTCACTTACATGCTTTACAAATGTCACACATGAAACTTTTTTTTTTTTTTTTCTGGAATGAGATTCTCATGTGTTATGAAATTATAAATCACATAGGAGTGCAAAATAAACTTTTTAACTGAAGTTCTTTTTTTCTTTATATAATTGACATTTAACTCATCAAAAACTTCACCCAAATGTACAGAGAGTAGTATCTCTTCTAATGGTATCTGTAGTGCCATGCACTGAAGAATTAAGAATAAGGGACTGACAAGAATTATGCCTTAGTTCTTGCTCATCCTGCCCCTTGGCTTTTGTAAGATTGAGGAACAAAGAGGAGAGGTGTGGTATGGATTAGGAAGGAATTATTTGCTTACAGCCAAAGTAGAAAGGACATGTTTTTTGCTTTGGTTTATTTTTTTTAATTTATTTATAAACAAGTCAGTATTCTAAGGCAGTTGATCAAGGGGTTAGATTTGAGTTGTTGTGATTTAAGAGAGAGAACTTTCTTATGCACTACATATTAATTTGCATGAAGAAATGCCTCCTGATAAGCTAAAACTGAAAATTAAGCAAGAGGAAGCTCATTGACAAATGAGTTGAAATTACTTATCTTTGACACAGTAACAGTCTAAAAACAGTTCCCTAATTCTCATAACTACATATGACTAGGGGAAAGAAAGCCCAAAAATGGGTGAAGATTGTCTTTCTAACACTTGCACCATATTTGCAATGTATAAAATAATGTCTAGAAGTTCTCTGATAAATTAATACATTTTCTGTTTAATTCAGACATATTCTTGGCATTTTATTCTTTACCCAGCTATCCTCAACAGTGTTAACACTCCAGCTCCAGGACTTTTCCCCTTTCTTTCCAATTCTCTTCCCCATCCCATTGGGCAGGGGGGAGATAGAGCAAGTGACGGGGCAGACCTTAGTGGTCAACTGGGGTTAAATCATGACACCTGGACAGATTTGGTTTTGGGGAAACAATATACAGAGAAAAGACAGAAGGGAGATGATCACCTCCGTTATTATGTATGTGTATATATATATATATATATATATATATATATATACCATATACCATATTCTTTTGAGGGCTCTTCCACATGTTCCTGCAGTTACCAGGAGTGTAACTAGAAACTGCCAGGTGAAATTGCCCTGATAGCTTTTTCTTATTTTTTGGAATTATTTTTTTTCTTGAGATATTTTTCTGAAATCAGGTTTTCCCCTAAAACTACATAAATCACTTTCTTCCTATACCTTCCTGTTCCTTTCAAAACATTTAAAGCAAAGCACAACATAGTTAATTGCTCTGCAGCCAACTAGAGATTTTCAGACAGTCTCAGTTCACTGAGTGCTGAATGAAAAAAAAAACTATTGCTCCCATCACCACCTTTTTTCATTTATTTGTTTGTAACAAACATATCATATTAGTGTTCTGGCTGAAGAAGCCTAATGTACCTTGAAATAAGTTTTATTGTGATGAAATAATGAATTGACGTTAGAATTCTTCTGCAGGACAGAGTAGTTTATAGAGGTTCGTGCATCATGAAGGATAAAAAATAAAATAAAGGCATAAATCTCAGGGGATTATAGACATTGCTTCTGCTGAAACTGCAAGGATTTTGTAATAATAAAAAGCCCCCAAAATTAAAATACATTCTATTTCTGTGCTTCTAATAGTTAGTAACTACTCCCTCAGTTTCTATGGCAATATTTCCTGTTAAGGATATATCTAATCTGCTTTCGACTCTCTAGCACAGATTCCAAACTTGATTTTGAACCATAAACTAATTTCTCACTGCTTATTGCCCTCTTTTCTAAGAATGGGGTCACCAATCTTCCTATAACTCAACAAGGGGAAGAAAAAAGGGTAGTTGTGTTGCATGCTAGCATTCTAAAAATTGAATAATCCTCCCTGAGGCAATGCACCCAAATCCCTACTCTCTGAGACACAGAAAAATAGTAAGAGGAGCCAACACCAAACTCACCATTAAATCATCTTGATTCTGCCATAAAGGGTTTAATATTTGCTTTCCCTGTAATGATCTGTGGAGGGGTTCAAATAAATGATCTTAGGATCCTCTCTAAAGCTATGGGCATAAAGTCATGGACATAAAATCTTGGCAGAATCTTAGATAGTCATAGTCATGTTTGACCTGTCTATGTTTTGACAGGTATGCCTTTATATCTTTGAAAACCTAATACAATTCCCAAATTATCAGTAAGGTTTTTTTTTTTTTTTTAAACAGTTAACTAATTATAAATCAACCAAGTATAAATTTTATTTAGTCCTACACTAAAAAACAA
>JAWWEE010000158.1:20005788-20017332 GCA_035221455.1 Xenops minutus
AGGTCATTTCCTTTCAGTTCACATACGGATATTGTGGAATTAGATCTACCAATCCATATTTGCTCTCTTACTGCTTTTCATATTTAAATGTGTAATTGGCAAAATATAATTCCCTGTATAAATTCAGGGTAAAACTACCTTATAGTTTGTCCTATTTTGAGAATTAAATTGGTCACCTAAAAGAAGCACTGTCTTGCCTCCTGAGAAATCAGTGGTGAACACAGATTCAACTAAGAAAAATTAAACTGAAGACTGAAATATTTAGGTGCTTTCTTCTATCAATGATACTATGGCATTAGTTTCATTCTGCTTTGCTTTCTTTTTATTATTATTATCTTAGCGACCATCACTTTCTATGCAGATAAATGCACTGAATTAAACGCTCAACAACTTCTCTTACTTTCACAGCAGCCTTGTGGTTGCCAGTTTGTTAAATCCCCAGTGAGGTTTCACACCAAGGTTGACAGACACCAACAAGGTGGTAAGCTGTGCACCTGTCACCTGCACACAGGCACACAGGCACACAAACACACAGGCACACAGACACACAGACACAGACAAACACACACACACTACTTCTGGAGGGATTCCCTAATGCCATTATACCAAGGTTCCCTGATTGCAACCCTCTTCTGATGCCACTTGTGTTATAGGTGGAATGGAGTAAAAAAGAGCCCAAAGGGAAGTTGAATGTTGTGATATGAATTAAGAACCAACAAGATTCAAGGTTTTATTCTGCTTGATGATCTCATGCACTCACTCACTTGGTCTTCCCTAGCTTGCTAGGTCTGGGCTTCCCAGCAGGGCACAGAGTGGTTACGCAGAAAGTCATGCCAGCTCCCGCTGTGCTGCTGCTTGCGATCACTTGTCTTGGGCACCACCAGCCACGGCCTCTGGGTGGCCCCAGTGTCTCCCTGCAAGTGTCAAAGCTTGAGGATCTTCTCCCACTCTCAGGATCTTTCCTCCAGGTACGATCTTTGTCTTCTTCTTTCCAGGTTTCCTTTTTTTTATTATGAAGACTACTTCATTTTGGGAAGTCTTATTTTCCACCACATGCTATTCTTTCAGAGTCCCAAGCCCTCCATTTTCCCAGCCTGAATAAACTAGATGTATAATACAATGTGTGAGCAGCATCTTGTGTTTCACGTCTTTGTTAAGAGGAGGATTTGGGACATGCCACTTTTCTTTAGACCTGGTGTTCTCAAAATTTACAAGCAGTCCATACCAGTTGCAGCAGGCAAGGAGCAGGCTCTGCTTTAAGGTTCAGTGGTGGAGTTTCAGATATTTGCCCCTACACACAGCTGTTAGTGTTTACAGTTTGAGGGTTTTTTTATTGGTGTTTTTGACGGCTTTTTGGGTTCTTTTCCTGTGACAGGTATATGCTAGGAAACAGTCACAGGAAGAACTCAAATGACTCAAAGGCCATGGCCAAATAAGTACTTTATTTTAGACAATCTCTATCCAGTCTTCTTACACTAAATGCCAAGCTGTGCAGCCCAGTAGGGCTTTAAGCTGCAGTAATTGACCTCAAATGAAGACCTTGCTCCTCTGGAGCTTTTAAAATCAGAAATCTTGCTTAAATATATTTCCACATTAAATTTCTAGCACTTTCTGTTCCATAATTTAGTTATTTTATCAGATAGAGTGAAGGAATATCAAGACTAATCCTGGTGGACATATTTTAGATACATGTATTTCACGCTACTTTCAGATATCTATATACTTTAAAAATACTGTTTCTTGTAAGTAATTACCACTGTAAATACTACACCCTAGTTTTTAAAGTGAAGTAATTAAGAAAAGCCTCCCTTGTGCCGTACTTTTGTTTTAAGCTTGCATTTTTTACATACTCATTTAAACAAAGTTTTCTACCATTATTACAGGCAGGTCAAAATCTTGTCTCTGAACAGTGTTATACTATATAAATGTATGACAACTGAAATATTTCTGTTACATAAAAATCACAAACATTGGGGAAAAAATGGTTGCAGAATTGAAATTCTTGTAAACATGTTATTGGAAGATACCTCTCACAGCAAGGGTGCCTATGGAAGTGTATCTTTCTGTCTCTTGATTTCTGGCCCCAGTAGTGAAGTTAAAAATATTAGTCAAATGCACTGATCCAGCTCTTTTCTATTGACAGCTCTCTGCAGCTCAGTTAATGCACTAAAGAGAACTAAAGTTTTTTGTCTGATTTTGCCTGAATTAGATAGACTGAGCAAATTGATAGACCCTGTTAGCTGACTAAAGGTTTGGTATACATCATAGCATAGAGTCTTTTCCTTGTGTCTGAACAGAAAAGCATGAAAGAATAAATCCTTCTCCAGTTCTGTGAAGTGCCAGTTAAGCCAGTGGAAAAGTACCAATTTGCTGGAATTTCACAACAAGCACAGTATTTCAAGGCAGCTGCTGGTTCTTCAGAGCTGTAGTTTTGCTGCCTTGTACTCCACCTTCTAATGGCCTTGGTTTAGCTGTTTCTTTACTGAGTAAATGGGGTTTCTCTGTGGTATATTGGTAATAAACTTTTTTTTGCTGATGAGTGGTGAATGAGGTGTGACAAGGGGAGACAAACTATGTTGCAGAGGAACAGGATGATATTCTTAAAGAAAAGCTACCAAAATCACGTGAACAAGACCTGGTAGCTAGACATGATATGCAGCTCTACTAATTTATCAGTGTGCTGAAAATGATATATGCTTTAAACTGGAAAGGTGTCAATATCTAGAATAACTGCTTATGCTTTGTCTGGCCATCACAGAATGACATCCCTTGAATTTTCTATATGAATTTCCCACACTTTCTTCAGAATGAGTTAAAGAGTATTAGATGTCCTAACACTGCAGTAGCAAAGAGTAATTGACTGCAGGACAGGGAGCGCAGAAGCACTGTCACTACTTTGCAGTCAGTGCTTGCAGTGATCATAAACAAAGAGTGGGTATGATTATTGGGACAGGACTTTTACTTTCTGCTCTAATTGAATGGACTGACCTGCTTGGAAAACCAAGACCCTTTCATCCAGAATTCAAACAAAACACATGTTATAAAAGAGTTTTTCTAAGATGTATGTATCTCCCTTAGGAAGAGAAGGTAAGTCCTGATTCCCGTCTTAGAAGAGGAAGTAGCTGAGAATAAAACTGCTTGCAGTTACTTCAGGAACTGCTCTGTATTATATGTATTAATTCTGTCCAAAGAAATGATGGGTGTCTGAAAGAAGTAGCCATAAATCCTACTGATTTATGTCCCAGAAATATAAGGGGTCTGATTTTTACCCTAATATATAAATACTTTTGGCTGATTTCATTGGATTATTTTCTGGTTTGCTTCAGCATTAAGAGAAATCGGAATCAGGCATAAAAATTTCTACCTGCTTTCAGTAAGTAAGCTACAAAGTAGATGGCCCTGACTGCAACTCAAATGGTGAAGCATGAATGAATTAACATCAAAACATTTTTCTTTCTTCCTTACTAACTGAAATTGCTTTCAGCTTTCTGAATTTCTAATGCATCCTCTGGTGATCACTTCCTCAGTCATCTCTCGTTCTCTTTGCTCCCTCATCTGCTCAGCTCTGATGATAATGCACCATGCAGAGGTATGAGCCATATTTTTAGATGCCAAGACATTATAATTGATTTTTCCCCTTCAGTTCCTGTGAGGAACTAAATACTTTGTCACTTTTAAGTCTAGAAATTCACTATTCCTTTACCTCCACTCCATTTCATCATACCTCAGTGAGGATTCTGCAAAAAGGATATGTGAATCCCTCCTGCAGAGCCAACAGGCTAGCTTATAATTGGCTTTTATGAATCATTTTCAAAATGTTTGAAATTGTAGAAAAAGTCTAAAATAATTTAAAGGAGTTGTTCATTGCATTTTTGTCTCATTTTTTTTGAAAAATCATTTTACAAATATGCCTAGTTGCATCTTAAAGAGTTTTACTTTGTCAGGTAAATTGTTTAAATCCTTGAATTAATGTTTCCAGTTAATGACCACAGAGAAATTGTCTATTAAAACAAGGTGCTGTAGACAGAGAAAACCCTTAATATTTTGTTAAAGGCAGTATGAAAATGAGATCTAATTGCTAATACATGGTACCCAAATTGATTTTGTAGTGGTTTGAATTAACAATCAAGTCACAAGCCTACTGGCACTGCTACTGCACTTAGTAGAAGAAAGTTTTCATGCCATAAAGTAGAACTTGCTTGGGGATACATGCCACATGTCCTATATTCTATACAATCCAGCAGATACTCAGACCTTTTTTTTTTTTTGCAAGGAGGTAAACCTGCTAATGGAAAGTTTGTGAACAGAATCAATGCATCAATGCATTACAAAACAACTAGGCTATGACATTCCTCCTTTTTTTTTTTGTTTGTAACATAATAAAACTTTTCCACTTCATGCTCCATAAGAAAACATCTGTAACTCAGTTCCTTTAATGCAACAATGCACAAGCATTAATTTTTTTTTTAAATCTGGTTTTGTTTTTTTTTTTTGTTTCTTCTGTTTTGTTTGTTTTGTTTTGTTTTCTTGTGGGTTTGGGGGGTTTTTAATTTTTTTTGTTGTTTTTATTTTTATTTGGTTGGTTGATTTGTTTTATTTTGTTGGTTGGTTTGGGGTTTGCTTGTTGGTTTTTTTTTAAAGCTTGAACTGTTATCCATTGCCAGCTAGCAAAATCATGCACAGTACACTTGAAAAAAAAAAAATCCCAGGAATTTCTTAATGTTTTTTTCCAGGGATAAATATTCTTTTTACTGATTCATTTGAATTTTTCTGATTAGCCATGCAAGAAGTCCAAGTTCAAGTAACTAAGTTCAAACAAGTCTTAGAAAATAATAGGATTGCAAGTCTTGCTCCCAAATGCAACATAGACTTCAAAAAGAAATGTAGTCATGCAGCATGAAAGCTACAGCTTACAAACTCTGATTTCTCCTGTTGTGAATCTTCTGTTATTTGTTTTCCATAGGAGCATTACATGTAAAACAACTGAGACTTGAGAACCTTAAATGTTTCTGTTTAATTCACAACAGATTCAAGTCTAAGAAATTAAATTAAGTAATGGAATAAATTGAACTTATGTAATACAGTACATCTTTGCAATAGAATTGTAATTTCTGTTCATTTAATAAGCTCAGTTTCTTGCCAAGCAATGCTTCACATCTCTGTATCACCAGGAGGTTTTATACTTGCTTTTTCAGTCTTAGGCAGAATTTAAATTCTTCTGTGTAAAAAAAAAAAAAAAAAAAAAAAAAGATAAATACTTCTAAAAATTTCAAGTGTATTAATTCGGACATAGGAAGAAACATGGAAAGGACTGATGTGAGCTTTGGGTTAAGTATTGAAGAATCTTAGATTAAGAAATTTCATTCATATAAAAAAGACAACTATATTTTTCCTGTGATAGCCAGTTAGCTTTCTAAACCATTATTGATTTTACTATCAGCTGTAGTATCACTTTTTATGATAATCAACTGGGAAAGAAAAAGGGAAAGAGCAAGAGAGCATCTAGTAGTAAAAGTGGATTTTATTTTATTTGATAAAAAAAAA
This sequence comes from Xenops minutus, assembly GCA_035221455.1. Taxonomy (NCBI): domain Eukaryota; kingdom Metazoa; phylum Chordata; class Aves; order Passeriformes; family Furnariidae; genus Xenops; species Xenops minutus. The sequence goes on from JAWWEE010000158.1 coordinate 20,011,333, forward strand.
AAAGAGAACCACTGAGTTTATTGAAACAATGGTATCTCAGGGTGAGAAAAATAATGTATTTCTTATTTCCTGAAATATTTTGTATGCAATAAAACATATTAGTAAGGGTTCACGGGAAACTTTTTCTCACAACATTTTTGTCAACCTTCCCTAGACTGCTTAGGAGGCTACAGCATTCATTCAGCAAAAATTGAGACAAGACTTTCAGGACTGTTTACCAGCTGTGTTAAAAGTACAAGTCTTTCTACAGGTCACTAAATGCTGTAATGATCACAGCATAACAAAACAAAACAAAAAAATTGGACATTTTCTAAAATTTGCAGTTATTCATGGGTGCTGATGAGTACAGAATCCTTGGGCTAAACAGCTTGACAGAAGAAATAGAAAACACAAAATTAATTGTGCACACTGATACCTTTAATTATAAATTGTCTTATTTTTTGAATCACTGTGTTGATAGCCTACTGGCTATTCTTGGACACAGAGTAAGTTATAGAGAATACAACCATGAGAACTCTAACTATAGATCTTAGCTTACATGTTTTTTCCTATGGTATACAGTGTGTAACAATACATTCCTTTACCGCAGCATAAAACTGAACCTTGTTAAAAATACTGGTTTCTACAAAGAAATCAAGACACTGACAGCATCCCTAATGATCAGTACTGCCATAAGACACCCAACTTTCGCTCTGAAATATGCTTTAATCCCTGGGAAACCTATTTCATCTTCATGAGAAAGTTGGACACTTAGACTTGTCTCAGCAGGAAGAGCAGTACCTCTGAAGGAGCTCCTCCCTTAGGCTCTCTCTTTTTCTATTTTTTTTTTTTTTGGGCAGGGGGTGCAGCTGGAGGATAACAACAGATTGTTACAAGGATGTCCATGTCTGGATGTTGTATTTAAAATTGTCATCATTGTGATCCTGATGGGTCCCTTCGAAATCAGAATATTCTATAATTCTATAGGGATTCTTTAATTTGCAAGGAAGATACGGTAAACCCAAATAGCTTCTACCTATGGAAACAGTCTATGCCTTCTAGAAGGCAATGGAAGTACAATGGCCAAACTGGGGATCATATGAAACTGAACAAGCATACATATTGAGGAAAAAAACCCACAAACATTTCCTAATCCTGAATAATTATGTCAACTGCCATCACTGCCATTGGATAAAGAGTATTTTTTTTTTTTACTGATACTTGAATATATTTAATATTTTTCTGCATTCCCTAGCTAAGAAAAGACAAAAACTTAACAAGCCCTGCTCAAAGCTATATCAGAGGCAACATCATTCAGGCAACAAACCAATTTCTCTAAACGTTTTTAGCCACAGTTTTCAAATTTGGTAGGAATCAAGGAAGAATTATATAAATATCTACCTGCAGGATAACTTTCAGAATAAATAATTTTTGTTTAGCTATTAATACTTGAGATTTGCTAAGGGTGCATGTTAAGACAGGTATTTATATTCATGTATTCATTCTGCTTTTTTACCGATGTCAGATGAACTGTATGGCAGAAACTTGCATCTGTATAATACATGTTTCACAGTCCTCAAAAAAATCATTAAAGATTTTCTCCCCTATTTTCATGGTTTTGTTTGTTTGTTGGTTTGGGTTTTTTGCTACTACTACTATTTTTTGCATTTCTTTGATATTAAAAAAAATAAGTATTGAAAATTCTTCACACATTTGAAAATGAGAGAACCAGTAAAAGGCACTTGAGAGATTAATCACTCAATATTTTCATATTTAGACCAGAAAATGCTTTAGAATATATTTTGGAAGAGTACAACACTCCCTGTGGGACTGGAATTTATGACTTTATCAGTCTTTGTTTCTTTCTTTTCCCCATGAACTTTTAGAAGGGAAATTTTGTTTAAAAACTTTTGTCCCCCTAATACTCTAAATTTTATACAGCCTTTGAGAATTCCTATCATAATTAGTGTTCAAAAGCTTTTCTAAAACCACCTGTAGTCGTCTAAAAATGCACCTGACAAACTAATAATATATTCCCCCTATGGGTGGTATGAAAAATTAAATTTGTCATTTTAAAAAAGCTTATTTCCATGTTATTTTTATTTTATTTGATGTAAAGAAACACTGGAAAAATGTCTCATGCTGCTCTTCTGTTCACCACACAAGCTAAATATGGAAGTCAGCATGTAGTAAGTAGCATTATATGCTAACATTAAAATGACTGCAAACTACTGATATACTTTCACTTATTATCTCTCTAGGACATCTGTCAATATTAATACAATAAGTGACTAAGAAATCATCCCTAGTAAATAAATATCAGATCCAAATACATCACACTTTAAGCAATTAAATGGAAGTGTAGGGATAGAAGATTAACATACCATTATTTATGATTACATTATTTATACCCGTTTTTACTTTATGAAAATTAATAAGTGGTTAGAAAACAAAGAGCAAGAACATGCTCAAATCCATTGGGACTTAAAAAAAGTAATTTTTTAATTTATTAATTTAATACTGTCATCTGCTCTGACACAAAAGAAGATGTGTAGGTCAATTCCTTTTGCCTGGCAGATGAAGTACTGTTGGACTTTGTTTTCCAATCAGCCACAGCTTTGCTAAATGGCTTTCACTGAACCAATGAATCTAAGTCTCTACATATATCTTATGTCTATACAAATGGAAAATAAATATAATGATCAGTAGTACAGAATGAGGTAACACACAGATAATGGAGTTGCCTCATTTCTTCAGTTGAAATGGAGGCTCAGTGTCATATATGATGGACCATGTGAGTTTGCTCACTTGTATCTACCATGACACATAAGAGAAAAAGTTGAGAGATTCTGCACTGTAATAATAAAGAAAATATGGAAGATAACATAGAATTAAACACAAAAAGCAAAATATCTGAATTTTTATAGCTGGTAATAACTTGATAAAAATGATACATTAATGAAAAACCCATTAGATTCTGGTGTATTAGAATCAAATTTATTAGTCTGGGAATACATCTTTTGCTACTGTTTTCTGAGTAAGGTCATCTTCTAGTTCTCACAAGCACTTCATCATCAGCTGGCATTGAAGTGAAATGAATTCTTCCAACTTATGCAGTTTGGGCCCTGATAGTAAAAGTGCATCATGTGATATCATCACAAAATTCATATTTCAAGTTGAAACATTCTGTGGAAAGCAGTTGGTAACTTGAGCCAAGGTACCTCACAAACTAAAGTACAAATCTATAACCAGAAGGTGCTTTATTACAGTCTAGTTATATATAGTGTCAAAACATTAGGGCCATGAAGTTGACCAGAGGGTTGGCGCACCTCTCCTATGAAGACCTGCTGAAGGTGCTGAGGTTGTTCAGTCTGGAAAAGAGAAGTCTCTGGGAAGACCTCACTGAACCATCCCAGTACTTAAAGGCAGATTATAAAAAAGAAGGAGAGAGACTTTTTACATAGGCAGATAACAATAAGACAAGGGGGAGGGATTTTGAGCTAAAAGAGGAGAGATTTAAATCAGACATTAGAAAGAACTTCTTTACTCAGAGGGTGGTGAGACACAGGAACAGATTGCCCAGAGAAGTTGTGGATGTCCTTGTGTTCAAGGCCAGGTTAGATGGAGCCCTGAGCAACCTGATCTAATGGGTGAAATCCCTGCTCATGGTCCCTTCCAACCCAAGTGTTTCTATGATTCTGTGAAAATGCTTTATTGACGGAGGTTAAGATACATTAGTCCTTTGATGTCCTACACAAGACTGCCCAGCTGCTTGTCCTTGCTTTCATATGCATTGCAAAGTAAACAGCTTATATTATGAATTGAACTTTATGGGTAACCAGTGGGTATGTCTTGAACTGTCATCTTTAAATGAAATGCCTATCAATTTTTAAAGAAATATTAGCTGCAAGTAAAGTTGGAAGCAGTAACTGTTACATGTACCACGTAGCTCTTCACATACATATACTCTGTTCCTGTCCAATATTGCCTCCAACTTTTGTATCTGAAACAAAGGATTTTTTTTTAATGAAATTACTAGCACTGAAGAAAGATAAAGTGCATAGCTGCCAATATAATCAATACTTTAGTTTTGATCCTAGACATGCTTGCTCAGCTCTTTCTTTTTAAGGAGAAAGCTTGCTTGAAGATAGAGAATTTGTTTTAGCATTAATTATCAGAGTGCATCAATGCCTTGGACTATGTACAAGACATAGGTTAGAATAAGTTAACGCCACTTTCATTACTACCAGCAGCATACCATTCAGCCTAGAATCAGGTAGTGGACTCCATGACCTGCTGCTACTTGGAAAATATTTTGTGGCATGAGTAAAACCTGTTGTATGCTGGCCACAGGATCTGAAGAGTCAATTGTGGCTTTCAACAATAGGAAAGGAAGGGTCAGGAGTGATGGTGGCTGTGTATCTGAATCAAAAAAAGATTGAGTCAAGTCTTGCCTGTTCATCTACTGAAGGGCAGCACTTTTCATACTGGGATTGAGGATTTTACAAAATATATGGAGGACAGAAGGGATGGCACAGGGAATGTTGTGAAACAGATTTGGTGAGAACTGACAGAAAAATCTCTGTAATTCTAAATATTTAAGTTCTGCTGCTACAACAGTTAGTAGAAATCCTCTAAGCTATGAGAGTAAATATGCAAGATTTCTTTCTGTGATTATAGTCCTAGTAAGTCTCGCTACTGTTTCATTACAGTGAGAAGCTAGAAAAATATCTGTGAAGTTTAGGACAAGTTTGGACAATGTAAACTGCTGCATAATAACTTAAAACAGTCTATTTGATAAATGTGTTTGTGTCAAGCAGTGTGTAACTAACTTGAAACTGTGGGAGTGGAAGGGAAATAAGATATCAGGGTCAAAGTCAGGGGGAGCTTTCAATCATGCTTGGAAATACGACATCCTTTCTCACACAAGTGATTTCTCATTAAGTGTCTTTTGACATTCCCCAAACATTAATACACCTGTTGAGAAAATGACAGTGTCCTAAGGACAAAAAAGAACATCAGTTTTAAACAGCAAATGTTGGAAGACTACTTAGTGCCAGTAGAGATTGTTGTAAATTTTTTGAAAAATAAATACCTTCAATAAATAAGTAGAATTGTAGAATGATCACAAAAGCTTGCTTTGAAATTTTATCTGATCAAAATGAGGAGTCCTTATGAAGGGAAATATTTTTTAGAATTAAAGATGGAAGAAATATATTAAATACTATTGTTCACATCACAAAATCATGTTTGGGTGGATTCTGCTTTGTGTCCCTATTTCTACTAGAGCTAGAGCAAAGAATTAAATGAATTAGTATAAAAATCTTGAAAATCTCAACTGTAGTTTGGTGGTCTTTTTGGTTGTTGTTGATTTTTTAATTGTTGTTTTGTTGTGTTTTTTTTTTGTTTGTTGTTTTTTTGTGTGTTTTTTGTGTTGTTTTTTTTTTAGGAAGAAATCAGAACTTTAAAATATGTGACAAGTTTTAATACTGTCAAAAATTTGTTCATTCTTTTTACAGAATAAGGAATGAACTAGAAAAATAACAGCAGTAATAGAGCAACGTAAGGAAGAAAGAAGTCAGGAAGAGATTTTACATATATTGAATTGGTATCTGAAAATATGTAAGACTACATACTTTCATAGATCACAGTTTCCCTTTAAATATGTTTGTTGATGTAAATTTGTCACTCTTCAAATAGTTCTATTTACTTTCTCCATTTGTTTTAGCAAATTTGAGCAATGAAATAAAATACCATGATACAAAATGAAGGAAGGAACTGTTGATGTCATGACTAGACAAAACTTTTGCAAAGCTCTTTGATCCTTTAAGCATCCTGATATTAACACAAAAATTAGCAATGGGTTCAGTATAATTTTAACAGATATCCAGGAGGAACACTGTCGCTATCCGTCGGTATACAAGGAGCGGTCCGCACTCACGGGGGGTGAAACAGGAGTGGAACATTTATTAAGGGAGCACGAGACTTATAAAGGGTTCGGGGCAGAAGCTGCGAGAATAA
>JAWWEE010000158.1:20017432-20076795 GCA_035221455.1 Xenops minutus
CAATATTCCAAGTAACAGTCCACAGATCTGGTGAGTGTCCTTCTCATTTTGATGACAACTCCATCCACTCGTGAAAGCCCTTGTATTCGCTGGACTCCCCTCCTACAGAACACTAAGGATGGAAATTATTACTGATGACAATTTGTAGTAGAAGAGTACATAAATTATCATGCAGTCTCTAGGTCTCTTCTAGGGATTATAAGTCAACTGTAAAAGGTAAATTAATGTGAACAACAACTTGTTTACTTAGAATATTTGAGACTAGTTTATGCAAAGAATTTGCCATTTAGAATTACAGTCCTTATATAATTTATAGGGATTTACTAATTACATAAGAACATACAGCATTTAGAATGCAGAATCACAGAATTGTTAGGGTTGGAAGGAACCTCTGGAGATCATCTGCTCCAATCACTCTGTCAAGTAAATGTATAGTAACACACATTATTATAACACTTCATACTGGCCAGCAAGAGTAGGCAAGCATTGCTTATTATGTGGGCCTGTGAATCATTTGGTACTTTACTAATATTTTATATTTAAAAGCTCAGAATTTTGCCTAAGCAGTATTGTTGTATTTTTAATGCAACATATGATGTCAACCCAAAATACAGTACATTTTTTTTTATGATAATTCAAGGCTCAAAAATCTAGCCTCAACTGAGAGTCTTTACATTCCCAGCTATAATAACTTCATACTTCATTTTAACATGTCATTTATTAAGAATAGGGAGGGCTGTTAGTTCAAATGGAAACTTTATCAAATACAAGGCAGCATAAAAGCTAACATAATGTAACTTCTCCTTAAAGCCAAGCTGTCTCTTTCTAGAAAATACACTTACATTTGTTTCCAGATATCCACAGTTTGAAGGGGCAATCAGCACAAAAAACTTAGAGGGTGAGCGTACAAAGATGATTGTTCTGCAAGCAGTGATTGCTATTATCATACTGAAAAATGTTTGCTAAATACTGAAATGGTCCATTTTTGAAAAAGGTTTCTATATAGATGGCTTATCTCAGATTACCATAAACTCTAAACTACAGTAATTTTCTATTTTTTTATGATGTAAATGTAACTTCTTCTCTTCCCATGTAGCTTGTTATTCAAGAATATATATCTATTATTCTTATATTTGCAATTAAGCATAACTGTTATTAGACATGTTTCTACTAATATATGCATGTAATGGAATCTACCTATGTTGCAAAATTACAATGAAGTAATGAAAAATCTTCAGTTTATTTAGTCTGTTAGTCTGTGAATTACAATTACAGTGAAGGAGACAGACTAAGAGAATTAATTTTTACTCTCAGTATTCTCAGATCTGAATAGTACTATAGATACTAAGAGGGCAGTTCCTTATGCTTAGTGTTGGATCTACAGACCTCAAAGTTTTGATCATTCAGAGAGGATACTGCTATAACTCAGTCTAGGAATTCAGCTATGTGTGGTGCAAAGCCTGCCTTTTTAAAAACAGCTCGCTGACCTTGGCTCATTAATCTAAGAGGAAATAAAATTTAATTCTATGCAAGATAAGAAAGAGAAAAGCAGAGATGTCAACAATTACTAACTCAATTACTTGAGAGAAAAACATCCATATGAAATTATAGAAAAACCTAGGAAAAAGCTTTTAGGTGCAGCAACACAGCAACACTTTGAGTAACAGACCTTCACCTCCCATGTGATGATTGCCTTACCAGCAGAGACTTATGACATGCCTGCATTATGAGCATGCAAGTGTTTAGCCTGGAAGTATGTTATTCGTAGCTATTCTTCATGAATATAAATAAGTAAATAATTTCTGTATGCTCCTAAACTGTGTATTCTGCTAACAGAATTTCTTTATGGACAGCAGTAAGTACGTAGAGAGCCCTTGTAGAAAGATTACACCATGATTCAGAGTTAATTCTGCATTATAAGAAGATTTTCAAACATTCTCATCAATTTATCTTCCTTCTTCTATAAGAGGTTAATTAACCTTGGAAATCTGACATTCCTATATTGCTTCAAAAAAAGTTCAGGATCTGTTCTTAATTTTCGCTGTTTTTTTGTTTTGTTTTGTTTTGTTTTGTTTTTTTTTTAATCATCGTAAGGGTTATAAATGCTCATTCAACTTAAGTGGCAAATCCATTTGACAATTAAAGGAACTGCCCTCAAAAAAATAAGATTAAATGATTTTGAACTGGGTTTAGCATTTCTGAGAATAAGGCCTTAAGAGACTTGGGAAAAAGTCAGTTGCTGAACTAAGAATATCAAACAGGAAATCTTTCACCAGATCCAGTCATCTGCAGTCACAAGCAACTCTTACCTCACCTATTATAAACTATTTTTAAAAAAATACATGGTCTTTGCCTCTACTACTTCTAATGGAAATCTCTTCAAGAAAACTATGCCTATGATGACTAAACCCCAATTTTCTATCCTAAATTTATTTATACATCCTAATTTTGCTCCTATGCTGACATTAAATCTCTTCTTTAAATTCAGTCGCTCTTTTTTTTTCTTTATATTTGTACTCCTGATGAAATCATAGAGAGAAGTCAGTTCCTGCTCAGCTTTCCTTTTTCTAGAGTAAACAAGCCAAGCTCTAATAGTTGTCATTTGTAAAACGAGCTTTTTCTTCTCAGTCAACTGAGTTGCCTCTACTAACAGTTGTTCAAGTTACAGTGTCCCTTTAACATGCATAAGAAAAATTTTGCAGAGCTATACAATAGCATGAAGATTTACCCATGAGCAAATTAGTTTTGCCATTTGAATGTCTTTTATACTCCTCAAAAGGGCTTTGCATTTACAGTTCCAGGGAATGTTCAGGCAGATGGAGATTTATTTATTTCATGCAGTTTAAGTAGTTCACACATTACATGCCATTATAGTTTAACCTGTATTTTTGAAAGCTGCTAAGGACATCCATATCCTTCAGGGTACTAAAAAAATGCATTGTATGTAAGTGAGCTCGTTTGGCAAATGTGGTTTGCATGTGGCTTGCTTGTGGTTTCTATCTCAAAATGACATGTGAGTTCAGTGTTAGTATTGTCCAGTTGTCAGTGTACCCTTTGGAAGGTTCTTGTCTGGTATGTTCAGGAAAAAAATAAATTAATAATTTAGTCTATCCAAAAGAGATCCAGTTTGGGTTCAGACTGGAATAAAAAAATCCCCATAAGGACAGTCAAACATTTGAACAGGTTGCCCAGGGAGGTCATATATCTCTGGAGGTTTTGAAGACTAGAGTAAACAAAGTCCCAAGAAACTTGGTCTGATCTCACAGCCGATTTTGTTTTGAACACTAGATTGGACTAGAGACATCCTGATGTTCCCTCCAACCTGAGTTATTCTATGATCCTAAGTATTTGGCTAATCAATGGATATTAGACTCATATTAGTATATTTCACAATACAGTGAATTTGCATATATTAAATTAATTACATCAAATCATTACATATGAAATTAAAAGTTAGATTAAGAGTTAGCATGGATGGATTTTAATGCTGTGTCTTTATTCCTTTCCCAGGAATTATTTTTTGATGGTATTTATATTCTGTTTCTCTTTTATCACATCCCTTTCTTCTAAGAAGAAAAAACCTCTCATTTTATAATCGTAAAGATAATGATTTAATTTGTTCATAAACTAGCAAAGCCAATTTAATCATACTGATTATTATGAAAGTGTCATGACTTCTTACAGGATGAGTGGCTGAACTAGCTAGTATTATGCAGACTGGAAAAGAGAAGACCAAGGATGAGATAAGCAAGGGATCAGTATAGGTCAAGGGGCATGGGAAGAATAGATTATAATGAAACTAGAAATATCTTTTGCAGAGCAAGAGCTAGAAGGTATGAGTTGAGGCTATGGGAGACAATTCCAAGGGACACAACAACTTATCACACAACTGAAGGTTGAACTTTAGAACTCTATGCCAAAGTATGCTGTGGTAGCTAAGCATGGATTCAGGGGAGCAACGGTCAATTTAATGGAATAAGTGCAGGTATTTACTGAACACACACATTGTACATGCAGCTTCGATGCTTGCCCAGTTTCTGCATTTTTCTTTAGGCATGGCTTTATTGGCAATTGAGGGCTTGACAGATAAAATCGTTTTTGATCGGTGGCCACATGTTTTATTCAGTATTCCAATCCTTGATCTATAAAAAGCTTTTGCAAATAAATGTTGAACGTCAACCATAAAAACAAGAACATTTGTGTTTACTATGATAGCATGAATTTAAAACTAGGCAATCCTGTCTGTCAATGAGTAGAGTAATGATTAGAAATTCAAATACATCTTACATAAATCCTGAAAAGTTGAGTACAAACTTTTTATGGTAGAGGAATATTAAAGCGTTTGTCTCTTTGCCTTTCTGATCTTAAGATGCCACATAAGTTCAAGATCTGAAGCACCTGTGTACTTTCAAGTCTTAGAAAGTATCAATGTAACATTCTTTTCAGTCACTGGGGCAGACAAACAATACTCAGGTATCTGGAAATCAAACAATTCAACCACTATAATTTGCAAAAAAGTTTATTCCTAGCCCACTTGAAGGGGAAAATGACATTTCTGTGTGTTCTACAGGGGAAACGATTGTTTAGGTCTACAAATAGTCAATATAATAAGGTTAAAACAAATGGAATGATATCATGAGAATTAATTAATTAAAAATAGGTCCATGGTTTGCTAGCTTTTTTCATAAAACCTAGGGAAGTTTTACATTTAAAAACAGGCTTCACACACTTTCAACTTCAGACATTTTATGTCTCTCCTACTTATGTGTAGGTGTTGGGAATTCTGTGTGTTGGGTTTTGCTGGAACAAAATATTTATAATTCACAAATGTATGAATCATAACATTTATATAGTCCTTCTGGAGCAGATGCCACCAAAATCTTAATTAAATATAAAAGTCTACCATTAAAAGACAAAGCCAAATGAATAAACTTTACAGGATGATTTAAAATCCTGCAACTGAGAACCCTAGAAATAAAGATGAAACGTGACATGAATATCACACAGGTAAGTTACATGAAAAATACAGTCTATTAATGGGCAGACAAATGTATCATAGAAGGAATTATTAGTATGCAACATCTTGTATTTCAAAGCACTCTACAACACTTTACAAGTTCTCTCTGAATTGGTAGGAACCATTAAAAATTCTATTGAAATGCATGTCATAATATACGTTTTTAATTTGCCAACTCTTTTAGCTGCAATTATTTATGATGATACTCTGTAACATACTAGTGAATGTAATCTACCATATTTTTGAAAAATGAGACATCAAGGCACCATCTGCTATTGAATGCCTACTGTAGAGTGGGAATATACATCCAATTACCCTAAAAATTATAACGTGTGCAGTTTAGCATAAGGTAGAATATCAAGGTTGTCTAATTAATTTATTTAAAAAAAAATAATAACATATCTGAGGAGCTAATGTTAGCTGATTTAGCATAACAGCTTCTAATGAGCAGATTCTTAACCCCTAAAACCAGCTCGAATGACGAGATTAAAGAACAACTACTCCTCTCTAACAACAGCTAGCCCTATATTTGTCTCAAACAGAAATGAGTTATTTTTTGAGCTTCAACGTAGACTTACATATTTGTATTAGATGGCCACTGAGGATTAATGAACTCATTCAGACTGAATAGTACAATATTCTCCCTTCAAATCCTTTCAACAAGAGCTTACATAACTCTCACAAGCTTTCTGCAAGTTTCCTTATTTCCATTTATTTGCTCTTTCTGTGAAAATTAACTTCATTTTTTCAGTGCTGGCAAGAAAGTAATTAACAAAAATTTGTTTGAAGAGCTCTCGGTAGCAAGTTTCCATATTAATAATGATTATTTCAGTTCTCATTGATCAAGAGGCCTATTTTTCTGAGGTTTCCAGGTCACTTATAAAGATTAAAAAAGTCTAAAATAGCAGAAATTAATTATACACAATTGGGGTCCATATTTGTTCAATAAATTGATAGTGAGCTTTCTTCATGATGTAACATCTGTGACTTGGAGTCAGGGCAATTTTGACATATAAGGTACTAAGAAGAAACAGAAGTTTGAATAGAAGTAAATACTGACCTTGCATCTCCTCCTGTTTCTAACCAAATGACTGTTGAATTATTTTTGACTCAGGTAAAAGCTGTGGTGTTTCAAATTACATTTGCAGCAAGGCTGTCTGACAGAAATACAGTGGAGGTGGAGGAAAACAAAGATGTCTATTTCCTTGCTGAAAAGGATACAGTATATGTCAATTTTAAAAATGAAAGGGTTTTTTAGGACATTTTGTTGTGGTTTTATGTCACTACAAATACTATCCGTGTTTCAAGTGACATTTATTACTCTTCAGAGATCTGAAACTATAGAACATTTTTGTTTCCTGACTAGCAGTTGCACAAACTCTATGTCATTCTCCCTGTTTTCTTGATAGTTGTTTTGAGACCAATTTGGATTTACTGAATGAGCACAGCAATACATAAAGGGTTCCATTTTGATTCAATAGAAGGGGAGACAAGAGGAGGTCATGAGGCTACATGAGTGAGATCATGAATACTTCTGGCCCATAATTTCCATCTTGTGCAACAATATAAGATGTCCCCTGACACATATGGAGCTGCTCTGCATCTTTAGTACTTCTTCTAAGTACTTCCACTTCTAAGTACTTCCACAGCTGTGCAGAAGGTTAACCCATCCTCTGTGAAGCTGCAGCAGGAAAGAGTACCTGTGAAGTTACCTCTGGACTAGTTCCCATAAATGACTAGCTTGATCATTTTATTAATTTTCACATGCTTCATGACATAAGTTTAGAATTCAGGCACACAGTCTGAATTCTAAATTCATTGTTATCTTCTCTCATTCTTTTCAAATAGGATTACTCTTACCATAGTCAGTATAAATCGAGATGATATAATCACACTTAAATAGTGGCAGATCTCATGTATGAAAATGAATTCTCTTACTCTTAATAATACATTGTCTCATTGCAAAACAATAAGGCCTAAACCAGAAGAAAGTCATGTCATATCCTGAATGATGTTTTTAATGATTCTGTAGGTTGTTCAATGATAAAAATTGCTTTCACACTCACTGCATTGTCAGACAGACACAAAACGAAGACAGAATTAATTCTACAATACTTGTGTTTATGAACTGAACGATATATATTAAGGATATAGTTAATGGCAGGCAAACATTTTAGATTGAATTGTATACATTAACTAGCATATTGGTAAGTGTAATTCCATGTTTACAGACAAAATAAAGAATCTATGATTGGACCCAGTGAGTCACACTGTGCTCTGCAGAACATAGCTAAATACAAAGTCTAAAATAGCTTTATGTCCTGTTGTTCTTCTTGGATTACCTGTTTTATTGTTGAGGTTGTGCTGGGCATAGATGTACATGATATGAAATAATACCATAAGTTGATACAAAAGGCTGGACAACATTTGTGCAGATATGTTGCCAATGCCAGTGGTTGCCAATCCCCAGACTTGCTTAGAGAGATGGAAGTGCACTGCAAGTGGTGAGGGTCCTTAGTAAATGCATTCAAACTTGTCAGCTCAGATCTTAGTCAACCAGATATTTCTCCACCATTCTCCCAAAATTAACATAAATTTGACGTAGTAACTCAGTTTTACCAGGACTACAGCTGACAATAGGAGGAACCTGTTGTCCAAAGAAAAAAGTGATACAGAAATAAGTAACAATGAGTATCATCAATCCTGGGTTAGGACTAGGTAGGCTGGAAGCAAGGATTCAAGCACACCATTACAAGGCAATCCAGATTGTAGCAAGGAGACTTCAGCCAGTAAGACACGGAATATTCTCACATTCCTCCCACTGTGGAGGATCTGGGAACAGCTGCTTTGCTATATAGCCTGTAATATATTGTATTATTAGAGTACAAACAACTGCAATGCGGTTGATTCCAACAGTCATATATTTAACAGTTTTGATTTCACTGCTCAACTAAATAAAGTAAAAAAGCCAAAACAAATCATTACAATTCCTATTTGCATGAGAACTGTGTTTTGGTTTGGGCTCCACAGGGCTCTTTTTCACAAAAGGTGCTAAGCAGGAAACAGTGAGTCCTCTAGCAAAGAGACTGGACTAAGAGACACCATGGCTCCTTTCTCTCATTCATCTCAGAATACTTGCATGCTTATGTCTTACCTTCATAGAAAATACCAAACTTAAAGAAATACTGGTTGCTTGAGAAGAACAGAGAAAAAGAGAGTATGAGAGGAAGACTGGTAATTTACTGTGAAAAAAAAATATCATATGTTGACCATATGTTGCTACTTGATATGACATAAAATTTAGTTAGACCTAGCAGTTTCCCCAAGAACTGACATCCAAGTGCTAGCTTCAGACTATAGCCATTTTCATTCTTGTGGGGTTTTGAGTGATTATTTCAGAATTCTGTACAAAAGAAACATCAATAAACAGTGCAGACCTTACTCAGAATTCTGTAACTTGTGATAAAAGATATGGGTCTATGTAGAGATTTAAATCTGTATTTGGTATAGGAGCACATTGACCTTTGGCCCACACTTGAACATGCATTGGTGACTTGATGTGCAAGGGGATTTTTTTTGGTGCACCTTTCCAGTAATCATAGCTGAAGTCTCACAATATGCACTTAAGTGCAGCATTTATAAGTCTCAAGAAATTTCTGTCTTGATAAAATGCCAGTAGAAGTTGTGTACTAGAACATTATGTAGATGACATCTCTTGCAACACAGATGCAATGTCCTCCAGTCATTTCTGCTCCAGGAATTCACAATGTTCATGCACACCTGGGCTAAGAAGCAGGCACAAACTTTACCATAGAAAGACACCATGTGAGTATGTGATGTTAGAGCTATAATAGACTGCAACACATCACATCCTGATCCTTCCTTCCCAGCCCTGCTAACATTAGTTTTGTAGATGTCCAGTCTAAGCAAGCTCTTAAATAAAGAAATTGTCTAAGTCAGAGAATTACAGGATCACTGAGGTTGAAAGTACCTTGTGAAATAATCCAGTTCAAGCTTCAGAAACCCATCAGTCACAAATTTTTTTTTAGGTGGAATTAATCATCACCTCAATTCAAATTTACTACTTGCTTTATGACAATTTTAACCACACTTTTCAAAGGAACATACTATACCAGAGATAAAATAAAATGAAATTTCTTAACTCTAATTATATATTACCATGTGTGTCCTGTCAAATATTATAAAGCAATTGTATTAAACTTTCAGCACAACATCCTAACTTTTTACTTAAGGTTGTTGAAATTAATACTTTTACTCTTGAAAAAGCCCATATTTCAGTGTCTGGTACCAGCTAAGATGGAGGCTTTCAACCATGCATCAGTTTTACTCAGCCTCTTCCACTGATGTGATAGCTCATAAATGACAAAGCAGAGTATAGGCACAAAACAGTGTACCAGTTCTATCAAAAGAATCTGTGAACTTTTATAAAATTATCACCAAGTGTCAAAAAAGTATGCTTTTCAAGTATTCTACAGTCCTGTAGAGGTAGACTTAGAATCTCAAAGAAGTAAAATTATGTCTTTTAAGTAAGAGAAAATATTACCTCTCTCCTCTTCAGTCTAGCCACCACATTGTTGTTTTAATATATTTTGTTATAGTACATAAGGCAAAGGGAACATTGCCTATACAAATTCCATTCTGAAGAACTTTCTAAGCATTTTTGATTCATATGAAAATGTGATGATGTCCCAAAGATTGAGGTCAGTTCAGGCATTCTCCCAGCACTTGTGAAGTTGCATTTCAATAAGGAAAAATAAGCTTTCTATTAAATCTCTAATACTCAATAGAAAATGCATGCTCGGCTATTCAAGGAAAAAAGTTAATTCTCTCACTTATATTCTATATTCACTCTTGACCTTTTCGCCTTCTTCCTCTGCTTACCTCTTCCCCCTCCCCTTCTAAGCTGGAGCAGGGAATTGGATAGCATTACTAGCTATATGTAACATTCAATCATTTTACATTATCTGGAACAATCACTGACATATCCAGGCATTGAAAGTATGATTAACCAATTATCTTCTGGTAGAAGATAGAAGGACATTAGCAACTACCACCCTGGTATATATCAAACACCACTTGCAATTACATGACTATATTCTATCTCAGGCAGTGCATTATGCCAAGCAGTCTAAATCTGCACCAATTTCAACAGCTTAGTACTGTTAAATACTGAACAAACTTTAAATCACAACCTCTATCAAAAACATATGTTGCAGGTAAATATTTGCTCTACTTCACATACCGGCAGTTAACCACAGGCAATATACTTTAAATAATGTCCATTTCTCATTAAGCACTATGAAAAACTATATACTGATGGAAAAGGCAACTATAAACCCTACTATGGTATTTGAGGAGTACAAGGGGAACAGAATCATACTTTGATCATTGCCCTGAGTTTCTAGATACGCAAATTGCTAAAGCAGCCTTTTACTGCAAAAGATATGGCTGACTCACTGTCAGTACACTGCTGCCACCAGTATTATACCTTTCCTATTTGGCAATCTTTCTTTTAGGTTGGACAATGAGCAGGCAACATTTGTTATACTCTTCCAGTGCAAAGTCATTATGCATGTTCTTTAAAGATGTGAGAAGTTTTAGCCCTAGGAGCATGACCATGAAACAGATTTTTTGAGGTACCCTTAATATGAATATATAGTTCTATAATGTCAGCCTAGGCTTTTATGGGAATTTATAGCTCAATTACAATACAGAAGCTATACACTGAAAATATAAAAGCAGCATTTCAATGAGATTAACTCCAATTGAATTATTTTCCCCAAAGATTTAGAATCTGAAAGAACTCCCCATTTCTAGTAAGCAATATTGAAAAGTACCCAGACATTATGACAGATCTGATAGTCATCTTAAGCCACAGTTGCTCTACAACAGGTAAGACCTGGATTGAAATTTTCAAGTGAGAAAGTTAAACCTCTTAAAATGCCTTTAGCTTTGTCAGAAACCATTTAATGGATGCCAAATATATGTGTACTTAGATCTATTTCAATAATAAAAAAAGCTTGAAAGTAAATATAGTATTTTTAGCTACATTCCTTCAATCATAACTAATCTTTTACTTTTGCTTTTTTGCCCAAGTAGATCCCAGCAACATGGAAAAGCTATGCAAGTAAGGTATAGTAAAAGTTTTTAAAATCAATTTACAAGAACTATATTGCTAATGTTTTTGTACTCCTTTTCTGTAGATAGCAGACTAAAAATTTTACTGTCAAAAATGGTAATATAGAGATAAATATAATCTGTGAAAATGGAATTCTTTATTCAGTCACATCCATTGCTGACAGAAATATCTCTGTCCACAGGTACCTAAATTTAAAAAGAAGCTTTATAACACTGGGCAGTATTTCTCGTTCTCTTTCCTACAGAAACTAACAAGCTTTTTCTCATGGTAGTACAAAATTTGAAAGTAGGTGGTGAACTGACAGGGGCTCCTGGTGAAGACTTAATCTGCAGTACCTTTTTTCTCTTTGAGAGAATTGGCGGTCCCTGGAAACCATTCAAGGGAGAATACAGAATACAGGATCCCTGAAGTACACCAAAGCTGGGGGCTTAGCCCTCTTGTACACCACTTTCAGTGAAAGGAGGACTCTCATCTATAAGAAAGGTTGTAACTTCAACTAAATGGGAATGTAAGTGTTAATTAGTCAGATTAATGATGCATTTGAAGGAATAACTTTGGTAAAAACTACGTTTGTCTAGCCTCAAAGGGATGAAAGGCAAAGAAGTGCAGATATCTGTTCTAGAAAACAAAATTGGCACATAAATATGTGAAGTTTTTGTGTGTTTAAGCCTAATTTTGTCGAGACTTTTGCTGGTTCTTTCACAGGAAGATGAGCAACACCTTTATTCTCCTGTGGTATGGCAAGATTCCTGTTCGCAATTTTCATGTTGCACACTTCATCCAGCTTTTCCAAAATTTGCAAATTCTAGTAAGTGTGTATTTAACTAATTGCTGTTTTGGTGGCATTTTTAACTAATGATTTTGTTGTTGTATATTACTTTTGGAGGATAGGACATACTTGAGTTACTACTGTAGTACTCACAGTAACGTTGAAAGAACAAATAGATGAAAATTAATCTAGAGTGGCTGGAAATGTTGCAAGCTTGTTATTCTACACATGCCTCTAGAATGGGAATTGATGCCTTAGGATTTTATATATTTGTAGATTTTTATATAGCTGTATAATTTCTCACATTTGAGGTAGCAGCTGACACTTTCCACCTCTGTGCTACATTCCTGAATTTCTGTCTCAAGGGTGAGATAGCAGCTAGAACATCATGCTTGGGACACATGTACTAGAAGAACATAATAAGATACTATTTTAGTCAAAGTAATAGAAGGCCAGAGACCTCGGGGAAGCTCCAAAAAAGGGATGTGACATGAAGATGATGATGGTGAAAAAGTAAGGGGTCTTGAGACCTTCAACTCAATTCCAGGGGAGGCGTGCCAAGGGGCAGACCTGAGGGAGGTTCTGGGGGTAGATGGTTCTTGGGTTGGATGTAACCTTTAAAGTAATTAAGTAGTGTTATAAATTTGTAAGACCCCTGTACTGGGTGCACACGTCTATATACTTTGTGAACCTGAAAAGCTTTTCAGTAAAGAACTACTCTCTACTTTACCCAGATTAATATTGCCTTGAAATTTTTTCCCTCAATTTTAGGCAACAGAATCAGTAGCAATTAAAATGTTCACCTAGATAGTAACTAGAAATGAGAATTTGAATGAGTGAAGGATTCATGGCACAATTAAAAGAATTTTATTTAATAATAATGTATTTATTTAATAATTTAATAATTATGTATTCAATAAGTATAGTCTTCCTCCCCAAAATTACAAATTCCTTCAGAATCATGTGATCAAAGATTCTATGATAATAAACACTTAAAATGATGGCTTTTAAAACTGCTTCCAGGTTTTCTCTCACTCTTGTCTTCAGCCTCAATGAAGGTCCTGCTTCCCTCAGCAGAGTAGATTTCCTTGGACCAAACTATATCCATTACATGCTTTAGATGTCATCTATTCACAAATATGGATGTCACCATTGCAAGTTAGGCACTGTGAAAGGGCTTTCTTTTATTATTTTTTTTTAACGTAAGATAAATCACATTATCACATTTAGAGTGTATTTCCAATAAAATTTTAGAAGTCTATTTTCAAATGAGATGAACCATGCCCCAGCTGTGCCTATTCCTTTCTGCTCTAAGAGATTGAAAAAGCACAAATGGAAATACTAAAAATACAGTTAGATTAGATGAATCTCTTGAAAATTGTTACAAACTATTCTTGCATGACAACACATGTAGTGTAGTTAGTTATTTCATACTAGGGACATCAAAATATAGATTATAAAGGAATTATATCTCGATCATGTAGATATAACCTCTGTAATTTTTTTTTTTTAAATTTGGTTTTAATCCACTTAAATTTATTTTGCTTGATAAATGCATTTTTTACCCCAATGCTAATGCACTGTCACAATGATGTTCAGCCTGAGGCTAGGCTCTAAATATAAGCAATACCAGCTCCTGTGGTTTGTTCCAAAAAAACTGATAGAATAAGCAATAACTTAGATGTCTGCATATAATTCAAGTTCTATAATAAAAAGACAACCATTCCAAAGTAAGCGTGGAAAGTGACCTAGTGTTGTACACTAAAAGTTCTGAGGAAACTATGGTTATCATAGTACTCGAGTGTGTACTGTTTGATCTGAACATTGTTGAGTTTTAAGTTAAAATTGACAAAGATTACTGTAGTCAGATAGAGCCCATTGAGTACTGAGATAAGAAAACTATGTACAATCATCAAGTAGAAAACTCAATATTATATTTATTAAGGTTAATAATCTGAAAAAAATAGGGAATAATACTTTTCTATTACAAATAGAGGAACAAAAAAAATACATTAAATACACTGCATATCTGGTGTCTTATAGGAAATTTCATTGCCAGCACAGCTTTTTTGGAGAAAAGAGAACAATCAAGTAAATTATTCAAAATGAGAAAGTGACTTGGCTAATCTCATGCTTTCACTACAGACCTACTTCAGTGCACATCTTAACAGTCCTTCACTGATTGAGGACATGTGACATATATTTTCCATGGACCACAAAAATATTTTACTTCCATCTGAAATGCTAATTGCTGCAAGATCAGCTCAAGAAAAAAATGAGACCTGACTAAAGCATAGCAGTATAATAATTAGACATTTTAACTGAGATGGGAGGTGTTTCTTACATGCTGCAGTTGAAAGATACAAACTTCATAGAAACATCACAGCTTAAAAAATGCTAGTCTTTGTGAAAATGTTTCTTGCAGGCTTCCAGTGGCAAATGTTATGGAATAATTTGATTTACCAATATGTGTAGCCAGGTAGTGCTGTAAAGAGATAACCTTTGTTGTGCCACAGTGAAAAACAGCCAAGTGTGGAACCATAAGTATTGGGAGATATGTTCCTGCAGTGTGTAGCACTAATAAACTTTTACTCTAAAAATGTTTTATTTCCTTTCTAGTGACTACATGACTTTTAAAGACAAATCAGAGGGGATGTACAACTTCTGTCCTCTGTGCCTTTTGGTTTTAAAGTATGCCCTTATGGTACTTGAAATTTAATAAGGATGGTTTAATGGGATAGACTTATCTATGGAAAACACCTCAGTGACTTTAACATTAAATGCATGCACATGAATGCATGCTTCACAAAAACAAACTTTAACCATATTTTCAGTCAGGAAAATCTGATTGATAACAGATTAAGAAAAAACAGAACTGCTATAAATAAGTTCATACTGGGTGGCTTTTCCCTTGCCAAAACTGTTAGAGTGCCCACCTAACTAAATTTCAGCTGTTTGAATGCAGAGGTCACCCAGAACACTGGTAAATAAAAGGACTCAAAAACTAGATGTCACATCATTTTGTGTTGTTCTATGAATAGCTAACTAGGTGCAGAATAAAATAATGCCTATGAGTGGAAGGATCTATAATTGATGAGAACCTTATAATTTTTTGTGACTACTCTAGACATCAGATTCATTTGTTGTTTTAAAATGGTCTTTGATTGGCAGTGAATATTAGCAGCAACATGATATATGCTTACAGCTTTTCAAAGTAGATATTTATGATTAAATGGCAAAGAAATCTTGATATATTTGTAGCACATTGACTCACATTATCATGTTAATTTTTTTAATCACTTTAAACATCTAAAAAAAAATTTAGTCTGTACAGCCTAGCACTGTAATCAGAGTAATTAATCTTGATACTTTAGATGTCAGCTGTTCCTATATAATCACTAAGCCTAATAACTGTCATTTACCACTATCAGAATTGCTATTAGAAAACAATATTATGAATATACCAAACTGTGCACCAGCTTTTCCCATGTAAAGATTGCATTTTGTTTTGTTGTTTGAGATTGGTGGTTTTTGTTTGTTTGTTTGTTTGTTTTGGTTGTTTGGTTGGGTTTTGTTGTTGGTTTTTTTTTTTTGCTGTTGTTGCTAGCAACCTACTAATAATGTTTATACACTCAATAGTAAATTTTCTATTTGTCATGTATAATAGGTAATAGGAAAACAGCATTTAATAACGAAAATCATAATAAAGTGTTTCATACTGTCATACTGTTGTATCATTGCAGTTACTGAATCTGGCAGTAGAACAGAGAAACTGAAGTCCTGTCATTAATTCAACCAGCTTGTCTTCAGGAAAGGTGAAGACTCCTGTGTTTTAATCCTGGTATATTTAAACACTTGAGAACTTTCTAGGAAAACTGTTGGCTGAACATTGTCTCTGACAAAGCAGTGAGCAATGAGACCAGAAGTGCATATACCACTACAGAAGCACTGACAAATTAAGGGAACAACACATTCTTGACTCTCCTGAAACTAGGTAGTTCATGTAAGTGCATGTTCAATTTTGTATTTAGTGGAACAGTGACTAATAATTGTATGAAACTTTGGCTCAGGCCACTTTGCTTTTAAGAGGAAAAAAAAAAAAAAACACACACACCACCTGAATTGCTCCTTTTATGTTTTTATCCTCTTTTCTATCAAAGATCTAGTTGACCTCTCTACCATAAAGAGAGATAATTTTCAGAAGCCCCATGCTTTCTGTCTGAAAATAACTTTATACAAAAGGGAAGAGTCATTGTGTGTTCACTGATGAAAGTGAAGTGTACAAGGATGTATGAACTAAAAGTAATACTGTATCTGTATTTATAAATTGAACAATGTGCAGAGGTAATTATGAAAGTTATACTTTTCTGCAGTGTAGCACAGCACTAACACTTAGGGAAAGATAGGACTTTTTTGCTCAGGCGTCAACCCATTACTTCTCTGGAAGTTCTGTTGGTCAGAGTTCAGGGAGAAATCACGTGTTCCCAAAATATGACACCAAATATGTACCTTACTAAACACTGAAGCTACAAGGAAAGGGCCATGACAGGCATATATTTGTATACTTATGCTACTTATGAGTAGTGAGGACATTCCTATGAGTTAGCTTGTTTTAGAGCCTTTCCTATCTGCTGGATCTGGAAATTGATAATTTTATTCTGTGGAGCTTACATACTTCACAAAAGAGCATACACATAGGAATCTCCCTTCTTATAATAATCATTTGACAAATAACAATGAAGTGAAAGAACTTTTGGTTATCATAGTGAAAAAAAAAAGGGAGCGTTAGTCGGTATAGATGGAAGAGGTAGCCAAAGAAGTGAGAAAGCATTATGGACACAGTTGACTTTGAGGAGTATTAAATTTTAAAGTTTTAAATACAGCATTTGACCAGCCCTTAGTCTAACAGCAAAATCGAAGCTATCCTCAATAATTCTATCTTACCTACAAGGTCAGTGTGGAGTGGGTACTTAAATTAAATGCAGCCCTATGACTTTCTAAAACAAAGCCAGCTGTAATGACAAATAAATCATGAGAACATTTGCTGGTAAGCTTATATATTAGGAAAAATATGATATATATATTTCTATTGAGTGTTCTGTAAACTAAATGTCTTCATAAATCAGCCAAATTATCCAAATAAAAATTCTATATAACAAGTTTGTCAGCCTCTATCTAATCTGTTTTATTATTTCTGTTATTTTATTATTTCACCTCTCAGGACAGTAAGGGTAAACACTGGAAGAACCATGGAGGTGAGGTCCCACTACAGTCTGAGTTTGATTTGTTCCCAGAAGTATAACTCAGATACAAGTGGTAACACAAAATTTAGGTTTATAATTTCCTGTAGAAAGACAATTTGACATGGCGACTTAGATATGTTTCTCCAATCTGTGTATTGCAATCAAGAATTAGCCTGAAAGAACCTATAACTCATAAGACCACTCAGTTTACAAATGCCTATCCATATGTACTTAAGCTTCATTCCCATTTCTAGATTTTTGTTTGTTTAATAATTAGAATAAATGTTCTATTTTTGAGTAAATGCAGAGAGAAGGGTTTTGTTCACTTAAAGTCATGTGGTCTTTTACACACTCACATTTGTATGAAAATCCCATTCAAAATATGTAATCAAAATTTGACCTTATATATCAATATCTGACTAAAATTTCTTCAGTGACTTCTATACGGAATAAAGAACTTATAATACTTAAAAATGGGGTTAAAAGTTTAGAGGATTTGTCAGTTCATACATAAAAGATGGGATTCCTATAACTTAAAACTAATGGCTGTTGCTGTCTCCAACCCAATAATTAAGTATAATTAAAACCCCCAATCTTTGTATTATATTTATCAGCACAAAACTTGAAGGAAAATGTCAAAACAGAAAGTCTGTTCATGCAACCTTGACTGTAGTTCTGAGAGGGTCTTTCATATAATTTTGCTCTTCAGTACTTAATGCAAAAGCTTATCTCTGTTCAGCAGTCTCTTAGCTAATCTTGAGGAATAAGGCCCTTATACCACATTTGGCTTAAGAAAAGAAAAAAAAAAAAAAGAGTAGTAGAAATGAATCCTTGAAATATGTAGGTGAACTATTTATTTCTGCTTTGTCACTTTATAAAATTTCTCTTAATTAGGTAAGTGCTGCTACAGTCTTCTAAATACTCATATATTAGCATAATTCCAAAGGTGTATAGGAATAAACTAACACAAGGACAAACTGTTGTTCAAGTATTTTTAATCACTGAAAAAAATTGTTCTTAGGCATTATTTACATCAGTATTAAGTCATTCAAGTCCTACTTTTTAAATTCAGTTAGTTCCCCTTTACACTGGTATCACAATTTGAACCTGTGTGCAAGGAAATAAAATTTCCTTTCCAAAAGCTGACTGGTCTGATCTGATCTAATTTGAGATATATGAAGCTAGTTATAATTTCAGCAAACAACTAATATTTATATTAGGCCCTAAAGGAAAAAAAAAAAAAAAAGAATAAAACTCTTTTAAATTTAATTGCCTAAAATAGGTACCCTAAATATATTAACTTAAATGCATATTTTTAAATTTATAGAGTTGAACTTTTTCTCTTGTCGTCATGCTTAAAGAACCTGATCATATTAACAGCAATGATAAGTGATGCTGACTAAAGACAAAAAGCAACAACAGTCAAACTATAATTATCCAAAGTTCAAGTAAATTTCAGCATGGTTTAGAGAAAGATTAAAATGGAAAGATAAAGATCTAAATGACATTCAGGTAAGTAATTTCATCTTTTTGCTCTTTGCAATGCTTTTGAATGATTTAACAGAGAATCCACTGTCAGCATAAATTCTTTTTGAATAGAATGCACAATACCAAAAGGTCAGTTTTAAAAATTATTTTCACTATAAATCAGTGCAGGATTAGTCTTTGTTGTAATAAATGAACTGAACACTTCCAACATTTTTATCAGATTTGAATAAAGCAAATGTTGATGGGATTGAGAGCTTAAAAACACATAAGTGAATACTTTTCAAGAATAGCTAGTTTGTTTCATCAATTTGCTGAATATTAAACTTGAATTCTACATTTAAGCTGCTTTATACTCTCACAGACAGATTAGCATTAGATCATTTCTGCTCTGTCTCTGAAGGTTAAAAGATTAATGACGGTCTACATATTCAAGTGAGTAAGCTACAACCTTACCAGTGTTCAGATGAATCAGAAATAGAAAACAGAAGGTGAAGGTCCACTGTCTGCCATATTCTGGAATGCATAATGGTAGTTCTGCCCTTTGCAATCTGAACAGAAAAGAATTGCAATTGGATTAGAGAACCAGCTTCATGTTAGTAAACTAGGTTATTTAAAAAAAAAAAAACAAACATGGTTCACTTTACTCTCTAACTTGAATCATGCATTCCTTAGTGGAAGGATTTTATTCTGCCTGCATCACCTCTGATAATATACACAAAGCCATCTTGGTATTTTTCTGGAGAGCTGGAATTTTCTCTGTCTTGTTTTACAGCCACATGTATGTCCCACATGTACAGATACAGGAAGTCACCTAGGCTAGAGGTGCAATAAATTGCTAGTATATATTTATGACCTTACATCGACTTATTCTAAACTTTGATTTTTTATCAAAACTTCTATACCAACAGCAACAAAAAGGAGACTGATTTTCATATTAGGATACTCGTTTCTTTTATTATTTTCAAAATGTTCTTACCTGATTACTTGTTCCTACTCTGGCAGTAATAGAGTTAACTTGATGCACTACTCTTATGAGAATGGTATTTTTCTTTCTATATAATACTTGCAGTCCTCTGCGTCTCCTATTTCAGCTAACATTTCATCAGGTCTTACAGTTTTTTGATTTCTTTGTTTTCCATTTGACTTTTGTACATGAGAAGAGTGCTAAGTCAGCAGCCCAGGAGCACTGAGTCCTTTGTTCATACACAAAACAATAGCTGCAGTTGGACACAACCTGAAGAGATTGAAAGGCAGTGTTAACTCTTGCCTACCATTTCTTTGAAAGCTAGGACTATCTAGCATAAAAACACTGCAGGCTCTGCATGGCTTGCAAAGAAGTCACACATAATTACCACAAATTTTAGCAGCAAACAGGAATCCCCTTCTTTGCTTTGTCCTGCAGAAATGCATGGCTGCATTCAGACACTGGCCTTGTTCACACTCACAGTTGTCTGAGTTCGTGGAGCTACAAAATGTGATCTTGGGGCTGTCTTGACTTCTTGTCATTATGAGAAGTTAACCCAGTTTTTCTCTTTTTCTTTCACCATGAGCTTGGTTCACTTCACAGAACTTCTTCACACACTCCAGTCCCCAGGAAAAGAAGGATACAGAACAAAATATGTTTCTTCAATTGTCACTGAAAAGTGACCAAAAAATCTGAAGCTGCTTCAGCTAACATCCACAATGGCTAATTAACTTATTTTACTGGTCCATGTTTATTTTCATAAAGCAAATTTCCTCTTTATAATCATAGATTGGTTTGGGTTGGAAAGGACTTTCAAGATCATCTTGTACCAATTCCCCTGCTACGGGCAGGGATGCATTTCACTAGACTGGACAGCTTAAAGCCCCGTCCAGCGTGGCCTTAAACACTTCATAGATTCATAGAATCACTTAGGATGACAAAGACTTCCAATATCATGAAGTCCAACCTTTAACCTAATACCACCATGCCCACTAAACTATATTGCAAAGTGCCATGTTAGCTTGTTTTTTGAACTCTTCCAGGAATGGTGACTCCATCACTCCCTTGGGCAGCCTGTTCCAATGCTTAACCACTGTTTCAGTGAAGTAATTTTTCCTAATATCCAACCTGAACCTCCTCTGGCACAACCTGAGGCTATTTATGCCTGTCCTATTACTAGTTGCCTGGGAAAAGAGGCTGATTCCCACCTTGCTGCAACCTCCTTTCAGGTAGTTGTAGAAGGCAATAGGATCTTCCTCGAGTCTTCTTTCCTTAGGACTGAACAACCCTAGTACACTAAGCTGTTCCTTACTGGCCTTATCTTCCAGACTCTTCATCAGCTTTATTCCCTTTCTCTGGACATGCTCCAGGACCTCAATGTCTTTCTTGTAGTGAAGGGCTCAGAACTGAGTGCAGGTTTCAAGGTGTTGCCTCACTAGTGCCAAGTACAGCAGAATGATCACTGCCTCTACTACCCATGGTCACACCGTTTCTGACACAGGTCAGAATGCCATTGACCTTCTTTGCCACCTGGGCACACTGCTGGCTCAGGTTCAGTCAGCTGTCAGTCAGCACCCCAGGCCTCTTTCTGCCAGGAAGTTTTCCAGCTTTCAAGGAAGTCCAGCCACAGCTTTGCTGGACAACCTGTTCCAGTGTCTCACGCTAAGAGTAAAGAATTTCTTCCTAAAACCTAATCTGAACCCACCCTCTTTCAGTTTGAAACAATTTCCTCTTGTCCTATCGCTGCATGCCCCTGTAAATAGTCTCTCTCCAAATTTCTTATAGGTCCCTTTTAGGTACTGGAAAGTTGCTCTAAGGTCTCCCTGGAGCGTTCTCCAGGCTGAACAATTCCAACTCTCTCTGCCTGACTTCATAGGAGAGGAGCTGCAGCCCTCTGATCATCTTTGTGGCCTTCCTCTGGACTTGCTCCATCAAGTCCATGTCTTTCTTACATTAGACTAATTGACATCCTGGTCATGCTTCTGTTGATGCAGCCAAGGATACAGTAGGCTCTCTGATGTGCAAGTGCACATTACTGGCCCATGTCAAGCCTACATTCACCAACACCCCCAAGTCTTTCTCCTCAGGGCTGGTCTCAGTCCATTCTCTGTCCAACCACTATTGGTGCTTGGAACTGTCCTGGCCCAGGTGCAGGACCTTGCCCTTGGACTTGCTGAACTTTGTGATAATTGCACTACAATAATTCTTTAGTTTGCTGAATTTAGTTTGGAGCAGACTGACCTAAGAAAAGTTGCAAACTTGTTACAATTGTCTGTGTTGACTTTAGTACTTTAGTCTATACACAGTCCG
Organism: Xenops minutus; assembly: GCA_035221455.1. NCBI lineage: Eukaryota > Metazoa > Chordata > Aves > Passeriformes > Furnariidae > Xenops > Xenops minutus. Next base: position 20,039,384 of record JAWWEE010000158.1, read on the forward strand.
TTGAAACTCTCCTGAAATGACAGGCTTTCTGAAAAGTAAAATGTCTGGTTCCCTGTAAAGCTGGTTCAAAATAATTACTCAACTTTAAACATCTATACAGTAAGTCATTTATGTGTCACATTTTGCCACTAATTTTTAAACACAACTGCCTGTGTTTTCATGGTTATGATTAGACAGTTCCCCATTTGATCCCTCTTTTCCTCATTGCCACATAGCCCTTAGTTTTATAATGCTTCACTTGTTTCTGTGTACAATGTTCCAGCTTTTAAAATCTTATTTTTTATCTAAAGGAAACATTCCATGCATTGAGGCTTCAACTCTTTGCTCCAAAGTTTGACTAAATCACAGTATTATCAACACCATCAATACAGCACCATTACTTTTTCTCCAGTTCTTAACCACTGTGCATAATTACCAACCACAGGAATCTGATACCCTTAGTACCAGAGACCAAAGTTAGAACTCAAGGGAAAATAAAATGAATATAGTATAAAAATCTGTAAACATAATAATCAGTTTATTTTTCCAAATAGAAATAGCCTTCTAGCTTAACCACAGCTTTGGAAAAGTTACCCAGAAAATTGCATGTCAAGATGATAAATCTGTCAATTTTAAAAGTGCTTGTTGTTATGGGCATGACACCAGCAGTAAAATAAGGAAAACGTCATCCTGGATATAAGAAAAATATCACACCTGACCTTCAATTACCTTATCATGTGACTGGATGCATTTATTCATACTATTCTCTTGTCCATAAAGCAAGAGAAAGGAAAATAAATTCATGTACAATTTCCTGCATGAAAAGTTGTTTGTCTAAACAATAGGCAAGACAGCACAACTTTTAGTGCCAACACTCAGTATATAAATAATATTCTAAATATCAGGCCCTGGTTGTCCGTGTAGAAACCTAGAAGACAAGGGAGTTAATGTGTATGTCTCAAACACTGATAGCTATGGAGACAACTAAGGACTGCTGGTAAGAACACACTGTGATAAATAAGATGTGTCTGGAGAAGGAGGCCATACAGAGGTAGGGCAGCCCTTTTCTGGGAAAAAAGTCCTTGTTTTTGCTCCTGGAGATAAACACAACACAGTACAGCACAAGCACAGGAATAAGGTTGAGAAACAGTCATGGCCTGTTGACAAAAGGCCAACCCTGCAATGAGCAGGGATATCATCAGTTAGATCATGTTGTTCAGAGGTCCCTTCAACCTGACCTTAAATATTTCCAGAGATGGGATACCTACTACCTTTATGGACAATCTGTGCCAGTGTTTCACCAAGCTTGTGAAAAAGATCTTCAGCAGACACTCAAATTGTAGTTTCAAAGAAATTAAAGGAAAACCTAAAGCATAAAATAAGTTTTTTAAAAGTTTAGGAATTATCACCTAAACATCAGTTAGAAAAAGACTACCGTTGCAATTCTTCCTTTCCGAAATTCCCAACATCCCTGTGGCAAAACCTAGAGACTACTTATGTAGAAAAGAGATTGAAAAAAACCAAAAAATATGGCATCTTTAACTATCAGTAATTTTCTAGATAGAAAGAAGGGAGTGAATCAAGAAAAAACTGAAGATTTAAGACCAAGAATATTTTTGGCATAGAACAAGTAGGATTTAAAGATTTCTATTTGAAAAGTATTAATTATAAATCTTAATCAAGGCTTCATTTTAGATTTCATGAAGGTTATGAGTGTATCTCACTTCTTGCCACTAATTATATATTCTGATTATTCCCTTTCATTATATTTGTGGGTGGCAGTGAAATATGCCTAGCTTTTTTCCTTTAAATTTTGGTTTATATTATTCTACTGACTGACATATGTTAAAATTGTTTTAATTATTTTTTATATTTAATCCTTCTCGAAGCATGATCCAGATGTTTCTAAATTACTAAGTAATAAATTTTTCTTTTCAGTATATGTTCTCAATTTTGGCTCTGGCACAGGCGACACTGCAATACCACACATAATTCAAGAAAGTATATTGGTCCTTTGATTAATTTGAACAATCGTAGAAACTCTATATTCATATGAATGTAATTTCAGAATTCTGAAGAAAAGACAAATACAGAACAAAAAGTAATCACTAAGTTAGTACTTGTGGTTACAATATTACTGTAACAATGCATTTTGAAAAATGTTTTATTTTGAGTGAAATCAACTGTTTAGGAATAATAGCTTAAAAATTTGGATCAACTAATGAAGATTCATGACAAATTTTCCTGGTTTTGATAATGGCACAGCAAGCTTTTCAGATGGGAGATAGTCCCAGAAGCCCCACTATGTCCACTTTAACTATTGCAGATGAGAGGCATTGAGCCCCTTACTTTAGTTAGGCAAAAGATACTTTAGATTATTTGCAAAGATGTATATGGACTTCTCAGCACTTTATCTCAGTAAGAGCTCGGTAGAGAAATTCTTGATGTTGAATCATTAATTTCATGTTTCCATTACCGCAGACATGTTTTCAATGCTTTATATAGTGTTATTTTAGTGACTCATTTAGATGCAATATGCATCAATTACTTTGATGGTATTTTATGTTCCTCTATCAGCATTAAGACATCTTTTCCTTTCATTGCATATAATTCTTCTGTACCATTATCCTTAGTTCAGCATCAGTAGAACCTAAGCAGTTGCTTTTTTGTTTGGAATGCAGATCTTCAACAATGTGTAGATTCTTCTTTAGAAGCACTCTGTATCCTGACAGATCAAGGTACCTACTTCCTACTTCCTCCTTCGGCCTCTTGTGATCCATGATAATTCTCATGGCTGCTGTGACAGTTTTATTTCAGGTGACTCATCAGCTATCCAGATACAAAAATAACACTTCTGAGGTAGCAAAGCAAGTACACAGTAATGAAATTCTCTGCCACAGACATCAGCCTAAATGTCTATTTCTCTATGAGACTGTCTTTCCTTCAGAGATGTCTGTATCTCCAGGTGAAATCCAGTCCTTTCAGAGGGTTTTTCAGAGCTCTCCACTCCTACCTGAACAGACACAATGGTGAGTCAGGTTATCCTTCTGATTTGTCAAGCTATATCAATAACATCTACTATCTCCCTATCCCCACAACACAGAGGGGCCAGCAACACTTATGATAAGGTTTTAACATGGCAACCCTCACCTCCTGGCCAGGAGTCCTGTGCAGACACAGAAATCCACTACATCACTTGCTCCTGAATTCCAAAGTAACCTTACCTTTTGTCTGCCCTAAAGCCTGTTTGGAGTGCTACCCTGAACTTTCTGGAGAGCATTTTCTTCAACGTTTTTCCAAGAGCTGAATTTTCCTTTGTAATACACTCCCACAGGTCAGAGATTGGGTAAAATCTTTCCTTTCAGGGTTTGTCAGAGCTGTAACTTTGGTTCTGAGAATAATGCCTGAACTCCCAGAATGAGGGGAGACATATGCTGGAAAAGTTTAGCAGGTACAAATAACCCTACTACAGTTTTCACATTTCTTCATAGCTTCATTTGGACAAGTTAAAAACATTTTTGTATACTATAATTTGATTCCTCCTGATCTGTAATCATGTATATTTTTCTTCAATTTCTTCTTGGCTAATGTTTCTCAAAATGTCCAAAATGAAAAAGAGCATTTGAAATGCTGTCTGACTAAGTACCTATTTCATGATGATTGCATTTTAAGTAGCATTCAAAAGACATTACCATTTCAGAATGTATTTTAGAAACCTTTATATTGCCATCTGAATATGGCAAAGGAGGTAATGTTCAGAGGTAATCATATCTACCACTCAAATGTGGAAAGACAGGAGTGGAATTGTTTGAATTATTTGATGAAATGAAACACAGAAATATCTGAATTGCCTTTGAGAAGCATTTGACTAGTCCAGCCTATAGAAACCCTTTCCTGTTTTGTTGCTAGCAAGTATTAGAATTTGAAGTCACATCAGCCACATACAACTTTATCTGAAAGCTGCAAGCACCCTGAAGTGATATCCACAGAATCATAGGATAGATGGAGTTGGAAGCTCATCCTAGTACACCACTCCCTGCAATGAGCAGGGACATCTTCAACTAAATCAGATTATTCGAGCCCCATCCAACCTGACCTTGTATGTTTCCAGAGATGGGGCATCTTTTTCTTCTTTGGGTTTCCTGTGCCACTGTTTCATCACTCTCTCTACAAAAAAGTTTTTTCTTATATATAATCTAAATCTACCATCTTTCAGTTTAAAACCATTACCCCTTGTTCTGCCTCAACAGGCCCTACTAAAAAGTCTGTTCCCATCTTTCTTATAAGTCCCCTTAAAGTACTGAGAGGTCTAATGAGGTCTCTCCAGAGCCTTCTCTTCTGCAGTCTGAACAACCCCAACACTTTCAGCCTTTCTTCACAGGAGAAGAGTTCCAGTCCTTTGATCATTTTTTTGTGGCTGCCATCTGAATCTGCTTCAATACATCCATGTTGTTACTGTACTGAAGACTCTAGAGCTGAACATGGAACTCCAGGTGGGGTCTCACAGGAATGGAATAGAGGAAGAGGATCACGTCCCTCAACCTGCTGGTCCTGCTTCTTTTGACGCAGCCCAGGATAGAGCTCACATCCAGCTTTTTATCAGCCAGTATCCTCATGTTCTCAGCAGAGCTTCTCTCAATCCCTTCATCTCCCAACCTGTACTGAGTTGCTCTTATTCAGATGCAGGACGTTGCACTTGGCCCTGTTGAACTTCATGAGTTTCATGCAGACCCATCTCTCAAGCTTGTCCAGGTCACTCTGAATGACATCCTATCCCTCCAACAATGTCAACCACACCACATCGTTTGGTGTCACCTGCAAACTTGCTGACAGTGCACTCAATCCCACTGTTCACAGTCTATGAAGTGTTCAAAAGAAAATGACTTTTCAAAGTTTTAACATCATAAAATGTATAAGATAGAGGGAACAGCATCTGAACATCTATGTATCTTTTTGAACTAAACTATAACTGCTGATTTAGCTGACTATACTTTTAAAATATATCTCTAATTTTGATTACAGTTGATTGTACTGATAGAAAAAATCTCATTGTAATTAAATGAACATACGCACAGTTACTGCTTTTGGCAGACTTAAGCACATAATCTGAAGAAATTGATAAAGATCTTAATGGTCTTCAGAAATTACAGTGTGGAAAATTTTCTTACACTTGGCAATGGTATGAAGGCATAACAGACTTGCTCCCAAAAACCTCATTTGTGCCCAAATGAGCCACCTCAGTCCTCCAGATACACTAGCTGCTCAAGTATATCTGCATGTAGATCCTGCTTTACCTGCACCTTTTCTTCAGAGGAGTAACTGCTATTGCACTGTACTTGGTGTGGCAATAACATACCAGTTATGACTTGAGCAGTTCAGGCTTCTGTTACAAAATAAGACTTTTGCTTGTTTGTCTGAACAAGTTACATTATCTAGGCTGAGGGCAACAGATTGTATGGGATTACTATAGATCCTTCTATTTTCATCCATGTCACCAAATGACAACAGTGAAAAGAAAGATGTAAAGTCAGTCATGCTTTATCTGTACAAAACACATGTCACTCACTACAGCTGCATCATATTCTGGGAACACGTAGAGTGCTAGTTTTAGACAGTACACAGATCAATCTTTTTTCTGGAGCAAAAATATATATATACTGTAGATCCACTGCAGGTGGAATTGATGATAAAGCCAGTTGTAAAGGCTGTTTAGGTGTTTAGTTATAATTTAGATCAAACATGGGGCCTGGTGCATCAAACTTGTACAATGGGAAAATTTTTTACAACCACATACTCATACACAGCATGAAGATCCAACTGCTGGTGTCTCTGAGCGTACTATGTCCTTTCTCCCCAAAAAAAGTAAAAAAAAAAATTCTTCTAGGAATTTAGTAGTAAAGGGCAATAGAAATGAAGCAGCAGTTGATGGTTAACCTTGAAGTTATGAGACCCAGATACTAAGACTAGAAATGGTGCTATAGAAACAATCAAACTAATAAGAGACACTTATTGTAAAAAGCTGAAAGACTAACATTTTCCCGGAAAACTGAGATTTATGTCTGTAGAGCATAAGGTCTGCAAAGGAAATTATTCTGCCTATATTTCTTCAGCATGATTGATTTCTGCAGGCAAAACACTGTGGAAGAGACAGAAACACTTATAAGTGAAGCACACTGGTTGTTCAAAGAAAACCAAAAAACACCTAAAAAAATCCAGCTGATGGCAAAAAGGAATAATCTACCAGACCATAAACAAGAATCAGTACTCAAAGGTGCATGGTAAATTAATGCCTTTTACCTGGAAGGAAAGAAATTCCTCCAGCCTCACTTGCATGCAATAGAATGATTTGATAGTTTCAAGAGCACACAAAGATGAATTAGCTTGGAGTGGTGGCTTCACTATCCTTATGAGGAACCACAGGAATCAGAGAGGCTTTGTGGATAAAAATATCTCCAAGACTTCATATTATACTGTAAAAATTTCTTTATAGGCTTGTGAAGGAAGCAGGGTTTATACTGAGAGTAATTAGTGGCACAGCTTAGACCATGACTGTGAGAAAGAGATGCAGATCGCACCAACTACGCAGAAAACTCACCTTATCTGGAGAAATGCTTCTAGAGCAGGCAGCTCTGTTGGCATAGATGTACAGAGGTATTGCTTTACATCAGGAAGCAATGACTGTGAAGAAGGGAACATACCATGTGTTTTTAAGATCTCTTAAAGGTAGCAGAAGTCCAAGAAAGAATGCATATCCAGAAAAAGGCACATCTTCTGTCACTGCCTAGGTCTTCTGGGTGCTGTGTAATCTATTCACCTAATGATCTGCACTAAGTGCAGTTTGTCATTGAGTGTCAGAGTGTCAGAAAATGCCTGTCTGTGTCTCATGTCAGCTTCAAGTATCCTATAAACCTTGCCAGGATAATAGACATAGTTAAAGAGAAGTCTTGAGAATGGAATAAGTTGGTGCTCTGTTTATGTTAGGTTGGTCTCTTTTCATTTTATGAGAAACAATCCTCAAGGTAAAAAAAGCTACAATGATTTTACTCTTCTGTCTCCAGATTTCTAGTCTCCATGAATCTTGTTTTCAATTTTTTTTTTCTAAACCACAGTTTCTTTTTCACCAGCATTTGAATCAATGTTCCAAATAAAAATATTCCTAACTAAGTATATTGGAAAAATTGTGTACATGCAAAATGTAATCCATTTTGATTTTGGAGGTTTTTTTATAATCAAATCAGACTTTCATATATAGTCAGAACTGTTGTAAACACTATTTTCTGAGAAGGACATGCAACAACAACAACAACAACAACAATAACAACAAAATCAAACAAGATGTATCAGATACCTTGTTTGGCCAACTGTATATCAAGAAGTATTCACAAGTATTACCTCTGTTGTCAACAAAACTTACTGGCAATTTGGCTGGAACTAAAACTAATTTATATGCAAACAAACAAGATGAAAATGGAATTCAAATGACCTTTGTCACATTCACCACTGAATGTCAGAGAACTCATAATCAAACCACAGCAACTAATCTTTAGATATTGGGCTGAGAATTTTATATGCTTTAGATGTGCTTTGGGTAGCTCAGTGAGGGAGTGGCAGCTGCAATCTTTAAAAGAGTAACATAAACTTTTTGTTGTTGCAGTGTATTAGACAGGTTTCTGCTGTCTCACTCAAATCACTGGTTGTTTCATTACCTTTGATCCCACGGTAAGCAACTGAGAAGCAATCAGTGTCATTACCTCTGTTTGATTAACTCTATTCTTCTGTGGTCTCTTAAGTTAATACTAGCTTTATTACCTTTTTACTGAATAACTTACTTAACTATCTTGGTGCAGTACTGAAAGCCATTGACTGAAAGAAACAACGCTCTCAATAGCCTATATGGAATCAGAACACCAGAGGATTTGCAGAGACCTGCCTACATTTCTTCAAACCAATTTTAGAGCATACTGTGACGCAAGGCAGGGAGTTTTTTCAGATTTAAACAAAATAAGACAACAGTAACTGCTCAGGAGGTATTAATATAAAAACATTCCCTACTGTTTAATATGTTGCAGTCCTCCTACTTGCTTTTATTTCTAACGTGAATTGATAAAAATTCTTTCCTGACACATTAAAACTTACTAAACTTCAATATTGTCAGAGGCCAAAGGGGAATGCTGGTATGATTCTGTGTCATCCCTTGGCTTTGAAGCACTGAACTTTCCAAGAAATTACAAAACTAATTCAGTGTCAGTGCTCTCACAAAGTAATTTTGCAGTCAACAATCAAAAGACTTGAATTCCTACCTACCATTACAGAATGACATTAGCCATAAACCATATGCAAGCAATTTCTGAAATTTAGATTTTTTTTTAGAAATCTGCACAACTATAGGCTTTTACCAATAACATAGTACACAAAACTGGAAGAATGCACACTGGATTGCAAACATAAAGCATTCACAATATAATCACGCATGTTAGTATAATAGCCTCAAGGGTTGTTGGAAACTAAAGCAGGTATGGAAAATGTGTATCTAAGGATTGTACAAGATAAAGGAAGTGGTAGATTAAGGAACAGTATCAGAAGAAGGCTCTGTTATATCAACAACACAAAGAACAGGCAGCTCCATTCAGGCAGACAGAAGCTCATCATCTTTGGTAAATTACATTTCTTCTCTTAACAGTAGTGGGATTAGCCAGCAGCCTGCACAGCTGACATACCTAGCACAGTATGATCACCAACGCAGGAGTGGAAAAAGCATACTTGAAAACATATTATCAGTGCTTAAGAGTAGTGCCTGAACACCTGCTCCTTATATTTGCTTTTATATCTTTACAGTTGTTCACCAGCTAAGAAAAGCGGGTAATTTTCAAGCTTTATTATGAACTCAGCAGTCTGAACTTCACTTTCAATGATTTTTTTTTCCTACCCCCTGCATATATTACAATTTCTTTAAAGTGACAACATACTACAGAAAAATTACAACGTATTACAGAAGTGTATGTTGCTCACATGTGTATTGACACATCTGTGTAACACATAACCACATATATGTACATATTGTACTAGCAATCTTGTTGTTTTGGAACAATTAAAATTCTTAACAAAGAAAAGAAAAATAGTCCAAGTAGTGGAGAGGACTTAAAACAACACCCTGTCTAAAGCAGTCCTAATTTTCAGTAAACTTTTTAGCTTACATTTACCTCTGCTGACAAAACTATAAAAAAATTCCTACCTTGTCTAACAGCTATATACTATCATATACAAAACCCAAATTGGTCCAACTTCCTCTAAATTTTATAGTTCTCAAGGCAATCCTCACGTGACACATTATACCCTCCAGATGTTTCAGGGACCTGATGGCACTGATACTCTTATAGTCCTGAGGAACCCCACCTGCTTGACCCTACCTCTACCACCCTTAGGATCCTGAGGTGCTATTTAAATGTATTCTGGGGCTGTCAGTTTGAGGATGTTCTGGGAGTTTGGCTGTGTTATTGTTCTCTCTCTGCAGCATCTCACTTCACAGGTGCTCTTATCTTCAAGGTACCAGATTTTTTATTTTTTTTTACTTCACTAAAACTTTTGAAGTTAGTTGAGAGACGAGGAAGGATGTTATTCCAAAGTGGATGAAAATGCACAGTTGTTCTCTACCTCTCTACCTCAGTTATACTGGATTTTGCTATGTGCCTGAGTCAAAACAAGTATTTTTTACTGCTTGAATTTAATAATATGATTTGGAGCCCAATCTTCCTGCCTTCCCTTTGGCACCACTTTGCCATTGCAACTGTAAAATGATGCTGATGTGATGAGGAAAATTGTTGTCCACTAGAACAGTGTTCCATGCAGTAACCTTTATTTTAATTCCTTCATTGGAAGAATGTATGTTTAGAATTCGAATATGTCAATGGAGATCGGCTTTTTCCGTCTTTTGTCTTTGAATTTAGTGGGTCAAATGTTGGACTACTGTCCCTTTCTCTGAAATACTGGGAACAGGATTAAGTTTCAAGTATCAGAAAAGACTGAGTATGTCTGGTATCCTTTCACAGAGGTACTTTGAGTGTGAGCTGGGGTTTGGATGAGGGCTAATTTGCTGTACCAGCATTTTCTACTAATGTGCAGGTAAATGTGTGTCTGACTGCCTTTGGACCTGGGCTGGTAGTCTGGGTAAACTTGCAAGTTAATGTGGCTCCATAACTTTTGGTCAGCATGATTTCATGCTCTGAAGAGGCTTAATAAAGTGGGGTCAGAATGGGTTTTAGTGTCTCTGGCAAAAGCAGGAGCACTAGCTGATATTGCTACTCAAGGTGTGCAAAGGGTTTGAAGAGACATAACAAAATTTACAGCTTGTGTTTTGGGTAGTAGGGTTATACCTGCTCTCTCCTTTTAAGAGGTAAGTAAAGCTTGGTTTGTATTTCACTCCCTATTTTGGAAACTGGATGCATTCTGTGCTCCTGTAATTATTACTGGCATTTAGAAATGGTGATCCTCAAGCTTGTGATATTGAGTATAACCAGCTAGTGGAGCTGTTGGCAGCCACCACTGGTTTCCCAGCTGTCACCCCTCCAGACACAAACTAAGCAGTCTTAAATCAGATGTAGAAAAAATAAACCCGTCAGAGTATTAAATTGGTATTTATATTTGCATAGAAAGGCACTACGTAGCCATATATGGTACCAACTAAGCACCAATTCTGAGCCAAAGGAATATACCGAATTTTTATTTTCCTTTTTTTTTTTTTTTTTTTTATTTTTTTTTTTTATTTTTGCTCAGGAGCTAAAGGAACAAGTCCTAGCACAAGGGAAAATTAAAAAAAAAAAAAAATTACTGCTGAAGAGATCCACTTTTGGATCTGGTGGCAGATATTGGAACCTAGGATGTGCAATCTAAGAGGATCTTCCAATGTGGTTTACTATGCACAAAATTAGTTGATGTGAAATGTGATGCAAAGCACCTATGTTCAGTTGACATAGTTAGATATTAAGAAAGGTTCTCAGAAATAGTCTCTGGAAAATAATTTTGAATACATTATGAGGTGACTAAAGATTAGAGAGGGTTGAATCAATGGATGCCTATGCTTTTCTGCAGCTCTTCTCATCTTTGGTACCCAGGAGTCAAAATGGCTAATGGAAAAAAAAAAAAAATGACAAACCATAAAGAAAAAAACCCAAAAAACAACCAAACACAAAAAAACCCCAACCAAACAAAAAGAAACAAAAAAAAAAATACACTAAATTCCCTATCCATGTGCTTGGGATTAGGTCAGGAGTGTTTTGTTTTAGTGGGAAAGGTTATTTCCTAGCATTTATGACTACCCAGTGCATCACTGATTTTTACGTTTTATGCCAGTATAGATGAAATTTAATATCTTGATATGCTAATTTTTTTTCTCAGTGAAGTAAAAATATGGTATAAAGGAATGACACACAATTAACTTTTCCTGAATTGAACCCTGCAACAATCCAGCTCAGATGTAAGTCAATAACTTGTATCATCCTCCCTTGGTTTAGTTTTTAACTTGGCTCAAGTCTCGTGCTTTCAGCTAGCTTTGTGGTCTGTAGGGTGCAATCAAGAATGAAAGCTTATTGTAGAGGAGAATGTAAGTCCAGAGATGTTTCCAGACTGTCACTTAACTTAATGCCTGTGCCCTTCAGGAGCTACCACAGCTCTAAAGCATTTGCATTCTTGTCCCTTACTGGCTGTCACTTTCCTGACAATTCAACCATTTTATGAGTTTCTTTTTAAGGAAAGAAAATCTTTTGTCTACAGTGCACTTTACATCTGAAGCTCCTCGCATAATACTTCAAATGTCAAGAAGAATATTAGTTGTACTGAAGTGCTGGACCTTAAAAGTGTTTCAACTGCAATCTTGGCAAGTTGAAAGTTTATTTAAGCAAGTTTGTATATGATAAAAACTTAATTTAAGCTATGCACTGCCTAATACTTTCCTCCAGTGATGCCTCTCAAATGCCATCTTCTTGTTTATTACCTCTTTCAAAAAATGGAGAGCTGCTAACCTGGATTAGTACCTGAAATGCTGGACTAGCACAGATGAGAAGAATTTTAATGAATAGTTTTAACAGTCTGCACAAGGTACCTGAGGTACATTTATTTCACCATTTTGGAAGCAAATACACTTCAGTGCAGCCATTTGTTCAAGTTGAGATTATCTCTTTTCCCAATTGCTGGCAAAAGGAAATGGGGGTAGATCCCAGAGTAAGAGTTTAGCCTCTGTGTAGACTACTAGGCAGGATGGCTTGAAGGTAAAGTTTTGACTCTGGATCCAACTGAGACAGTGACTTAATAAGGATATGGGCCCAAAGTATATTATTAAGAGAAAATGTAGGTTAAGATATAATCTAACCCCTGATTTACTAGTTTCTTGAAATTTCTTTTTTCTTTTCTTTTTTTTTTTTTTTCCCTCAAACAATTTCAGGATAGATGAAAAGTGTCTCTTGCCTTTCATGCCTGGGCCTGCCTGGCTTTCTTCCATGTATCCCTGCAACTGTAGGAAATTGTAGGTGGAACATTAAGATTTACGTGAAAAGGAACAACCAGGACTGTCTGTGTGTGGAAATAACAGACCAAAGGCAGATGAAGGGCTTTAGTATTTTTGCATACTGATGATTCTCTTCGTGTTCTCAGGTTATCCAGTGCAGAAGACAGGACAATGGATAATTCCCATATGGGATGGTAGACTAAAATCCCTGTGAACTCCACAGTGGTAACTACATCCAAATTCAGCATGTTATTAACATCTGAGAGGACCTGTAACCAGGACTGGGTAGCTGGTGTCCTCTGTCACCCAGTCCATCACCTGAGATCATAATCAAATCTCCTGGAGGCATGTGTTTTGGCTGGAGGCCAGGCATCATCTGAAATATGCATTCTGTGGCTCTCATGAGTATGCAGGCATAACAGTAAGCATGTGAGTGAAATTGGCTATGTCTTACAATTAACTCTCCATATCTCCCTGTAGCTTTGCTACAATGTAGCAACATTATTTCCTATATAACAATAAATGAACAAAAAATAAACTGTTAGAACACTAGACACAGAAGTGAGGAAAATGTCTGTAAATTCTGATATGTGGATAGGAAAAAAATCCCAAAAAATGAAAAACCAAACAACCCAAAACTAAAAAACCTGCTTTCCAACTTCATTACTCTGGTCTAACAATACACTTTTAAATCAAAATGGAATGGCTGAGCCACTACCTTCATGAGGGTTTGGGGACTGAATTTTCTTTCTCTTTTCAATGGGTGGAGGAAGGGCATCCCAAGAGGGGCTAATCCAATTTTTTCCATAGTGAATAAAGCTAGGACTGAAGATTCAGAATTTCTCAGTGAGTTGGCAGTAGGAAGCTAATATGTACAGAACTGATTTAAAGCATCTCACTGCTCCTTGTACTTCTCTTAATACGATATAAAGGTGTTCAACACTCTATGCAGTGCAGAAAGGGTGAAGGGAGTCTTCTGGTCTCCCTTTTGCTGCATCTGCTTTAAAATAGGGTACTAGGCTTCAAAGTTCTTTGATCTGGCCATTAGTACTCTTGAACAGCCTATTCATAGCACTTCTGGGTGAAAATCGTCCAGAGGCATATTTGTCTGGGCAGTAGCCAAGCCATTTAATCCAAATTTGTGCATTGCAGCTGTCTTCAACTTTAAACACATCACACTGATTTCAGACAATAGTTCATCTGTAACTATTTGCTAAGAATCTTTTAAAACACCTTCTGCATGTTGAGGATTCAACAGGAATGAATTATGACCCACTAGAGATGTCAGTCCTGCTAAAATGAATCAACACATTAATAAATGGCAAGAACCTGAGAAAACAGTCTGCTGAAAAAAAACAGGGAAGAATAAAACTTTAGAGATTTTTCTCCTTGAATAATGGAAAGAATAACCTATCTGGACTTAATTATTTTCACTCCCTGTCTTAATCTGTTGCCAGAAAAATTTAATTAAATCAGAATAAGAATTCCTCCTGATATGACAACTACATAACAGCTTATGATATTACTTTTAGTGGCTTGAATATCGATGACATAACAGAGGCAAAACTTGTTCAGCTGTACCTAACAGTGTCCTAAAGATGGCTGCTAATATTAGAGTATCTAGGATCCATTGTCTTGTAGAAAGGGGATGTATTTTTCCTGTTAAAGTAATAACTATGTACATCATGAGCAAATATAGTTTAAGCAGCATTTATAAAATTTGGATTCAATCACTCAAAATTTGCAACAAAAGAGAGAGACAAATGAATTCGAATGTGAATGAATTGCTTTTTTCATGTCACCATACTTGATAGTGTAAAAAACCATTATAATAACTGAAATTCATAATGAATATTAAAACAACTCTTTTTAGCATTTGAAAAAACAGTACTGCTTCAAACTGATGTCATTATAAGTTTAAAAACAAGAGTTCTTCATGAGTTAGAAGACACATTAGACAATCACTTTTTTATTTTTAAAACTAATTTCTCCCTATTGTCTAGAAAAATACCGGCAATATTTCAGACTTTTGACATGTATTCATTCACACTAGTAAATTACTTTTATTGTGATAATATGCATTTCCTTTATATTAATGTTCTTTATATTTACCTAGATATTGTCCTGTCTGCCATAATACTTCATTGTATAATAAAGTTTAGACAATTATTTTGCTGATAGCAAAATTGTTGGAAAAAAGACTTCTAAGCAGTGGAACAGGATGGTAGAAGAAAAATAATTTCAAATCAGTCATCACATATTCATACCGAAGTAATATACCTCTGACACATATCCAGGTATTGGTTGGAAAAAAAACAAGCAAAAAAACCCCTAAAGATCCATTCAAAATCAACATGCAAATCAGAAAATCACCACGGAATTGATGCATTATAAATCATTTGTTGGACTGTAATCAAGTAGATTTCAAGTATGGATTATCATGTAAAGGTTTATAATCCCGTTGGTAGCTACAGTCTTTATTACAAATCTACAGAACATCTCAGGTCAAGACTGTGCATTTTTGTTGGAAGCAATTTTACTCCTCATGTGAATTCCAAACTACTTCAAATAATGTTTTCTAAGCATGCTTTTAATTAGCTAGAAATAAGGGGACAAAATTAGGATCCAAACCATCACCTTGCCAAATATTTTCAGAGCTACTTAATAATCTTCTAACACTTTAAAACTACTGCCAAGGGAAAATTGAGCTGTGTCTGTTGTGGTGTTTTTAGATTGCCTTACAATGTTTAACTAGGTGGTACAGCTGCATGGGATGACAAGATCAAAATTTATCAGATAGGGAGAACATTTAGTAGTTAGAGCAGGCAAACTGAAGAAGGGAGTGCTGTGCTTGAGGTCCCAGCCCTGCCATAGGTTTATTACAATGCCTTTGGTTTCTTTTCTTACTTTATGTACATAGGGACAATTAGAGATATTACTGCATATGTGTTTTAGATATTATTGTATAGGTGACAATGTTTGCAGCAATCATGACAAACTCAGATGTTGGAGTGCTGTGGGCACCATAAAAACAAACCTGTCTCTCTGGAGTCAGAAGGCTGAAGGGCTTTGCTGAGTTGTGTAAAGTACCCCAATACTCCTCAGTAAGGGAACATTTGTTCCCTAAAAGCAAAATTTATTTTAAAGCTTTGATTGACATATAAACTGAGCAGATGCAGCTCTGATGAAGATACTCCTCGGATTGTTTAGGCGTACATAAAGCAGACTTTTTAAAAAAAAAAAAATTGGTGTCTAAGTAGCATGACTGCTGTTTTCACACACTGTGACAGCATGTTAAATACCATGTTGAGTTATTCTTAGAAACTTAAGAAGTCGTGCCCTGAATAACTGACAAGAGAATTGTTATCCTGTCAGACCAGCATTCCTCATTAGCTGTGTGCCCCCTTGTCTCCACTTCATCTTGAATTACTGAAATTGCATTAAGTGGGCTAAATGCTCATTTGCCAAGAAAATAGAATTATGGTTGCTTGTTGCGTGTAGACTTCATATTTAACACAATTCTGTGCTTCTGAGTCATTGATACTCACTAGACCATAAGCAATGGTGTGAAACTAGCTTTCTGCAAATGATGAAATATATTTGAAGGTTAAGAGCCTTACTTTGAACTTGAGTGAAATTATTCATATGCTAATTTATGCTTTTCTGAGTGCTAATGTTAAAGCATATTTGTTGGTTAAAAAATGTGGTTTTAACTGAGACACTGAAAAATGTAAAACCATGGTTGTACAATATGCAAATTTCTGCAGAGAACCTCTGCAAGGTCTAAGCACTGACTGGAGTCTTATTGAAGAACTTTCAAATGAGTTTTGAAGAAGGACATGATAGGATTTTTGTGGGGCTCTCTACAAGAAAATTCAGGGAGACATTTCAGTACCTCCTCTGTACAACTCCAGGTTACAATGAAAGATCTAGCTTTATACATGAAAGACAGGCAGTTCTCAACTCCCTGTTGAAACTACAGGAAGACAAGCACTGAGGCCAGCTGTGGTTCTGCCCATGTACATCTTGTCTTCTTAGAAAAGTTCATTTCCATCTTTCATTTCCCCACTCCACTCCCCACCTGATTAACCTCGCACTGGGTAGCATGTCTTGTCAGCCTGCATCAGTCACATTACATTATATGGGCAGTCCAATGTTGCTGATATGACCTGACATAATTTACCAAGTGATTTCTCAGCATAAAAGGTAGGGATTTTTTTTTTTTTGAGTTTAACTATTTTCATTAATAGATTCCTCTATTCTTCTTTCAAATAATTTTAAGAAAGCATTATGAAACAAGTCCTATTTTCTAAAGCATTACTAAATAAAACACTCTAGGACTTGTGTTTTGTAACTATCAGCTAGTATTTTGACCATTTTTCTGCTTCCAAAAGGCAGGAATTTTCTAATCAAGTGTATAAATATTGAGAATGCATTGACTTTTTTACTAATAAGAAAATGCATGCAGAAAATATATAGGCATGTCTCAAACTGAATAGAGATTATGCAAATATACTTTTGTAAAGAATTATAAAACCCCTTTCGGTGTATTATTTTAAATTTTTACCTATTAGAATTTTTTGTGGTGTATGTTTTTTAAGTTTTTTTTTTTAAATTACTTTGCAGTGAAATTATGTACCGTACTTAAGGTTTCCTCAATTTACTTCTGACAAGGTTTTAAATCCAGCCAATTTTACTGACATCCTAAAGTGCAATCACAGAACAGAAGATTACTTAAGAAGAGTAAATTTACCACGCTAACTTCTAGGTGTTATGCCATTTTAATAGCTTAGGTTTTGAAGTTTCTATATGAAAGATGTGAGTATTCTTATTTGCAATAACTAGATACTAGATCCCAATCCCAGGAGGCAATCAGAGACATGATACTTAATATACAGGACACTGAGACTTCCCTGAGGTAATGTTATATGATATGCTGTAGTAGAACTCAGGTCTGAATTTGAGGCTTGATGACTCCATTGCTGGGATGCCCTTCTTTCCACACTGTTTATCCATAACAGATGATATTCAACTATTGCTTTTCTGGCTCAGTTTACTTTTATTTGCGCCAGAAAGGGGAAGTAGGGGATAATTCACTGATTCAATGTGTAAGCAGAAAATTAGGAAACATAAGCAAACACCTAAAAGGAAATTTGGGCAGGATAGATCTATTTAATTAGCAGTATATGCTACAGCAATAAGAAGATTTACTACCAGCTGTATTGTATCAAACACTGAGAGATTAGTGTTATGTACTGAAACACTATAGCATATGTAGAAATCATTCAAAGAAATTAATCCTTAGTCTTCTCCTTGAGCTTCAGTATTTATTGCTTCTAAGCCTACTCTTCCTGCTACATAAACTACAATAAAAGAAAATGTTACTGCTTTTATAGAAACTGTCAGGAACCTTTCAATGATTAAGCATACTTGGAACTTCTTATTCAAAAGTAATGCTAAGAGGGAACTAAAAATAAAATAAAACAAAGATAGAAGTAGGGAAGAATTTAAATAAATCAACTAACCCCAAAGTGTCAGGTTCTGTTTCTTTTTGTGCTTGGATGGCAGGTAGAATAAATTAATAAATGAACTATCAGGCTTAGCACTGTTCCTGTATCATTGCTCCAATATGCCAGGGGACACAGTGTCTTGGGATGCATTAACAGGATACATCCTAGGTACAATGGAAATAGGATTGTTTCACCCCATTGTCTCTGCACCAGGGTCTGTTTGTTTGTTTGTTTTTGTTTGTTTGGTTGGTTGGTTTTTTGTAGTAGTCAGCCTTTAATTTTCCTATCACCTGTCCTTATTCACAGAACCATTCCAAATCCTTCCTGATGTGGTATTAGCAACTATTTGCTTACAGTGCCTATTCTGCTTTTCAAGTCCTTTCAGACCCCAGTGCTATGAATCTTAAATAAATTTATAAAACAGGGACTTTTTTTTCAAGACAGTAAAGGCACAGTAGTTGATTACACTATAGCTTTACATAGCATTTATAAACCCTTTCAGTTTGAGCAGGAGGTTTGCAGATTAAAGGAGACCAAATTAGTAATAAAAAAACCTTTTAATTAGGTAAAGTATCTTTATCATCAGATGGGAAATAACACTGGTAAACAACCAGCTAGTTAAAAGAAAGACATGATAATCTAAATAATATAGCAATGTGCTTGGTACAGAGTAAACAATAAAGGTCCAGGGAAATTATGCAAAATGTGCCAGTGTTTTGTAATTGAGGTCACTTCAAAATCTTTTATCTTTCACAAACACAAGGGAAAAGGAGCTTTTTTTTCAGATCCCTTCTCTCAGGGTATCAAGTTATCAAATATATCTTCAGAGATGAGAAATACCAGTAGTATTGACTCAGGGGATCAGGTTTAATTCTGAAATTTCAATAAAGGTGACTGGTAGGAAGATTTGCAAAGGTGTTTGCATGCAGATAATTTTTGTCACAATAACTCTGCTACTGGTAATTTCATATGTGTACTAAGAATGTACATTTATAAACATAGATGCATCAACTATGTTGTTTAGTTTAAGCAGTTTTGGGAAAACTGAGCTTTAAAGTCTTAGCAACGTGCTTAGATTGAATAGGATACAATAACAAAACCAACCATGACAGTATTTCCCCAGCCACTTTCACTTACCTCAATGAAGTGATCGTCACAGCACCCAGGATGTGATGCTCAAGTGTTTTGCCTTTTTTTAATAGTTGAGGGACTATAGAGAAGCACTACAATTAGAAGGCACAATGATACAGAGTAGTTAGATATTGTAAAACAAGCAGGGATTTAGGATGAATGACAGAAAGACACAAGCTTAACATTTTATTTTGGTTTCCCTCTGAAAACCGTATTTCCATAGAAGCATGCATATTGAGGGTTATATAAATCCTTGAATTAAACATACTTTATGTACTGTATCTCAGTAATCTAAGGCAAACTTTTGTCATTCTTTGGTGTTTAAAAATCAAGAAGTAATCTTTGATTTGCCTAGTGGTAGAATGTCTCGGATTACCTTTATGCTGAGATTAAATTAGCTCAAATTTCTTCACAGTAACTTGGTGGAATTCCTTTTCTGTTTCTTAAAAAAAGTTTGGTTTTGTTTTGTTTTGTTTTGTTTTTTAATTTGCCATGGGGAAATACCCTAAATGCAATGATTCAGAACATTAATGATTTTAGAGAAATTGCACTGTGCAATTTGTGTAGAAGGATACTTTCAAACCAGATGAACTCAGGAGAGGGTAGGATAGAGAGAGGTAGATGTTTACAATGTAATTTCCCTTATTTTTCTGAAAAACATGTCGATTGGTTATTGACTTCAACAGTTCAGTCCTGTGTAGTGTTTGCATTGTACTGGAGTCACACAGACCCTACATTGTACTGAGGTGTTGGTGTCTCAGAAGGGAAAATCTCTTACAGAATAACCACAGCACTTCCAGCACATCTTAACCTGCTTCACTTTGTACACATAAACAGAATTAAATATGGTTTGTTTTTTTTCTTTAAAAACCTGAAAAAATTCAGGGAGTACCCATAGATTTGGATAATTGTAATGATTGCCTTGCTGCATAAATTGTGATATTATCTTAATAAAACACCACATATATTCACCCACATCTGGGAATTTACATGTCAGACTAATCTTCAGTAAGATCTTAACCTTTTCTTTATGTTAATTTTTGCTTTCACTAGATGGCACTTTGTCCCTCTTCATCACAATGCTAACGTTAAAACTCCTTATTTCAGACAAATGGCCTCTTCGGAACTTAGTATTTGTATTTACAAATATTTAATAATGTAATAAAATCTGACAAACAACTTTTTTAAATGAAGATGTGCATAGTGGGGAAGCTTTGCAATGCAGCCACATACTCTCTGTAAAGAAATGGAGGACCCCTTAGAAAGGATTACATATGAAAAATATTTGTGGCAAAGGCTTTTGTTTTTTTCTTCTCCAAAGACTGAGGTAAATGAGCATATTGTCATTAGAGGTATTTGGAGACTGATGGTATTTCTAACAAGGGTGTAAGCCAAATATTTTAGTGCAGCTAACTCTGTTTAACGTTGTCACATTTTAACCCCAGCTAGCAACTAAACACCATACAGCTTCTCACTCACTCCTGCACAGTGGGATGGGATCGAAAAGCAGAAAGGTTAAAAAGAAAACTTGTGGGTTAAGAGAAGAGTTTAATAATTTAATGAAGACAACAACAGCAACAAAAACAACAATTTGTAATGAAAAAGAAAATAACAAAGAGAAAGAGAATTAAAACACAAGAATAACAAGTGTTGCAATTGAGAATCAACTGCTCACCATCAATTATATGATGCACAGCCTATTTCTGAGCAGCAGCCCCCCAGCCAATTTAGCCCGAGGTTATATGGTGACCATGATGTTATATGGTATAAAATACTCCTTTGGCTGTACCCTTTCCCAGCTCCTTTTGTAATCCTAGCCTCCTTGCTGGCAGGAAAGCATGAGAAGCTGAAAACTCCTTGACTAGTGTAAACACCACTTAAATCCAAAACAGTGCTATATCAGCTAGTAGGAACAAAATTAACTCTATCCCTTTTAAGACCAGGACAATATCCACCCTTCCCTTTATACCGTCTACATCACGTCACTGTGCCACACTTCCCAATACATTCCAGTTAGTAATTACCACCTTTCCTGTCTTTTGTTATATAGTCACATATATCACTCCCATAGTCTATGGGCCATCCCTTTAAAATGTCTGTTGAGTTAGTCCATGACTTTAGGCTCCATCCTAACCATCCTTCTGGGAAGGAGAGGTGGTGTGAGATGATGTAAGCTGAAGCCAGTTTAGATTCCATCAAAATTTGTTCTTTGTTAATCAGTAAGATTCTTACTATTATACCACTGATATGGCATACAGCAACCATAGGAGTGATGATGTACAGTATTATGTAGCAATTAACATCATACAATTCAAATTATTGGCTATTCTCACCTAAAATCAAATCCCCTTGAGCTATATGTCAGACTTCCGCATCTCTCCCACAGTATCCATCAAATGCAAAAGCAATCCTATGAATAGGGTTTGCCTTTGTCTGGGGCAGGAATAACCCAGGCTGTCTTCTCCAGCGTATTTTTGTGTGCACTACAGGAATCTTATCCCCCTTCCCTATTACATAAGACATTTGATTAGGCAGGGCCAGCTCCATTGTCAGATCTCCTAGTATTGACTAACCAAGTAGTTTTAACTAAATATGTGTCCCTCTGCTTCAATGTCCCAGCAAACAGTGATCTCAATGTTACCTTTAACAATCCAATGTATTGTTCAATTTTCCTGGAGGTTGGTGCATGGTAGGGGATATAATAAACACACAGTGCCATCCTTTTTAGCCTAGGTGTTTTTGAGGTTGTTTCAGAAATGAATCTAGTTGTCTGACTCATTTCTGTTTGAGATGCCATGGCATCATTAAACCTGTTTCTCAAGACCCAGGCTAGTGTTCTGGACAGTGGCATGGGGCCCAGGATATGTTTTCTGCCCTCCAGTGGTTGCTTCCAGCATTCTTAACACATGACACTTACCTTGGCTGTTTTGTGGGAGTGTAATATAACCACTCAGATGTCCCCATCTTTATTTTTTAGTAGTTAATATAATTTAGTCATTTTCCATACGAGAAAGGCTTTAACAGCTTGGCTTATTTGACTACAGCACATTTCACATTCAAAGACAACCTGTGTGATAGCACAGGTCAAGTCTACCCCTCGATCATGAGCCCACCCATCTATTGCATCTCTTTCTTGATGGCCTGAGGTGTCATGGGCCTACCAAGTCATAATTAATTCACTCTTATGTTACCAGTCCAGATTCACCTGAGCCAGTTCAATCTTACCAGCCTGAACCACCTTGTGATTGTTTTGATGGTTCTTCAGTGGTCCAACTCCTGGGTATGTGAGCATCTACGTGACATACTTTTACAACCAGGTTTTCCTCCTGGGCAGCTTATCATGCCACAATGCAGCAGCTCAGAAGTGTTTGCCTCTGCACTGCCAGCTTCTCTGCTGACCTTGCAGTAGCAACCCCTACAGGGCATTTGTCACCATTCATGAATCATACAGAGCTAGAGCACTGGCCAGGGCTCTCAGTCATCAATACCAAAATCAGTCGGAGAGCCTTCACTTCTGCAACATGAATTTAATGTTTGTTAGAAAAACAAAAGAAAATAAATACATAAAAAATAAAAGTAAATTTAAAAATATTCAATCAGAGCTCTTTTTATCCTTACTTATCTTCCAGATATTGGCAGCTATATAATTTTACTTTTAGTTATGATTCTGTAAATATCTTTCACAGAGCTTGCATGAGTACTGTAATCAGCAGGGAGAACCTTGCCAGCAATAAAATGAAGTTACAGCATCTATGTGGGGGAAAAAAATCATTAATGTTTATGAACCATCCATTCCTCCACTTGAGAGCATTTTCTAAGAAACTGAAGAATTTCTTACTATATATGGTCTATGTTCCTTTCTCAAGGAAGAGAAATTCCTTGGGACTTCTTGTAGATTGGCATGAAAATACAAACATTTCATCCTATTTTACTTGTTCATATGGCAGGGCAGGCAAAAATGTGCCTGCAGAGCATTGCAAACTATCACAGGTAAATATTTTATCCCATTCTATTCAGTTGTACTTCTTTTCATAACAGTGATTTTAGAAACCTGTGTTCTTTAAGAGTCTCTTTAGGAACAAAAGGAAGTACCTGGAATTAGTACTTCTATTTACCATTTAAGATTTTACTTCCTCTACTGCTACAATAAATAATCAGTATAACACAATCACCATAAAATATTTTTTTTCATATGAAATAAAGTATTATTTTATTATGATCCGTAGTCAGTAATAGCTAACATGGTAACATAAACCAAACAAAAGTCTCTTCATTATTTCTGTTACATGCATTTCCTACTACCTTTCATATAAAGAACAGTGAGTATATTTCAAAATATTATGCTGTTTTATAACTGCTGTATGTTGGAATCTGTCAAGTCAATGAGTAAACTGTTTACCTTCCTGTTTTTCAGTCATTACTGACTGTATATATTTACATATATTATTACATAAAATTAGTACAGTCATCCAAAAGTTTTCTTCATGGAACACTGCCAAGTTTTATATGCTAGGGCTGAAATTTTCTATGACAAATACATAAAACCCAACAGTTTTCCAACCTTAAATGTCAAAATATAACTCTCACCACAGTGGTATTTCAGCTGCCGGATAAAACTTAGCTTGGAGTCACCTCTGTGTCAGGAATGTGTCTTTTGCTATTTCATGACAATTTTCTCCAATGTTTTTATTTTGAAAGACAACCTTCAACAACTGCTTTGTATTTAGAAACTGAAATCCATAAAAATTCCATTCTCATTGAGCCTATCCATTCTTTCATACATAATTACCCAAGTGTTTGGCTGCGAAGAGCAGGAATTTGAAGACTGCAATTCTAGTGACTTATCCTGAAAACACCACATGATGACATCTGTTGCCAATACACTGGGTTTTTTAATTGTTGTACTATTTGAAGACTAAAGAACTTCACACCATACCACAGTCCTTGCAACAGAATTCTGTGGAAAAAGTAATACAAAACCACATAATCGAGACTTCATTAAAATGTGTGGGACCTGTGAAAGTAATGAACACTCATTTTGGCAACTTTTAAATCATCAATATTGCAGCTTTTGTCTCTTTAATGTAAAGCAAGTGCTTGTATGTATAATTTGGTATAAAATCAATGAAAACTACATATGACTCTTCAGTGGTACCAGGTTGACATCCACCAGCAAGCCAATTAACATTTGAAACATTCTGGAATGAAGAAACAGCAGATGAGTCTTTCTTACAGGTTTTAAAGATCTGTTAAAAGTAAGACTTAAAGTTAGCCTGAAGAGACCACTATTGTGCAATTGTTTTCTGCAACAGAAAGAAACTTTTTAAAATGTATGCATGAAATTGATTTTTCAAAGCAGTGAATACAGTCTTTGACAGATTTGTGACAGCGAAGGAACATTTCAGTGGAGACTATAATCTCCTTCGGGCAAAAACTAGGTTGAACACTTCTGATGATGAGACTGTGGAAGAGTGTAACTTGTAAAACAACAAAGGAGTAGTTTCTGGATCTATGCTTCATGAGTTTGGCTAGTTAGATAGGGGTTTTTTTAGACTCGTATTTTACACAATATAGTATGTTATAGAGTACAGTTCTACTGTGTAGCTGAGTGATGGAGGACAAAAAAAGACTCTTCTTTTGTTTATTTTAAATTAAATAACTGGTAATTTAATGAGGTACCTGCCAGTTTTAGTCTTAAGGGAAACTGGATAGTTATTCTCTCTTCACCTTCTCTAAATCATTAATATCACTCTCTTGGTGTCTTTTCCATAGTAAAGAATTTTAATGTATGTGGTTTGCCCCAAATCGGTATAATTTTCTCCTTTGTCTGTCTTCTTGCCTTTTTTTTTCCCCTGTATTTTTCATAGGTCAATTAAATCCCTTTAAAATGAACTTTAGGAGTTAATAAACTTTCATATGGTTTATAATTAGTGATATATAATGGATTTATAGAGTAACATTATTTTTCTGTCAACTTCTTTCCGAGTAAGTCTCAACATGCAATTTTCCCTTTTGACTACAAGTACATATTGATTGACATTTTCAGAGAGCTATCCATGAATTCAAAATCCCTTTCCTGAGTATCAATAACTCTAACAGAGCCATAACTGTATATATTTCATTAGAGATGTTTTCTCCACATGCACTCAATTCACTTTGGATTTTATCTGTTCTTTTATCACTAATTCATGTAATGCTTTGAGATCTTCCTGCTGCTCTTCATGATCAACTGTTTCTGACTGTTTTAAATTTGAAGAGCAGAGGTCCTAAACTATATTTCTATAGGAAATCTAATAATTTTATTTTTTCTATAGTTTGTTTTTCATCAGATATTATTTGATGAGAAAAATAATTTCTCTTATGCAATGGCAATTGTTCTTATTTTTTTTTTTTAAATAACTTATTTGAAGTCAAATATAGTGTACTAACCTTTTTTTTGCAAACATTTTGACAAGTTATGGAACACAGGGTCACCTAGCTGGGCTGCTAACAAGATTCAAATTGTGCATTAAAACTTCTGTCACCTAGCAGAATCAGAAACACAGAGCTTTTTGGCAAACTGTTGAAAATGTGGCTTTCAAAAGTAATCAATAAACAACCATTATTTAAGTGAAATCTGGAAATAAGCAAAACAAGACAGACATCGGTAAAAAATCAGTTTCAAACTGTGAATAACCATTTTCTTATATTCCTGATGACAGTCATACATACACATACAAGATCCTCAGGCAGTCAAGAAAGCGAGAGAATCAGAATCTGAGCACGTCTGTATCTATATCCTTTTAATTAGGTCTTTTATATAAGAGTATAAAATTCATCTCAAATAAAAAGATCCTAGGACTGAACCAAATGGCTTGAGGATCCCTGCATGGATTCGGTCTATTTGATAGCAGGGAGGTATGTCTGTTTCCTTCTAGACGGGTGGACTTTGGTTGTATATCACCACTAAGAGGGCTAACAACTGAAAATTGTAGGTTTGAGCTTTCTTTGCTTTTTTAACACAAGTAGGTGATGAAAACTGAAGTACTATGTCCATACAGTGAGATACCTGTCTTAGATCTGACTGAGCTAGATCTGACACTGGAAACTGTATGTAATCATGCACACGCTGCTTAGCCTCGTGGTAGAACTGTGGCTTGCTGCTTTAAGTACAGTGTCAGAATAATACCGGTTCATTGCTTTCATTGCTCAGTACCTTCATTTGGACCTATCTGATAACAAGTAAATGTACTATCCCAGTACATATCCCTTCAGGGGTCCCAGAACATGCTTTATTAACATGGCCTAGGCATCCTCTCCACTCCTTTTGCTGCCCACAATGCACAAAGACACTTTTCAGCTCTATGTCTGTATAATGATTTCTATGAAACAAGTTGCTTGAGATGTGAAACTTTATCAGTCATTTTAGTTTAGCCATAGCAGTATAACAAATTCTTCATGGAGGCTGCAGTGTTCATTTTCCAAATTTGCTGCTAGCTGTGCTGTTTCTGCTGTTTAATGTTGTGTTTGCCTTAATACAACTCACACAGTAAATGGTTTTCAGGTAAAGAGCTTTTTGAATGTATTTGACCTCAAACATGCTAATAAAGCAACATTAATAATGTGATTGTCTTTAAAATTAATATAGGAGAAATAGGACCCTTTTTAAAGGACAGAAAAACAATATTCAATCAAATAGTAATAAACAAAGGAGATAATGAATAGCAAAATAGTGTTTCTAGATTTTGAGAGGAGGAATTATATTTAGACCAATTTTAAGGAAATACATTTTTCAGTTCTATTTCAATGCTTGACAGTAATTTTCAGTCATTCTAGTTTTCAGTATTTTTCTTCTTTTTGTTTTACACCTCTATTTTTTTTTTTTTTGGGCAGCATGCTATACTTCTAAACCTGATCTTACGAGCTACAGAACAGGGGTCAATTCCTATATTTGCTCTCAGTTATACAAATTTAACATCAATTGATAGAGCTCAACAGAGTTTTTTCTGGCACGCTGACATCTGAGCGATGTGAATATAGTATCTGGAATTCTGAGTACTTGTATATACTTCTTTTCCAATTCTAGTGGAACATTTCGAGTAGTCTGTATAGATGAATTACAATATATATGTAAAATATATATAACTCCATGAATTGAACATAAAAAGCAATCAGCAAGAGATCCCAAATCAGAACACAAAATATGATGCTACATACAGACAGACATGCAGACCAAATACCACCAGTTGTTCCTGCTTATGTGCTGTATCTCAGTAGGAGACAAAACTCAGTGCTTCATGAAGGCTTGCTAATACCTTTCATTTATAAAGATGTTAGTAGAAAGTCCCAGTGGTGCTTGCGTCACAATAACATGTACGTGTTTTCCCTTGCTAAACCTGAAGAAATTTGTTCATGGGAACTTTGCAGTGCTCCAGCTTTCAGATGCCATTGTTCTTCACACTTATTCCTTGGGAATGTGAGTAGAATTGAACATAATTTGAGGAAGCATGATTACCTACAGCCTTCTCTCAACATCAGAGAAGTTACCTATAGGAGACATCTGTGATCAGCTGTGCTCAGAATTTTCACTTGAAAAATCATATAAGCTCTTGGGAACAACTTTTCTAGCCCTGTTAACACAAGCTAAAGGCAGACAGTGAGGTCAAGATCCACCGTTTGACTCTTGATTATAACAGGTGTGTAAATCAGGAAAATGGACTTTCACAGCTGCAAGCGATGGAAGAGGTCCGAGTAAAATTTCCACGTATTATAAACTTACCTGTCTAGAATAGCACACAGAGAAATTTGGGATGGGAAAAGCACTAATAAAAACAGGAGAAAAAAAAAATTAAAATATAACATAAAAAATCATTGCCTAATATGGCCAGGGTGATTGTTAATTAGAATGATCTCTCCTAAATGATAAATTTACAGAAGAGAGGTGTTTAGGAATACTTCAGGTATATAACTTTGCAGAACCAGTACTGTAAACTGTACTTTTTGGCATACAAAATTGCAACATTTTTTTTTTATTTATAATGAAGATACCTGTAAAATGAACAATATAAACATATTATATACACAGAAATACAAGGAAATCTGCAGTTGTAAAAGTGGAACAGGATAATCAAATGCCTGAGTAAGAAAACCAGGCACTTGATATTTTGTTATGTTTTCCAATCTGTACAGTCAGTCAACTACTCTCCTTTTTTTCCCCTGCCTCATCAGGATGCTGAAAATATGCAGCTGCCCGCTCAATGGAATCAATGAATTCCAGCACAGGTGCTCTTGATCATATTGCATAACGGAAACCCTTTTTCTTTTCCCTGTCCCTCTGTTTGCATCTTTACTGTGTATAAAAGTATAACCTAATCAGGTTATTGTAACAGTGATGAGTTTGAAGCAGTTAAAAGTTTGAGCAAACAGATTTAGAGCAGAAACTAAGTTTTGCAGGTACTACTGACATTTTTTGTAACTTGAAACTTGAGACTAGTGTGTCTGTACTTTTTGACTAAACTTGTGTGACTTTGAAGCATTTTGAAAATATGACATGCTAAATGAAAAAGACAGAATAGGGAATACTGAATATTAATACTCCGTGGTCTACCATAAAAAAAATAAATCCTGGCCCTTGTCCCAAAATTCCCAGAAAGCTAATTATAGTCAGGAAATCAAAAATTTCTTTTCAAGGTTGGTAGAATTTAATTTTTTGTTTAGTTTTGCACAACTCAATGTTAAGTACATTCAGGATAAAAGTCATCTTTTATTGTTGAAAAAAAAAACAAACAGATTCTGGTTCAGGCTTCTTTATCAGACAAATAAAGCCTTGGATGTTCTCTTTGAGTTACATTGTGGTATTATAAGCCCTCTGAATTTCTGTGACATATGAACAGAACAAAACAAATTTCAGCTGTGTTGTAAGTCTGTACAAGGACATCTAGAAAGCTTGTTTTGTGCAAGCAGTTAATGGGTGGCAAATGTCAGTAGACAAACACTTTTTGTTGGTCGTGGAAAATGCACTAAAACTGACTAAACCCTGTGCATTTAGTTGGCAACAGATTAAAAGAAAAAAAAAACAAAACAAACAAATTAGAGATTGTTTTGATTCACTGTCAAGAAATATCATTTATGTGAATGAGGATTCACAGTGAGGGGAATCATGCAGAAGCTCCCCACTGTCAACATATTAACAAACAAAATGCACTATGAAACAACAATATTTTTTAGTATGTCCCAGTTAAAAACACAAACAAACAAACAAAACAACAAAAACAAACAAAACCAACCAAACCAAACCAAAACAAAATCAAAACCAAACCCCAACCAACCACAAAGAACTACACTCAAGTTTTAAAAAAACAAACAGAAAAGCTGCAGTCAAGAAGACCCAAATGTAAATCGTCTTGTACTTTTCACTGTCACCAGCTGTAAACAAAGCAAAGTTATGTACCACTGAGAAAGATGTGAAATTTCAGAAATGCTACATTATGAGTTTTATTGAAATACTAAAATAGTAAGAGATACCAAAAGGAGAGGCTAGAACTAAGAATTGTTATTTAAGGGTTTGGTGAAGCATGACAAAGCTAGAAACACATTCTAGTATGTGCTTCAACTGATGGAAAATGTCTGATAAAAATATAAAAAAGGAGAGAAAAAAGTTTAGCTAATATTTAGTGATTCATAAGGAAGTTCTTATCTGTGAGTCAATCAGCCTAATGATACTTCAGGACACACAATGATATGAAGAGTCTTATTTTTAGCATGATGAGCAACTTATTACAATTAGGTCAGGATGAGAACTAGCCTTGCACAGCCAATAAACAGATACTTAATCCTGCTGTCAAGGCACCATTTGTTGTATGAACTACAAACCCAGTATATGACATGGCTGTAATATAAAGCATAATTTGTAAGGCTCCTGAAAGCCAAAAGCTGAAGCTTCATGGGCACCATCAACTCTGCACAGCATCCATGGATGGTGCCATATGGTCTTGGCTCCAGTTCCTGCAGGGCTTGCCTGCAACTGCTCTCTGTGCACATGGACAGTAAGGAGCTGTACAGCACTGCTGCAGTTGCCAGTTTTTCTAAATGCAAGATCCATGTTCCAGGGACTGCTGATGGTACCTTCCCACAGCAGGAGCTCCAGACTGCAACTCTAATGAGATTAATATGCACAAGAGAAACAAGGTGAATAATTCCTGGCCTCAGCTAATAGCTGAACGAACAGTGCTCTCTCTTTAAGCTTTCATTTTCAGGTCATGCTATTAAATCACCTGTGCTATCTAACATGCCAGAAACAGCAGTCAGTCAACCTCAGATGGGTGGCATACAAAAAAAAAAAAAAAAAATGCTTAGGCAATGGGGAACATAGGTGAGATGGGAACTGATTCAGCTGTACTAATATGTTTCCAGCTTATTATTGGCATAAAAGGAATCCAAGAGTTGCATTAGAAAAAACTACTTGATTCCAGAGGAAAGACATACTGAATAAACTGAACTGAAAATTGAAGAAGTGCCACTGATGCATATTGTCTTGTCAGTTAGCCTTGTACTACTTCAGACACAACACTATTCCAGTTCATAATATATAATTTCTTTTGTTGCTTCACAGCATGCCCACAAGTAAAACGTGTAGTGTCTACTGAGTTTAACCTTTCAGGTTTCTCTCTCTGAATATCAGCACACTCTCCTACGAAGTTCAAGAATGAAAACATGTAGAAAAAAACTCTGTTTTTTCTGAATTTGTTATTATTCATAAAATAAAGGTACCAGCTTTCCCCAAGCTCAGGAAGAACCATATCTAGGGCACAGAGTTTATAGACAGGTCCAGTGCTGAGCATTGATAAGTTCAGTTTAATTTTCTTAGTGCTTTATTTCCTATCAAGGGATTCAGAAGAAAACAGCATGTTTTTCATTTGCTAAAATACGATTGCCATCCCTCTGATGCCTGTTCCTTTCCACCGCTTCCTTTTGTCTTTTTAATAGAGGTTGTATCACACAGCTCTTTGTTTGCTTATTTGTTACTATTTGTTTGCTGCTGTCCATTATGATATCACCAGGCTTGCCAGAAGAACCCAGGGTAATTTTATTGTTTTGTAAGTAATTGCATTGTCCTCAAGGCTATGCAAAAGAGAATGAAAATTGTCTTGCTGCCCCATGACTCCTAATCATAAAGACTGTTAAGCAGCTTTTCTCTCACAAGTGCTTCTGATGCCCTCGTACTGCAACTTTTCCAGTAATTGAGACCTGTTCAAGAGCAGTGGAAAAATGATTTATTGCACAGGAGCGGTAAAACAGAGCTATTATCTTCAGTCTTCAAGTAAAAAGAGAATAGAAATATAACTTAAATAACTTTAACTGAGCTTTCCAGAACTGATATTGCTATTATGTTATCAGGATGTGAGTTAGTTTTACCTGAATATTAGATCAGCTGACCTCAGAGAGCATTTAAATACGTAGCCGTGCAATTCGGGGGAGTGCTATTTTCCAGCTGAGACTAAGAGGTACTATTTTCCAAATTTCATGTTTATGTCCCTATCAAAAGAGATTTTAATGTTTCAAATGGAAGATAAGTACCCTAGGAACAAATGAAATGAGAACTTTGGATCCATAATGTGATCATTAAGTTCAGTCACCAGCTACTCAAAACTGTGGATTTCTGTAAATACAGACATACCAATTTTCATGTGCAGGAGCAGCTTAGAAATTAATGTCCACCTAAGCTAACCAGGAACAAGAGAAATTTCAATCTCTGGAGAGGGCTCATAGCTTTAGGACAAGCCTCATGCACAAGTTCTTTTGGCTGCCTGTGAAATGCAGTCACACATTTCTGCCTTTTTTAAAAAATGTGACTGGAAGTGAAATTACTGAGTAGTGCCTACAAGTTACATTTGTATTGCCAGGCAAATCTTATTTTGCACAAACTCAGGCAGGCTTTCAGGGGAAGCATAGTGGAAAGCGAGCATATTAAGATGAATGGAGCATACAATGTCAGTAACCTTGAAACATGTAAAATGTCTTGCAGTTCTCTCTAGGCGAACAGTTCTAAATTCAAGAAAAACAAGAGAAAATATATATATATATATATATATATGTGAGAAGAGGGGTGGAGGAGAAGAGGGGTGGAGGAGAAGATGTAATATGCAATGAATGCTACTATAAATCCATATTCAGAGTATTAAAGATTAAAATAGAGCTCAACATGTATTCAGTTCCCCTTACGACATTTTCTGATTTACTGGTGAAAGTGGGGAAGTGATGAAACAGAAGCAGAATTCTAGAATAGTAACAGGTAAGCATTCTCCTGACTCATACAATACACTTGTCTCTTCCTTTTGGAAATCATTTCCATGTACACCCTTGCATTAGCTCATTTCTTGTAATCATATCTAATATTCTTTTCCTCTCTATAAGCAGCTTTGTGTAGATACTCAAAATGAATAAACTCAGGGTATAAATTAGCTAAGAAGTTTGGAGGGATCACATAGCAGACTGTTTCAGAGAAGCATTTACATAATCGCTTTAAAAACTGAGCTGCATTCAGAAGTTGCTTTTTGCTGTATAGATACTTGTAAATATCATCACTGCAACACCTTTGGAGAGGAAAAGAATCTCAGAATAGTCCATCAAAATGAATGACTGAATGGCTACTGCTCTATGTCCGTAACTGTAGCTGGGGTTTTTTTAACAACTGTAAAGGAACTTGCTTCTATTTACTACCCCGTTGAAATATGCAACAAAATATCTGTAAACTTAATTTACTGGAAACATCTTTTTCCTACTGTATTTGATTTCTCCCAATAAAATTTGCTATTTTTGTTGAGACTTCTGAAAATAGATAACTTTATTAATTAGAATACAGTATTACATACATTAACACCAATCTCTCATGCCTTGAATAATGTTGGGGTTTTTTTAATGTTTGTAAATCAAGGATGACAGAAAGGAAAAAGAATGGAAAAGTGTTCTTTTCAAACTTTTCTTTCTGCTCACGCTAGTGATCCAATGCCACAAAAGTTTGTAAAATGTCATTCCACAACACATTTTTCATAGCTGTTAAAGTCAGTTGACTGTGGCTGTCCCAGAGACCAGAAGTTCTCTGTATGTGTGGGGAGTATGAGTAAGCAGTATTTCGTTTACTAAGTAGCTTTCTTAAATCAATCTTCTCTGGATTTCTGTGACTATGAAACAGATTTTCAAGATTTGAGGCTGAATGTAATTATGTGAATAGTCTTATCACATAAATATCCTCTTTTGGATAAAATCACAATTAAAGGAACTGTTAAGAAGGTGTAAATTATAAAGATAATGATTAAGCTATTTTAATACAAATCTACCATAGAAAGGTTGGTTTAAAATGTGATTTTTAAAGGCTTACATTTTAATAGCATAGAAAACTTACATTTAATAATAGTAAAAAGAGAATATCTGCTTTTTGTGTTAGTGCATTTAAAAATCATGAAAAAAAATCTCTTTTTCGTGCTACTGTTTATATTCAGCATTTCCTTTGTAGCAATATGCAAATTGATTTTCCACTAAAGGTTTCTCTGTGATGGCATAGCTTTTTATTTGATTCAGAGATTATTTGGCATTACTTGGCATTTCTCCAACATGCATCTTCCATAAGTAGTGGGAGCCAAATTACTTTTGACTCTGCTGTTATCTCCAGTCATTTATTTTACCTGTCAGAGAGCAGACTCAGGTATCTGCAGTTGTTTCATATTAGCTGGAGCTAAGAAACTCTATGATTTCCTAAGTAGCCTTGATTTTGTCTCCTGTAAATGTCAAAACTTAGATTCTCTTCTTGACCCCTCTTTTTTCAATGGTTTTATTTGCGTGGTGTTTTCAGTGGGAGACAGAAAGAAAGTTTGGGGAAAGAGGTTGTTTGTTTGTTTTGATTAGGTTTTCCGTGTTCTGTTTGCATAATTTATTTTCTTCTCCATGTCAGTGAATCCCAATCAATATATCAGCCTTCAACAAAATTAATGTAGTTCAACATACTGAATTTTCAGATGTTGACTGATGTCTTATTTTCCTAGAGGTGATGTGGGAAGCTTTCTTGAAAAATAAAAGTCACTAAATGCCCCTTGATGGAGAGAAACAGGGAATTAGAAGATGTGACAGACCTAGCCTGACTTGTTAATGAGATTTTAAGGTTATGTATGAGAGAAAACCCTTGGCCTGAAGGGTTGCATGAGCTGTAGATTCTGTTCCACACTTCAGTGAGATAGGTGAAGTTTCATAATTTGAAAATAGTCAATTATATTTGTATTCAGGATACATGCCAACAGTTATTACTGCCAGGAGAAGAAATATAATCTCAAATTTTAATGTCAAAACACTGTAGTTATAGTAAGACACCATCAGGAAGGAAATCATGCAATTGGGTACACAGATCGATGGCTATCAAGATTTCCAGGGGTTTGAACAGCTGTTTCAAAAACTGCAAAAATAATAAGAAATTTGGGAATTATAAAATCAAAATATGTTTATTTCAAAGTGACAAAAAAGAATCAGGCCATTACCTCTTCACTGCCTTCAGACAGGAAGAGGCTAAGCAATCATGTGGGTAGATCAGATTGTTGCAAAGCAACAAACCACTTAATATCCTCTCTCTCCTATGTCTCAGGCATCTGTTTCTCTATTATGAAAGGCGGACAGGGTGGCCCTTGAAAGATTGAATGAGAACTTTTTCTTTTCCGCTTCCATTTTTCATCCAGGTGCGTGAAAAAACTCCAGCTTAAACGTTTAAGTGTTACAGACAGAGATAGACTGCTAACTGGAGTTAGAAAGGGGAGATACATTTGCCAGGCTAATGGAAAAACTCCAGGTTGTTGAGATGCTTCAGAGAAATGAGCTGTAAGTGCACCACAGGGAATGGGAGTGGTACAGGTCATCAACTTAGCCCACCATTGGATTTGTTTATTTATAGATTTACTGGGTAAGAAAAAAAATTGTATTAATTTCCCTCCTTCCCTTCCATTTCTCAGGATTTGCTCTGTTTCATTAACAATGTGCTGGGGTAGAGTGGGAGCAGCTTCTCCTTCCAAAGAGAGGCATAAGAACCCCCAGATGTCAAGCTCTGGGCTCAAGCAAAGTCAGAGGAAGAGAAGCCAGACTGCCCCAGCATAAGGATTACAGGGCCTATATTTTCTATATTTTATGATACTATTTTATATTATAATATTATATATTATATATATTATTATATTATATTAATATATTGTTATATATTGTTATATATTCTATTATTTACATTATTTTATATTATTATATTATTTTATGTTTTATTATATTTATTTTATATTTTATTTTCTATATTTTATTATAGAAGTAATAAAAATTTAAAAAAAAATAACTTTTTTTAGCTGAAGTGGAAAACCAAAAATCAAATTTATCGTAAGATTTCAAGCTCTGATGTGTAGCTGCAGAAGGCATAGCAACAATGCTATTGAAGACCAGAATTTGGAGAGATGCTCCGTTTCTCATATTTCTGAGACCTTTAGGCATGGGCATGGCAACTGAAGTACAGCATTACATCTTTAGTCCATTGAATAGAAAAAAATTCTTTGAGAAATCCCATGGAAATTCCTTTATGTTCAAGAAAAACTGATAGACATCATGGAGATGCTCATTGTTACATATCTAATGCAGTTACCAAGATTCTGTATAAAACAGGATGAAGCTTCTCATGTGTTTTTGTGAGAACAGGTTGCTTTTCCCAATGCTTGGCAACTCAGACTGGCGGCCTGCAGCAAAACTTTTACTGTGTGTATCCAGATAAATTGTAGATGTGAAGTAGATATAACACCATTATCAAAAGTTAATCTGTACATGAGTAGAATGGCTCACTGTTGTAGTCATGATGAGTTTTACGTGTCATAGTTGCTTTCGGTGACTGTATGTATGATTTAGCTAGAATTGCCCCAGTGTTCAACATTTAAAAACTGTCATCTGTAATGTCAGGATGGAAGAAAAATGGAAGAGGCCCTGATACAATCTATTTGCTGCTGGCACAGCATATGTTAGTGACATTATGGGATCATTATATATTAAAGCTTCCTTTCTGCACATGACTTGAAGGCATATTCATGTCAGCAAGAGCAGAATCTGGGTGCTTCAAGCTATTATTTTCCACCCTTGCCTACTGACTGCAATGGGTGTCAGTGCAGAAGAAGCAGGATAGCTACCTCCTTCTAATTGTGAGTTAGAATTGCTTGATGCAGGTAAGAAGTCCCCCTTTAGAAAAGGCTTGCCCCTTATTAGAGATCAACACATAAATAGTCAGAAAAGGGTGAGGAATCCTGCTTACAAATGAAAATTCAAGAAATTCTATGCACAATAAATTATTTAGGAATGAAACAAGTGGGAAAATGTCCTGATTGAAATGGTATTTTAAAATCACAAATTTAAGAGATAAAATTCAAATGCAGGATCTGTAGTTAAATAGCTAAGTAATACCTAGCCTTTACATGTAACATCTTCATGTGAAATGTAGTCAGGCTAAGCAGAATGAGGCTGGGCAACCTAAGTCAGCTAAGACCTGATAAATGCATCACCGCATTAGAGTAATGAGAGGTATGGGGGTGAATTTTGTAGCACAAGGTTTGAGAGTGTATTCTGTAACATGGAATGATGTACACAGAAATACATGAAAAAAAGCAACAAAAGTATTCCAATAAGATATTTATTCTCTGTGCCTCCATCTTTGTCAGGTGATTTTAGAAAGAATGGACAGATGATGGACAATTCAGTTATTCAACAAACCCCATTTTCCCCAAAGAATTCAGTGGAAGAAAGTAAGTTAAACACAAAATTCTTAATTTTACTTACATAATGATGTTGGTGTGGAGTCAGGCCTACATTAAAATCATAGTAAATCAATCTGATTTTTACACTGTAAAGTAAAGCACAAGAAAATATTTTACAGCTTGAAGACACATTGTGTTAAGAATCACTGAGCAGAAGGATTAAGTTGAAAGCTTCAAATTGGATAAACCACTGTGACTCACCTGTGAAGACTTTCTAAGCTGTCATGGCATCTGGTTATTCTACCTAGCAGCTTCCTGCTTCTATCTAAATTTGCAGAAGTAAGGAAAAAATGAGTTTTTTCACTACCCTTTTTCAAGTCTGGCATTCTTTTGCATAAAACATGAGGGTCTGCTTCTGCTTCTTTGCAATAGTTAAAGTTGGTGACTAAGCCATCCCCAAGGTACTAAAAAAAAAAAAAAAAAAAAAAAGGTGTAATCCATTAAAATGCATATTTTTGCAGGTTTTCTAAACCTATCACATTTTACTTTGGGACTGTAGGTTGAGTA
>JAWWEE010000158.1:20076895-20107426 GCA_035221455.1 Xenops minutus
ACCCAACCCCAACGTACTAAAAAAAAAAAAAAAAAAAAAGGTCTAGTTAGTCCATGGAAAATAAAATCTTTCTTTCTGCTCCCCTTTGCAGGAAATCCAACCTCTTTTCTACTTTGTAATTGGTGTACAGCACACTTGTGCACATCTGTTCCAAGGTGATTGATCCATCTTTTATAAGAGACATTAGAACAAGCATTTTGATGAGGAAGAGGACTCCTAAGTCATGTAGTCAATGTGGCTGACTATAGCTGGAAGCCAGTTACCAGTATTCAAGACCAGGAAATAACCCAGCAGGCTTTAATGTTTCTGTGAAAGGGAGGGTTTGTGAATGGGTATAGGTTTAGAGCTCTGTCTTGCTTTAATGACATAGTGTCTAACTGGCAAGAAGGATTTTCGTATTGCTGGTGTAATCACTACTGGGGGAGGGGTGGGGCTGCAGGAAGAGTCCTGAGTTCATGCGCTGCTTAAAGTAGACCTAAAAATATAAGATAAAAAAGGAGGGAGAAAAGCTCTATCTTGTCATTCAGATCTTTTAGTGTTCTCTTGCTTTATTGAGAATCTGGTGATCCACATTAAAAGATCTACCAAGATTGTACAGCAAATTAATAACAGAGTCAAAATAGTACTTTGCATTTATCACCAGTCCCTTCTTCTCCTTCTTTTTAGCCAAAATACTGTCAAATTTCCAGAAATAATAAATATGTTGACATCAAGGATACATACATTTAAGCCTTGATTAGTACAATTCAGTAGAATTGAATTGATTATTTTATGCATTTTATATATAAATAAATTGGTATATATAAGCGAGGTTTTACCTTAGGCAATGATGATCTATACAACTGTAGTTATTAGACACAGCCTTCACGATATAATAAATTGCTACAATGATTTTTAAAAGATCTCACTATAATTTTTTTAAGCAGTCTTCATCCCAAGGTTCTTTTTACATTCACTTCAGATTTCTTTACATATTAACATGTTTAAATTCTGATTATTTTAATTTTATCTGAAGAAATGGTTATTTATTAAATATTAAATGTTTTGAGAGGGATTTTTTTTGTTTACTTATATGTTGTCAATTTCACCACAATTTAAATGAGCAATTCTTCTTTTTCAAAGTCTTGTTTGAACCTCAAGTTTGAAACATGATGTAAACGAACACTTTAAAGGCATACTTTTATTTCTCTCTGATGTATATATCTGAAAAATAAGCCTGAGGATGTAGTGATTCCTGCAGAACTAAATTTTAATAACTACTAACTATTAAAAGCACAAACCCCAAAATATAAAATGGTATATAAAATACATTAATGGTACACTTCTTTGTGACTGAATATGTAAAATTGCAGAATATTTTTTTTCCATTTGGTCAGGGAAAAAATATATTATCCAATATTTGAAGTGGTTCAATAGTGTTAAAGCTAGATACTACTTTGGTTCTAGCACCTTTAGACAATAGTACCATCAAAATGGTTTTTATTGAAATTGCAATGAAACTGAAAATGTAGGAGTAGTTTTACTATTTGACCTTGTTCTTTTAAACCTTTATTTTATAAAAGTGTTTTGAATTAACTTCTTGTACCACCTTGGCTAGGTAAAAAAATTAAACTCCTAACTTCTAAATTATAACAAAGCTCAGCTTCATTAGATAGCTCTATGTTTCAGAAGGAGGAAATTTGTAGGCAGGAAAAATTGTACTAGAAACTTGACAACTATAATATTGTCATTTCAAGGATTTTTGTCTCAAAGTAGTTCTAGTCTGATCCTCTAGACTCAGTTACCATTAGTAGCTTCAGTGCATTAGATCAGGGATCATCTGATTTGAAACAAACTGCACCAAATACAAAAGATAAAGATTTCCTTCAAAAGTATACTCCTAATTTAAACTTAAAATGCTAATGTATCCCAAACAGCCAAACAGACGTTTTACCTCTCCCAGTGGCCTCATTGGTGTAGCTACTTAAAAACAGTGAGATAGCTCGAAAAGGCAAAACTGACTGAGGACTTGCTCAGTACAGCTGAAACAGTATTCCTGTGATGTTAGCTCAAGTTTCACTTTAAAGTTCTGTGAGCAACCTTAAAACACTCATTTTTTGAGTGACCTTAAAACACTCATTTCACAACAGGCCATTCTAAATATTTTGTGTAAAATCTCTTAACACTGACTCTCATTCACAATATTTATTTCCCCAAAAAAGGACCATTTAAGTATGTTTCTGGATAACACAAACTCTATTGTGGATCAGAATGGATGCTTAAATTCCACATTGACATTAATCAGTATTTTATCTCTCCTCTTTTCCCTTCTTTTTATTCAAAGCTAATTTTGATAGCTATCTGCAGAGCTCTGTGTCTTGTAGAGTTTGCTTCTGCGACTTCTGAGCTCTCCCATGAGTTTGATAAGTATCAAGACTCCATTACTCATACATTAGGATTTGATAAAGTATTTACATATACTGTTTTTATATTATGAGATTTCTGTAGGCTATTTTATGCATTACCAGTATGTCAAAACATCCTAATAGAATATTGGGGGAGGAAAGTAATAACTATGCAGTAATATTTGCTGTCTCCAAAAAGAGGATATTTTATAGAATTTTCCAAATATCTTTCCAAATAACTTTTACACTTTTCAATTCATGAAAATTTTTTTTTTAATAAAATTAAAGTGAATCCATCAATTAGGATCTTTGAAACAGTCTTAAATGTCTTTAGATAGGGACAGAAAACCAAAAACAATTTTTGGTTTATGAATGGCAATAATTTCACCTTCTTTCTCAGGAAATTTCAAGGGGAAAGAAAACAAAATCAGGGTTTGTTTGATTGGTTTTTTTTTTTTTTTTTTTTTTTTTTTTTTTTTTTTTTGTTTGTTTTGTTTGTTTTGTTTTGTTTGGGTTTTTTAGTTTTTTTTTTTTTTTGTTGTTGGTTGGTTGGTTGGTTGGTTGGTTGTTTTTTTCCATTGCTGTTTCCAATATCTGGTTCTAGTACATCATGTTTCTGCCGGAATGCTAACAATTACCTGAGATTGGTAACCAGCTTTACACAACTCGATATTATAAGTATGTCCTCCTTATTATGTCGTTGTTTGTTTGGTTTTTTTCATTATTTTTTTTTTCAGATTAATATATTTGGCAGAGACTATTATGGTATTATCATCATACTTTTGTATCCAACTCTGTATCCTTCAGATATTATGGTGGCAATGTTGGAAACTGCTGTGAAAAATTCCCTTGACTACCACTTCCTCTTACAGTGAATGTTTTGAGGGTCCTCAAATGAGGTAGGAGGAGAAGGAGATGAAGCTAAAAAATACCAAGCAGACTGATTTTTACTTATTACATTTGCTTACATTTGGTTTAACTAAGCAAGAAACTGCTCATTCTACTCAGAAATTATCCAGAATAGGGTGATATATAAAAGTTTAACTGTTCTGAAGAGAACAAGTCTGGGCCAAACTGCATTACCTATTACCTACATTGAAATCCCAAATTTTATTTCCACTGAAAAGCTACTTAGAATCCTTGACAGCATCTCAGCACTCTTCTTCCCATGAAAATGTTTGTCTCTTTTCATTCTGTAAGAATAACTACATTGTATTTTATTTTTTCCCCCTATCAATTTCCAAGCAATCTGACTTCATTTCCCTGAATTTAAGACACTTAACAGTAGCTTGAATACATTGTGTGCTAGTCAATTGTTGATATCCTCTTTGATTTCAAAGTCTAGCATAGGCCTACTTATTTTCTGAAAACCCAGGTGAAAGGAACTATTCATCCAATTCAATAGGGATTTTGCCATCAGTCTTCATACATTTGTCTCCTAATCTTTTTCTTTGTATCAGTGCCACCTATTGCTTCTCATACTTTGTTATTAATACTACTATTGAGAGAAATGTCATCTGATGTTTGTAACTCCTGTAAATACAATATACCTAAAAACATTTAGTGGGTTCTTATGTTAAACTCTTCTTCCATTATTTAATGACACATTACTACTACCGATATCTCATAATGTGTCTTAATCTTTAAATTTTCAGACAAAAATTAAAGTATTTCTTTCTGCCAAAATAATATCAGATATCTTGGAAGAAAAGATACTAACCCCCTGCACTTTTAGTCCACTTTGGAGGAAAACAAAAACAAAGCCCTCAATTATGCATCAGTGACATCTCTACCTCAGCACCCTCCAGTCTTTGGGACGATCTTCCTTCTGCCTAACTAAATGTTAGCAATTTTCCTCCTTCCTACAGTGTGATAAATTGTGCCGTTAGTATAATTATCAAAGCATCATTGTTTTGTGATATTTGGATGTCTGCTCTGAAATCTAGCACAATGGTGAGCAACACAAACATATCTGCTTCAAAAAGAAATGTATAGTAATAGCTACTACTGCCAATGTAAGTAATGATATGAACTACTCAGAGTAGCACAGAATGGGCTGCTGAAAACCTGAGTTCAAATTTGAAGGTGTTTGGAAGAAGTAAAATACAAATCTAAACTGCCTCAAGTTTCTAAAGGAGAGTTGAATTAGCTACAAGGTGTTTGCTGTTTAGAGTTGTATCACCAAATGTAATATATTGTGGTTTGACCTTTTGAGGCAGAAGCCCAGCTGTCAAGAAGACTGGAAAGTCTGTGCATCCTAGAACTTAACTCTGAATATTGCATGTAATCCATGTTGTTTGTGTAGTGCACAAGATATAAAAGTATTTTAGGAATAGGTGACTAGCATTAATAGTAGTTCTTACTTGCAAGGTGCAGCCTCAAGCAGCTCTCAGTGATTTCTTTGCTGCTGATCTACCCCAAGAAAACCTCAAGTTATTCTTAACTAAAACAAAGAAATTGTCCAGAGACCCTGACTCAATCTGAAATCAATGGACACTAAATGAGCAGTGTGAAAAGTGAAATACAGGAGTTATAATTAAATCTTGGCTAGAAAACTGTAGTGGGACAAGAGCTTTATTTAGCCATTTAAAAAGGAATTAAAAATATTTGCTCTAAATCATATTACAAATTAAAGAGATAACTCCAAATAAGTGTAATTGACTTTAGAATACCACATTTCAGGGTGCTTTCCTTCGCAATAAAAGAGGAAACAAATACCAAACCCTTTGTTATAACAATGATTTCCAGGTGAAGAAGTAACACCTGGGGTTTTACAATACCTATATAATAAATACATACGTACTGAAAATGATAAGACTATTTAGCAGAAACATATTTAGCAGAAACAACTCTATAGTATTAACTAATGATAACACAGCAAAATGCCCATGGCAATTTTTGTTAATTTCTTTTTTATTAGGTAACACAATTTTATCACTGCTAACTAACTCTACAGAGACACAGGAGTTTTGAGAAAGAGAGATCTTAATTTTTAGTATCTGTATCTGAAAAACACGTAAAGAGTTATTTTGCCTCACCTTGAAGCATTCTGGCAAATTCTGACATGGTACATTTTCAGAAATTTACTTCAAACCTTTGTTATTCATGGGTCTATTAGTCTAGGAAAAATAGGTTTTCTTATATTCACAGGGATTTATTTCTCCATTTTTTGAAGAGAAAACAAGAGAGGAAAAGTGAAATGCAATTCAAGCACACGAAAGTGCAGTATTAACAAGACAGGTTACATTCACTAGCTTTGCACTTCTAAGCTCTTTAGAGAAGAATGCTCAGTGTTACAAAGAGTACCTAAAGTCCCCAGTGTTTAAATTACATGCCTGCTGAGAACTACAGACAGGGTGGCAGCTTCCCTCAACCAGCTTGCTCAGCAGGGATTATACATTTAGGGACTATCTTCAGCACAGAAAGTCTTTATACATATAAGTCCTATTGAAGCAGCCAACCTAGGATAAAAGTTCTGTTTATGAAATCCTTTGCTTTAAAAAAAGTGCTTGGACCTTCTCAGAATTCTTTATAAAGCTGAGTTTGCACTGTGTATCTCAGTGAAGGCAAAGAAAGATTGGAAGTCATTTGAGGAGACTAGGATTAAACCCTTTATTTGCAGGACTTCTGGCTTGTGTAAAACTCTGGCCAAGATTATTTTCCTGACCAGTTGTAAAGACTGTCACTTCACTTTGCACTTTCACTTTTTGTGAAATTAATGCAAGGGGCCAGCTTAAAGTATTGTCTGAAATCAAGGGCTAAAAGGGCTAGCTCGAGGGAGAAAAGGTTTCTCTTACCCTAAGAAAAGGTGAAGTCTTGCATAGGAAAACTCTTTTTCCTACTATACTTTGTACTTCTGAAGTCCCCCATGAAAAAAGAAACCAGGCTTACTTTGCCTAAAAATAACTGAGCAATCTCTTGTAGCCATATATTTGAAAGCTTTATTTATATAATTCTTTTGAAACTCTTGGTAAGAAATTGCAGATCAATATATCAATAAATAAAATACTATTATAGTAATATAGATGAACAGCTGAGAGTGTTTGGAATTTTCCAGCTGAACATCTTTTTCACCAGACACTGCGTAGCTCCTTAGGATCAAAAACTCATTAATCCTTTTGAATTCACTAGATAGTTTTGAGCCTGCTGTAGGCTTTTTGACTAAACCCAATTCTAAAATAGCTAATATAGAATAGATTTTATATTTGTTCAAGTGTTCAAATATGCCTGTCTGATCTAATATGCTTCTGAGATCTTCCCTACATCCTATTGATTCACACATCTCATGGTTTAAAAAAAAAAAATAATATTTTCTAGTTTTCTGTAACAGTATTACCAAATAACTAATTTCTTGTTTTGAGTGAGCCCTAAATTATAAGTACAGTTATATAGAGAAGTCAGTAAGTAGGACCATGATAAACTGGACCAACATTTTATTTTCTTTTGACACAATTTACAAAAAAACTATTTCAGTTTTAGTTTTATATTTTGATTTCTTTTAGAAAAACTAAAAATTTAATTGAATAACTATGTTGAAAATCTTCAAACATTAGAAAAGTTGAGGCATTTCAAAATTAACAATGATTAGTATATAAAAAAATCCCCTTATTTTAAATGGTTTTGTTTAAGAAACAGTATTGCTTTTGAAGATGTGGAAAGGACAATAAATAACATGTTAATAAGACAAATATTTCATATTACATCAGAGAAAACATTCTTGAACCATGGGCATTGGAATTCATGTGGTCATTCTAATTAAATTTTGTAGGTCAAGATAAAATGATTCTCCTTCTATTTTTCCATTGCCAGACCTAATTCTCCAGTGTTTATTGTTCCTTCTAATGTTTATTGTTCCCCCTGTACAAGACAGGACTTAAAGAATGTAATTTTTCTGACTGCTATGCAGCATGAAGATAACGAAGTAGATTTAAATTATCTTTCTCATATAGTAGTTATATCCTAAATGGAACAGT
Organism: Xenops minutus; assembly: GCA_035221455.1. Classification (NCBI taxonomy): domain Eukaryota; kingdom Metazoa; phylum Chordata; class Aves; order Passeriformes; family Furnariidae; genus Xenops; species Xenops minutus. Next base: position 20,084,253 of record JAWWEE010000158.1, read on the forward strand.
ACAGGTGATTTGAACTCGATTTCATTTAAATCATTTAAATAATAGGTAAGCCTCGAAGCAACATCATCACAAACAGAGTAGTGATATATTACTGTGCTTCTGGATTTTAAAAGTATTCAGGTTATTTCTGTGTTACTCTATACATGTAGGATGTATATACAGTAGAGTTTACCAATTGATTCGTCACAAAGCCTAATGACTCTAATTCTGCTAGACTCGCTTAGATTTAGAAGGAACTGGCAATAACCACCAATTCAAAGCCGAATGACATGTGAATGCAGAAAGACTTAGGTTTACTTGGTTTAAGGTATCATCGTTGCTCATTTATTCTCGTGGTGTTTACTTTAAGGCCAGTAGCAACACACTGATCCTAATAAAACTAAATGCAATCTATAATGCTTAGAGGTATACCAGGAGGCAGCCCTGCCATTCACCAAGACCTGGACAGGCTGGAGGGTTTGGTGGAGAGGAAACTAATGAAGTTCAAGAAAAGCAAGTGCAGGATCTTGCACTTGGAGTAGAATAACCCCAGGTACCTGTACAAGTTAGGGGCTGAGCTGATGGAAATTAGCTCTGCAGAGAAGGATCTGAGGGTTCTGATGGACAGAAGGAAGGATCCTGGGGTGCATTAGGAAGAGCACTGCCAGTAGGTTGAGGGAGGTGATCCTACCCCTCTTGGCAGCCCTAGTAAATCTGCACCTGTAGAGTTGTGTCCAGTTCTGAGCTTCTCAGTTCAAGAGACATACGGAGCTCCTGGATTGAGTCCAGTGGAGGGCTATAAAGATGATTAGGGGACCAGATCTCTCTTACAAAGACTGGCTGAGGGAACTGGGCCTGTTCAGCCTCAAGAAGAGAAGTCTGAGAGAGGATCCTGTCAATGCACACAAATATCCAAAGGGCAGGTGTAAAGAGGGTGGAGGCAGACCCTTTTCAGTGATGCCCAGCTACAGAATAAGGGGAAATGGACACAAACAGTAGCTTGGGAAGTTTCATCTAAATATAAGAGGAAAAGTCTTTATGTTGAAAGTGACAGAGCACTGGAACAGGCTTCCCAGAGTGGTTGTGGAGTCTCCTTCTCTGGAGATGTTCAATTCTACGCGGGCACAATCCTGTACAACCTGCACTAAATGAACCTGCTTTAGCAGTGACCTCCAGAGGTGCCTTCCAACCCTAACCACTCTATGGTTCTAAAACTATAAAAAATGCATACTTCTAAGAGAAACAGGGATGAGAATCTGACCTGCCATAATCTGCCAGACAGAATTTTCTAGTTCCTTGTTTTTTTTCTATCCTGCACTGCCTTCCATTTTTTTTCCTCAGTATGCATCTCTTTCTCCCACAATAAATGCTTGAAATGATGCTTAACTACATGAATAAAGGAGAGTTTAATCTAACTAAATTACAAATGATTTACAAAAACACATTTTCCCATATTCTTAAGAGTGGAAGAGAATTGCTGCTTTAACATTTAAGAACATGGCATTTAGGAGTGTATTAAAACCAACTACAAGCCTGTTTCAGCTAGATAAAAGGGAATAATTAGCATGACCATACACTGATATATTTTAACTCTCTCGGGGAATTAGAGATGCTTCTATCTTTTTCAGTTTTTCTTTTTAGCAATAGAAAGAAAGGAAAAAAATATGATCAAGAAAGTAAGTAAATTCTTATTTTATGATGTCTTTGGGTAGCAAGCAGGAAGTTACAGAGCCTCACAAGAAAAATGGCAAGATTTTGTGGTTGTGGTTTGTGTGTGGGTTTTTTTGTGTTTTTGTTTGTTTGTTTGGGTTTTTTTGCGTTTTATTTGTTGGGGTTTTTTTGATTATTTTTTAGTTTTTTGTTGTTTTGTGTTTTGTTTTGTTTTGTTTTTATTTTATTTTATTTACACGCTTATAAAATTAAGGATTTAGTTGAGTAGCATGGGCTCCCTTACTGGAAACTGTATGTGAAAAAAAAGACAAAGCTAAGGCACCTATCATAATTTTGTGATTTTCTAATTTTCTAATTCTCAGTCACTGCTTTTTAAGGCATTGTTTTATATGAATAGTAAATACCTTGCTAGTTCTCTTGATTTATTACAAAGTTAACCTTTTTAATTAAACCCTGTAACAGAAATCGTTTTTCTAGAAATGGCAAATGCTATTCTAATCCATTCCTTAATGAGGACTGTGCCTTATTTAGGCAAGGTAGATTTATTGATTTTTCTGACTGGAAATCTAAAAACAAGCATAGTTTCACTTAGCTGGTCCGTGTCATACCAATAAAACTGACAGTTAACTAACAGTAGGAACCACATTCATCTATTTTGCTGAATCTTTAATATTAATGTACCCTTGTTTGTGGCTTGTTTGGGTAAACATTTTGAAGCCTCCAGGTATTACTTCATGACTAATATGTTACAGTATAAGAATATAGACGCAGGTATAGCAAATTAATACATGTATGCAACAAGAAGGGATAAAGGCAGTGTGTCAATATCATATATATTATTATCAAAACTAGTGGCATTAAGATAGGACTGTTTTATCTTTAATTGTACTTTAGGCTTTCAAAATATTACAGTTCTGTTTATTTTCGCTTATTCATTATTTTAATCACTGTTCTGTCTACTTACTGATATCTTTCTAAAATAATTTCTGTCAGAAAAAAAGTCTAGAAAACAGATAATTTGTGAATAGAGTATAATTGTCTACTTTTAGTAGCAGTAATTCTTTATGGTGAAAACTTATTAAAACTATTTAGTTGGACTGTATTCTATATTTTAGCATTAAATGACTCTTCTGTGTGAGTCATTTAACATACTGAAACCAAAACTCACTTTCTGCAACAGGGGAAAATTACACTGGTGAGTTTAGTTAATTTAGCATAATTTATAATGCCTTCAAGTTCCTTTGAAAAAATGGTGATCTATAAATGAAAATATTAACTTTTTAAGTCCTTACCATTTAATGAAATACATGACTTCTGTATTCAACAAATATTGACAGTAATGTATGTAAGTAAAACCAAAATAAATAGATAAGCAAATAATTAAAAACATGGCCAAGAGTAACATAATTGGGAACAGTATTTTCACATACTATAAAACCCCATCATCTTTAGAAGTTCATGGTTGATTTACCTTATTCAAATCAGTATTAAATAAATAGAAACTCACAAAAGCTCAGTTGGTTAGAGTATGGTGCTAATAACACATGTTGTAAATAACAAATGCCCCCCTACCTCCTCCTTCACTTAGTTTTTATATCTGAGCATACTCCTTATGGTATGGGAACTCCTCTTGGTCAGTTTGGGTCAAGTATTGCCCACTCCCAGCCTCCTGATGGGGGATGGAAATTTGAAGAGACAGCCCTGATGCTGTGGCAGCACTGCTCAGCAGTAGCCAAAACACTAGGGTGTTACCATACCCTTCTAGCTGACAATATATAGCACTGTGGGGGCTGATATGGGGAATATGAACTCCTCCTTGGCCAGACTAATACTCAAAGGTACTTCATTAGCAAATCATGTTAAACCACTGTCACATTTAACACTGAATTTTTTTAACACACTGGTTTATAGCAGCACAGTACAATGTTGCTCCTCTCTTATGAGTGAAGTGCATTACTCCATTTGCAACACCCCCCCTGTATATATGTAGTAAAGTGTGTATGAGTAGCTATAGGCCTGTGTTTTCTATACCATTATTTAGAGAGCTCTTCTAAAACTGTATCGCTTTTTCCAGGAGTATGTCCCTCAAATGAAATATTCTTACCCTTTGTTTAGGTGTATTTCTTTCCAGGCACTCAATTTCTCAGTTACCCTAATAACACTAAATATGTCTGTTCCAGGTTGAGTTCATCTTTTTTGATTGCAGTAATGACAAGTGTACACAGCCTTCCACATAAGGTCTAGCTGAGGATTTTGCACATCACTTGTGTTTTCCTAGCTGTATTTTGCCTCGAGCATCCCAGAAGTATATTGACCTTTTCCTCAGGTATATCACATTTATAACTCATAATCATCTTCTGATAAGTTAACACACCTATTTCTTTCTTCCCTTCTGTTTTCCACCTAAAGAGACTTCAGATTACAACAGAATGTTTTCTGTCAGCCTATAACTTCATGCATTAAATCACTCCATTTTTATCTTTCCAGTATTTTTTACCATTCATTTTTTGTGTAAAGTTACAACATTCTGCAGCTCAGGATCATAGGTCTTAATCTTTCCCCATCCTTAAATAAGCCCAAAACTAATAGAAAGAAGTTGCATGTTCACACATTTTTATTAGATTTATTTTTTTTGTCCAAAGGAGTTAGATTTGAGGTTTTCAGTAAGATGAAGCTAGCAGCAAATGGAAGTGCATTGTGAAAGGTTGACCGACAGTTTGCATAAATTGAAATGAGATGTCTAGATTGAATATAAGGAAAAACTTTCACTCTGTGGAATGTAAGAATACTGAAACATGTTGTCCAGAGAATTTGTGCACCATTTGTCCTGGGGGAATTTCAAGAGTTATCCGGATAAAAATCTGAGAAATCAGATCTGACCTCATAGGTGGCTCTTCTTTTAGCTGGAAGTTGAAAAGTCCTGAATAAAACTTTTTAAGAAAACTTTCTGCTGGAAAAAACTTGCTTTTAGTCATTCCCACAGATTAAACCTATTTGTTCAATAAATATTGTTTAATAGTTTTATAATTTACAGGCCATTTATTAAAATCTATTGTGTTACCTGGTACTAAATAAATATCTTCATATCACATATTCTTTTGCTGCATACCCACTTGCTCTTCGTTGTTTACTATATTACATAGTAAGGTGCACTCACTGATTATGTTAACAAAAATGAAAGCTTAAGAAACATTATTTTTAAATGTAAATCATGATATTTTTGTCCTCAAAATTAAAACATTTCAAACAGCTTAAGGCTGAGGTAGCTATTGCCTTGATGAAAATGTTGTGAACTTCTCCATTCTTGGCTTCAAAAACTTATGGCAGGGAAATGTGTTTTTTTGAAATTGTAGTATGATGGTTTAATTTCTTTTAGTTCCATGTTAATTTTGTGTATACTAGAATATACTTTTTCACTCCATAAAATTATTTCCTACTCTTTGATTACAAACAGATATATGATTTGCACTTACACCATAGTCAGTATGCTCCTACTTAAAAGAGAGAGAGACAGAAAAGAGTTGTCTTACTCTGAATTCTTTCTGTTCTAATCAGCTAATTTTTAATTCATTTGGTATAATTTCTCAGAGGCAACCTCAAAATTTAAACTAATACAAGAAAACCTTTTTTATAAATAGGTTTTGGCGCAAGGGAGCAGATGAACACCTTGTGCTTAAAAAAAAAATCAGTCATTTTGAGTACCTGGATTTTGTATCCTGATTACCAAACACCTTCCACAGTTCACACAGCATACCAAATGGATGTTCCCCAGAGGAAAATAAATAAGAAAAATAATCCAGGCTTTCTGCTGTAAATATGAACCAAGCTTCTCTTGAAGGACTTACTCTTCATACATTCACTTCACTGCATCTGGTATGCCTGGCAATGAAGTACCATGAAAATCATATTAGGAAAATTCAAAACTCAATCGCTATTGATTTCCATGAAGTTAGAGACAATTCAAACATCACAGTGTCTAAGGCTCTTATGGTTTACAGGGGAAGAAAAACATAAGAACAGCAGTAACAACTGTAACAGCTGTGATCAGCATATTTAGTTAAGTGAGATTACATGGGTTTAGACTGAGGTCGACAGATTTTTCGAGAACTAAATTGTCAAGTGATCTGAGAATCTGTGCAAAATACTTAATGCAGGCCTTACTGAGAAATTTAGCTAAATTTGTTTTGCTGGATGCTCACTCAATCTCCAAAGCTGAGAAGGAATTTTTATGTTTGATTTCTTTCTTTCCCAAGATATACTTTTTATGTATTTTCTGTATATAACTTTATAATAATTCTAGTTTTACAAGCATGTATTGCAAAACATAAAGCAATGATGCATGCATGTTTATGATCAGCAATTTCAGCTTTATCTAGATTTTGTAATAATGCTCACATTTGGAGTTGGTGATTTTTTGCCTTAAAAATTTGATGGAGCCAAAACTAAACTGAGCCAGGGCACTAAACTGAAGGATAATTAGGAGTCTAAATGAAGCCTCAAAGCACTAATATATCAGTTCCCCCTACATCAACATATACATGTTATTTCCCAGCTTTTTCATGCATCTACGTCTTTTCACTCTTGAATTTCCTTCCAAAGAAAGAACCTCAGCCCATCAGACCAAGCTGCCACCCAACTGCAATTACATAAGCACAGTGCCACGTCTCACTCTGATTAACACCATTTTTAGCATAAGGATATATCAATATCAAACATATTTATTAATTCTACCCTGGTTCTCTTTTATATCTATTATATATGTATGTTTTCTAACAGAAAGAAATATAAAAGACTGTTAAAAGCCTATCTATCTTACTATCTACAGAAATTAAGTTTAAAAAAATGCCCTTTTTTTTTTTTTTTTTTTTTTGGTGACGAATTAAAAATTTACTTTTTGGACAGTAAAATGGATTATAAACATAACTGAGAGGGAAAAGTAATTATGTAGAGGATTCCAATTTGGCACAAGAAATGCAACATATCCAGGGGACTGTGCCAGTGGGCAATGAGTGTGTTGGTGCCAATGAATCTTGCAATGTTGTCATTAAGCCTACTCGTTATTGTTTATCTTCTGGTTGATCATCATCATTTGTCATCATCCAATTCATAGCAAAGCATAACATCACACTCCCAAGTTTTCTCACTATATGATTATTCAGTGTTGGGTTTGCTGAGTGCCTGTCTGCTTATGGCTGGATGCAGGTTGAAAGGTTGTCTGGGGTGTGAAGCTTGAAGTAATTGCCAAAATATGTAATTACTACCAGTTGAGTTCTCAGTTTTAAGATTTCTTTAGTTTTCTCATTTTCTTGCCCTCAGGAGTTTCTTTATAGGCATGATTCTTACTTTCTGTTTATTTATAATGAAGCTTTGGCTTAAGTCGATATAGACAGAAGTGTGCTGGTGACTCACTGAAAGGAGATTACAACACACTTTGTTTTTCCAGTGAGTTAATATTGCTCCTTTGCATCTATATGCATGTTCAAATTTGTCTTATGGTTCAGGGGAAGAAAAATCCAGTGTACTCAGGAAGACTCACTTCTGTAAATGAACAGCGTACTTAACAATTTTTAGAGAAGGATAGAGAATGAGCCTTGAAAACACATTGCCTGAAAAACCAAAGCCTCCTTTAGCATTCAGTCTTCACAAATGAAAGTTATGTTTGTGAATCCCTATAGAAAAAATTGAAAGAAAAAAGGAGGTCCTTTTAATCATGTCCCTGGTATAATTGTTGTGTTAGTCTCAAAGCTAGAGTCACTCTAGAAACGAAATAGCAATGCACACACACACACACATGTAAATTTATTCTGAAGAAACCTGTTATCATCTCTGTTTCACAAATCCCTCTTGCATTGTAGGTCAGAAAAAGCCCAGATGAAGTTCTGCTACTCCACAGATGCTCAATTTCTATTTTTAAATAAAAAGATTGACTGGGGTATTTCATTCATACTTATACCAGTAAAAATCTGTGCTTTATTATGGATATTAGAGAGGTTTCAGCAGAGCTCCAGAAAATAAAGATTAGAACTACTCTGCATAACAGTAGTATTGGATTATCTCTTCTTAGGGATTGTGAAGAACAAATCAATTATTTTTTGCCCCCAGTAAATCAGTGTCAGGGAGAGGAAAATTACAGAAAGTGTAAATGAATACGCATCTGAAAATCCCATGGTGCAGAGGTAGTTCAATGATAGGAGTAGCACTAACATGATTCTAGAGAAATGGGAGAATTTTTTGGAGCAAGACATAAAGAGAAATAATGAAGACAGATGGGAATGTCATGGGAAACTGATGCTGAATCTAAACATTACAGGAGTTTTTTTTGTAAATCATGGTTGGATTTGGCAAATTTCTCACAATAATTAATATTTCATTGTACTTTCAGGATTTTTTTTTAACATATTATTTCTTTACTTCCAAGTTTCTGAGGTTTTTAAATATATTAGAAACTAATTTTCCCATCCTTTAAATACTAATAGGCACCTGATATTTTTCTAACTCTAGAGATGCAGATCTAAATTTATTTCATCAGAAACTCAAAATTTTAAAAATTTTCAGAAGAAATTTATAAAACATTTTTGGGGTCTTCCAATTAATTTCTTCTGCATTTGTAGTTAAAATTCAGTAATCACAACTCTTGACTAATTAAAAGTATTAATTAGTTATCTTGCTTAGCTACATATATTAAATATAAATTATGAGCTACAGCATGACTTTGACATAGTATTGTACCCTGAAGTCTCAGTATTGCATCACAAAGTATTTGCTTAGCCAATATTCCATTATTCACACACAAATAATTTATATGAGTGCTGATCTTTGCACAGACACCCTTTAGTTCTAATAATGAATTATACACATTTTATTACCAGTTGTGATTTAATTTTACAGCCATGATATTAAGACCTACTAGGTTTAATACAGAAAGGATAGGCATTCTCTAATTGACTACTTGTCATGTTTAGGAACTTCAGAACAAATGTGTTGTCCAAGAAAATAAAGAAAACTGTGTTGTTTGGGGTTTGGCGGGGGGGAGGGGGGACTGTTTTTGAGAAAAGTGTTGAGTAGGGATCTTCTGGAACTTAGGCAGAAAAGGCAAGTGTATGGAAATTAAAAGCAAGGACTACAGAGATTCTGTTCACCATGAGAGGGAGAAAATTTGCACAGACAGAGCTTGATTAGAGTTCAAGCTGAACCGCACAATGAAGGAGAACAAAAAGAGATTTTTTAAAAACATGCTAACAGCAAAAATAGGATCAGAGATAACATTGGTCTGTTACTCGATGAAGTGGGTCATCTCACAGATCAAGACATAGACAAAGCAGAGATGTTTAATGCCTTCTTTGCCTTTATCACTGATTATGGGCCTGGTACCTCAGAGGGTTCTGGAAGACTGTGACTGGTAGACAATAAACTCCCAGCTGACTCCAACATTTTCTGAGACTTTATGCTGCAGCTGGATGTGCATGAGTCTGTGGGGCATGATGAGATTCATCACAGAGTCCTGAAAGAGCTGGCTGATGTCACTAAGGGGCCTCCTCCTCACTATTATTTTTTAATGGTCTCTCTCTTCAGGAGTCTGGAGAGGTTCCAGTTGAATGGAAGCTGTCAAATGTTATCCCAATTTTCAAAGGGTAAGAAGGAAAACCTTGGGATTAGAGGTCAGTCAGTTTCACTTCAGTGCCTGGCAAAATTATGAAGAAGGTTATTCTGAGAGACACACTCTTGAGAGACAATCCATTGGTCACAGTCAGCAGCAAGTTTAGCTTAATTTCCTTTTATGACAAGGTCACTTGTCTAGCTGACCAAAGGAAGTCAGTAAATGTTTGCTTCTTGTTTGTTTTGGAGATTTTGTTGTTCGGGATTGTTTGTTTGTTTGTTTGTTTTAAATTTTATTTCAGCAAAGCTTTTGAAACTGTCTCTCACTTATTCTTCCAGACAAAATGCCCAGCATAAAGCTAGACAAATCCATAATATGCTGGGTGAACAATTGTTTTTTGGTTTAGATTTGAAGATTTACAGTAAATGGGATTACATCAGTCTATCAACCAATCTCCAGTGGGGTTCCCTAGGTCTCAATTTTAGGGCCAGTGCTCTCTAATGTTTTTATGAATGATATACATTCAAGAGTCAAAGGTACCTCAAGTAACTTTGATGGTGAAGTAAGTTTGATGATTGATACTAAGTTCAGGGGAGCTGTGGACTCCCTTGAGTATAGAGAGGCTTTACAGTGAGACATGAATAGACTAGAGAGCTGGTGGCCCCAAGGTGTCTTCTGGCCAATTGTAAACGGATATAGAGAAAGCAGAACAACTAAATTTCATTCTCTTTTTAATGTAAAATAGGGAATTTATCATGAACAAGGTGTTTAGGTGGAAGTCAGGAAAAAGAATAAAGAAAACAATATCTTGGAGATTTAATTAGCTCACAAAGCCTGTTAAGTTCCTGTAATCAATATATATATGTTTAGGAAGAGTTTTTAAAACTAAAAGCTTTATTTTTTGTCCTTTTCTCGAGGTTATAACATTTACTCGATCTCATTATTCCTATAGCAGTGGTTGTAACCTGGTTCAGTAAGGATCACTTCAAATTAGGGAGACAATGAGTGCCAGTATTCCTCTCATATATGCAGTAGGAAAGAACTGGAATTCTCAAAAGAAAATATAAAGTTTACTCTAAGTTTTAATTAGAGAGACCTCTGAGGTCCAAATGGTTCAAAGAAACTACATCAAATACAGTTGAACTTCTAAAGTGATATTCCTTTTGAAGATTTAATAATCAGTGAATTACCATCCTTTTATGCTGACTGAAGAACAATAATATTTGGATCAATGTACCATAATGTCTGTCATTATACTTAGAGAAGAGGAAAAAAGGATATATATAAAAGAGAATGAAAAGTGTCTTTACCAATTTCCTGGAGTTTCTCTCCCTCTTTCCCTCCCTGCAATGCATAAGGGAACAAAAAAGTATTCTTTAAATCAGTTACTATCTTTTGAACAGTATACTGAGTTTAGATACTCCTCGAGGTATTATACATTTGTAGCATATTACATCACAACATATATTTAAATGTGGTATTTTCTTGTACTAGACAAAGAAGACATGTCTGTTGTAATAAATATGATACATTTAGTTCTTCTTCTGTGCATTGAAACTTGGGAACAAAGTAACACACTGCACTGCTTCTCCCTTCCTTCTTCTTATAAGTTCTCCTGTGTCTCCCAGCAGTTTATCTGGCATTTATTATCTCAAGTATTCTGTATGGCATACTTTAATCAGCAGTTTAATAGGCATGTTGACGTCCTAACATAAATAGGGGCAGCAGGTATAATTGGCATCCAAGTACTATTATAAGCTGTCATAATGTTCTCTTTGGATCCCATCTGACACATATGCCATAATTTGGTTGCATATATATGTTCAATTTACTAGGCCTAAACTGGAGGCTAAAGAGTCTACAGGCATATCAAAATTAATTTATGATTTGTTTTAAGAAAGACAGAATGTTTATTCAGCAGCTAGAATTAAGTTTCTCGTTTATAATTGAAACACATCACTAGCAAGTCGGCTCAAATATTTCAAAGGGCAGAGATAGAATTTTATGAACTATACTCCCTAATAAGTAGTATATTTTATATAGATTTGTTTCACCGTATTGCAGAGGATTTAATTTATAAGTAGATTCATCTTCTTGCTCAGCAGGAAGTTGTTATTCCTGCATATCTAAGGTATCCTAAGTTGTTTGCTATTTTACAGACACCTTTTTTTTCACCTGGAATTTTTCACCATGCTAGTCTGACTTGGATTTTAATGGATTGAGAAGTGTTACATTCTCCCTGAAACACAAAAGGTAAATATGTCTTTGTGCTTTCAAGAGTACTTTGAGACAAGCTAATTCTTCAGATCATGCAGCAAGGTCAAAGTGGCTTTGTAAAGTTTCCAATTCCAATCAATGTAGAGTTTTCATGTGTAATACTCAGGGGTACAACACTCCCCATTCAATTTGCTGATGGAAATTTCAGGTATGCAGAAGAAGGAGGATTTAGTCAGATCCTTTTTATTCCATGGTCTACAAGGCACTTCCTTCTCTCAGCATCCAGAGTCATTTTGTGTCAGAGGAATGGAATCAGTATTGACAGGACTAGCAAAGTCTTTTAAGGGCTGGGGTAACAGCTGTTCAACTGCATGTCATAATTCCTATTTCCATGAATTCTTTTAGCTTAGAGTCAGATACATTTAAAAACTGATTCTACTGTTCCATCACTGCTGCTTGTGATCTTCCCAATTGCTATAACTTGCAACATAGGGACAACCACAAAGTCCTTCCTGACTACAGATTTGTTACAACACATTGCATTTATATTTATCCCAAAGGATACCAAAATGCATTATATATCAGGCACGCAGATATCATTTCATCTACCAGTGAATCGGACACCACTGGGGTGGAATACAGCAGATGTTTAACAGCATACAGCAGTATTGCACAACACTTTTAAGAGAGAAAGTGAAAAATTACTTACCAAAATGACAATACAGAAGGAATTTAGGAAGACAGAATGTAATTAAGCTAACTATAGTTTATAGAAGAAATTGATGGTGATGCATTATTCTTGCAGAACAATGATGTGAGATCTTTAGCAGAAAATAGTGATAAGACTTCAGTTTTACATCTTATCTGCAAATCCAAACTTTAAGCAACACAATGGCCTTTAATACAATACTAGAGATAGATAACTTCAGGTATTTAAAAGGTGCAATAATACAAAATCATTAGCTGAAAGTATAAAATTAAATATCTCAAAAGATGATACTAAAACAATGATAGAGATACAATTTAGAGACACTAAACAGTGGTATCAGAACACCTCTGGAAGAATTCTTTTAGTCTCAGAGAAGTTATTGTGGATTTGTATGAGACATCAGATGCTGTCACAGACCCTGGAAAGACTTCATTCAGTTGAAATACTAAATAATGAATAAATTTTGATTCCTGGACAATGTTTTCTCCCTGTCTTAAGAGTGTAGCATATATTGCACCCTATCATGACTCGGATTGGTTCATAGTTTTTACAAAATGTTCACCTAAGCCATATCACAAACTAATAAAAATGTTGCTTTTCTTTCCCAGTAGCTTTAAAATAAAGGAAGTCTCATGCCAATAAATTACTTGCTTTTAAAACTTGCATATAGTGTTGCTTTAGCTTTCTTAAGCCTTAAGTTCTGTAACACCACCAAGAGGAGTGAGAAAAAATGGTGGATTTTTTTAAAAATCTCTACATGACAGTTCATAAAAAGACTATTACAAGTAAATCTTCACAGAATGTCAAGTTTTCTATATGAATACATATTTTTCATTTTCCCAAAATCTTGGCTACAAAACTCACTGGAAAGTAATTTCCTGTCTTGTTTGCTTGTTTTTGTTGTTTGTTTGTTTGTTGTGTTGTTGAAAAAGTCTAGATGTAAAAATTAAAATTTTAACTATTTTAATAAGTACTGGTGCTACTGAAATAAGTGTAGGAACCATGAATTATGAAAGTTAAGCATATTATAATATCTAATGAACACCAGTAGCAATCAAGAGTGAAAAGAAGTTTTATTTGAATTCCAGTGATCCTGACTATGATGTAAAGACAAACCAGCAAACTAACAGCTAGGAAAAAATATGGATATTATCAACATAAGTCGGTTGTTTAAATTTAAGGTCACTACATTAGAAAATAAAAGAACGAGAAGTCCTTGTTTACAGAGTAGTCATGCATTCAGTAAAACACAAAAACTTCAGTCTGAAGCCTTGCTAGCACAAGTGTGACAATTGTATAATTTTCACAATTCTTTTGTGATATGTTCTTAAGAAAGTATGTGTACATATACAACTTCACTTGTCTTGAATCCACAGCTCATCCTGAGATTTGTCCATATTCAACAGTCAAATCACTAACAATACACCCATATGATTTCACCTCTTACCAAATTACTTTCATTTAAGGGTTTGAGGAATCAGGACTTCTTAATGCTGTTTAAAGTCACTCATTATGTTTATTAACAGTCATGCCCAGAATGTCATTACAATATAGAGTAATATTGTTTTGTAATCCTGAATAGCAAAATAAATCCCTGAGAGTTTCAAAATTAAAAATATAGGAATAATAGAAATAGACACTCATGTATTTTCTGATGTTTTGTGGGCTTTGTTTTGGGTTTTTGGTTGGTGGGTTGTTTGTGTTTTTCTTTGCATTTAACAAGAAAAGGTACCATATAAAGTGCAAAAAACCTTTATTCAGTTTGATTAAACTGCAAACTTTGCATAGCTCTTTAAAAGTGCCATTCATATTTCTTGAACTTAAGGAGTCTTTCAGTAAGGATTCTTACGTATTACGATTCCTGTGGATAGGAAATAGATACCTAATGTATGCAGTTGATGTATATAAATTCCTAATGCAAAAATTTTAATTAGTTCTCTGATTGCAGAGATTTTCTAAAGAATTTGAAATAGACTGCTTTCTAAACATATTTTGTATTTTCAAAGAACACAGCTTTGTCAGAAGCGAAATATCAGACAGTATAAATATTGAATATCTATATGGAGTTCCTTTTCTTATTCTGTTATTGTATCCTATTTTATTTTCTGTTATTGTATCCTATTTTATTTAAAATATTAACTTCAGTATTTGTTTTTCCAACTGACTGGCAGAAACAGAAATGTACTTTCTTAGTCTCAACACAGAGAAAGCCATCATTTGTAATAGAACAAGTCTATGGTAATTTCAGGATTATTAGTAGTAATATAATTACCTGCACTTAGTATATTTCATTCTAAGTCATTACAGTTTAAAATTATTAATCCTGTGAACTATCCTAGAAAAGAGAATGAAATGTGGCCTCTAACTGTCAGGCAGATTCTTCACTTCCTCTCAAACAATGGAGCAGAATAGTTGTAGATTCAAATAAACTAACTCTCTGGTCAATATGATAATTTTAGGTAGCAGGATTTTAGGAGTTTGTATAATTAAGGAAGTTATAACTTCAATAGATGATGCAAATGAGGATGCCCTGTCAAATAGTCTAGTCTAATGCAGCCCCACAATTCTCAGTGCAGCTGCTATAACTGGAAAATATGTAGAAGCATCCCAGGAGATCTTGTAAGGAGTCAGCCAGGAAGCCAATCAGATACCCAGATGCTACACTGGAAACACAAATTTGAGAGCTTTCCATCTGGGATCTTGCATCTGCCAAATTTGTCACATAAGTGGTCACAGCAGTTAGGTTCTGTACTCCAGATGAGAGGAAAAGGCACCAAAGGGAGCTGTTTACTACCCTGCAATCAACAAGAAAATGCTGTGCCAACTGAAAGTGTAATCATATCTACAGCAATGTGCTAATGAGCTCTGAAAATGTTTAGTAGAATAAGAGAAGCCTCTGGAATATAGAGAAATCTGGCACACTGTACACAGACCTCAAATTATATAGTAACATTTATGATTAAAAATCTTCATCAGCCCTAAGTTGTCTATAAAAAACAATTAAAACAAGCCATTAATAGCCACTATTCTGGCTTTCCTGGCTTGATTACATGTCTGTGGTTCTTTCTTCATGGGTAGCTCAACCATTTGTGAAAGCATTCACTCTTCAAATCTTGCCCAAGAGAGGCTAAATATAAGTGGATTTTTATAGCTAAATATTAGAAGATGAGTTGGTCAATGCAAAAAAAAAAAAAAAACCACAAACAAACAAGCAAGCAAACAAACACTGACTCTTTAATTAAACAACAAAACAAATAAGCAAACTACCAAGTAAAAACACCCCCATAATCACCCCAACAAAACACACACACAATCCCCAAAAAAAATCCAAAACAAAACAGCAACAGTAAACAAAGAAAACCCTCAAAACAATAAAAACCCACAGAAACAAACAAAAATCCCTGAAGCCTCCAAAACAAAAAAAGAGATCATTATGACCAAAAGTGATAGACAATCTATTTCTAAACATCGTAATTAGAAAATACAAATTTTATAGATAGATAGATAGATAGATATAGATATATAGGTATATATGTTTCACTGAGTGTACCCATTTGACAAAGGTGGTCAGTAAAATGCTTTCCATGGGAAAGTGAATCAGTTGAACCTGTTTTACAAATTTACAAGATACCAAAAACAACCTGAAAAACTTTTTCCTGAATTGACCCTAAAAAAAAAACATGAGGCACACTCTGATACGGATAATTCATGTTAATAAGGGAACCATATGAATTTCAGTTGTTATTCTTCATAATATACAGCTTTGGGAAGTTAGAAAATTTGGGAAGCTGCAGAGTGACAAATCATCCCTCGCCTTCTGGCTGTGTGTTCCAGTAGTTTATTAATTTATATAGCAAACGTGGGAAATATCAATATATCATCAATATTAATGTAGTACCACTATGTGTGTAAAATATTTATCTGGGACAGCTGGTAACAACGTGCTCTGTCACTGTCCTTTATGTCAGTCCCCTGAGCCTGAGATAATTTTTGTACTTGCCTTCTTTTTCCCCTAACAACACAATCTGCCTGAGCACTGCTTACAAGTCTTGCACAGGTACAGCGTGTATGTACGAAATAAAATCCCTTCAAAAGTGAAAGGTTAATCATGAAAGTGGTACTACAAGCATAGTTGCACAACTGATTTCTGAATGTGGAGAACAATGAAGACTCTTCTGTTTCCCCACACCAGAGATTGAAACCATATTTAGGCTAGTTTTACAAACCAGATGTCAGTGAAGGGTAATACTAGCCTGTCTATTTCTTTTGACAGGTTATCCAAAGACTTCCTTATTTTCCCTCAAACAAATGAAATAAATGAGACTGCATTACAATATGTTCTAATGTTAGTTATTGCTTGAAATTTCAGCTAATGAAGCAAGACTATAGTACAAGGCAAGCTCCTTATTACCGCACAGTGAATTGCCTGTGGAACTACAATATTTAGTTTGTACAAGGATTTTCTTTAGAGGAATATCAAATAATTGCTAAAGAGGATGCTAAAAAATAAAACCAAAAAAATCCAAGCATCTTCTGATTATGTAATAGCTGATCTGTGAACAAAAGATATGACTGAGATGACTGTACACCTTCATCTTGAATGCTCTTTAATGTCCAGTTCTTTTACACGGGAGTTGCTTGCTGTATTCCATGAGTAAACTGGACAAATTCCGATAAAGTTCAGAGCAGCTAATTTCTTTAGGAAGATAGCACAATTCCACACTCCTTTGCTGAAAAGAAGCAGGAATTTTTCCTCTGACACCCCAGAAGGTATTACTGCTTTGACCTCCTCCTTTCATCATCTTTCAAAGCATAAGGAGCTGTACATTAAAATGATGCACAGAAATAAGGTTTTTACTGGTTATTGTGTTATGCAAAGCAGTAATATGCAGTATTCATTTGCCAATTGTTCACAGATTTTTCAAACACCACTCGATTATAATAGTTCCATTACCTTAGCAAAATTCTTCATAAGAGCCATAGATAACCATTCATCAGAAGATGAGTAAACCCTCAGTCAGAAATGTTTTAAATGTAATTGCAAAGAGGTGCACAATAGTAGATATCATGATTTTAAGAAAACTCACAGGCAGTAAAAGACAAAATATAGGTCTTCAACCTATCATGGCTAGGCTTCGCGAACGAAGATTTACAAGGGCTCTACCCATCTTCAATCTATACCATAAATTAAAACAGTACGTAAATGGAATGTGTCATAAACATCAAAAACTTGAAAAAATGCATCTTGTAACAGTGTAACAGGAAGTATGGTTTTAAAAGGAATGGTGTGCTTGGTCTTATAAAGTGAACACATTCTTAAGAAAACAACCAAAGAGCTAGAAAAGATTATGATAATTATAGAAAAGATGTAATAGAACTAAAATGACGCTGCTCCTGAGAGTCTGCATCACCCTACATAAGAAGCTCAGCGAGGACCATTGTCTTGGATGTTACAGAAATAAAAAGGAAAAACATGAGGAAATATACTCAGTGGTGATTGTGCATTAATGTATGTTTTATGGTATTTTGTTCCTCTAAGTAGGAGTGTATTTAACTTGGGACCTCTATATGAAGTGAAAAGACAGTATTTCCCCCACTTAAAATTAGTGATTATTCTGGAAAGTTACTGAGATAACATTCTCTGCTTGATCTGTTACGCATTTTCCCTCATGAGTCATAAAAACATAGGAAACACTTAGATAAATTTTATATTGCCTTTTAGGAGATGTTTTCTTAGACAGGCATTTGATTTTAACTTATCTTGAGACATTTCAGTTAAAAATATTGAGACTGAGATTCCAGGTTCTCCATATATCTTCTTTTAGGAAAGAAAAAAAAAAAAACAAAAACAAAACAAAACGAAAAACCACCAAACCTGACCAGAGGTTTTGAACTAGGGCACTCTGCTCAGCAGGCAGACTCCAGGAACTTAGTCAAAGATTCCTCTGTAACTCATCACAATGAGCAGTTCTGTAGTCAAACTTTACTGCAAATATTAATAATATTTTCCCCAAAAAAATATTAAAAATATAAAATTCTTTTTATAGGAAGACTATAGGGCAATAAAAATATTCAGGAGTCATAAATTCAGAACCCTTGATCATCTCTGTAAAGAAATATATGCTTAAATTCTTCCAAAGCTAGTGAGAGTTGTCTCTTATGAGTCAAGGTGAGTTGGAGAATCAGTAGAGTAAGCAGAGTAAGCATTATCCTACTTATTGCAGGTGAAGAGAAAACATAGTATTCATTCCATTCCTTTACTTGAAACAATTTATTTTTGCTGTGTGCTATTTGAAGTACTCAAAGCTACTTGTTCTGGAGTAAACTTCCAGCAACAGCACTACTGTTACATTTAAGCTCATCTCTGCCTTGCAGTCAGGGGCAGGCTTATTTGTGGTGGTAAACAAAAGTTAGGCCCACTACATTACTCTTTCCTAAACTAATTTATTTCAGAATCACCGAATATTCTGAGTTGGAAGGGAAGCACCAGGATCACTGAGTGCAAGTCTTACCCATGCACTGGACCATCCACAAGAATCACACCATGTGCCTGAGAGCACTGTTATTTATAAGAAATGCTAAGTATTAAATGTAATTATAGGGTCATACTATAAAGCCTTGGTTGTAAAATCGTTGTCCTATAAAAATAGTCTGCAAAAGCCTTTTTCAGCAAGTACTTCTACATATAAATCCATTTGTGAAATATACTACAAGACAATGCAAAGGAAAGCAAATATAGCCAAAACAAAGATCATTAATTTTGGAATAAATATTCACATAATACTGTTAACAGTTTATAAAAATTAATTTATTATGTTTTTCAGTATTCATAAGAAAAGTTTAGTTATCTGATCACAGTGCCTATAACTTTCTAAAATTAAATATATGGAATTCAGCTGGCCGTTTTCTCAGCTTCTTTACTAGCAAAATGGAAGACAAAAAAGAGATAGGTTTTATAACGTATCTAGATTTCTAAAGAACTGAATTCTAGACAAATTACTTGAAAAGGAAGTTAATTTAAAAATTGAAGACCCTCACAGATAATCTGCCAGCCACCTTGTTGTTTACATTGAGAGTGCCAAGGTCAAGCACTGTTGCCTGCAAGTGTCCAAGTCTTAAGATGTTGGGGGATTTACGGGCTAAACTGAACAGCATTAATTTAATCAGGAAGAGTTTAAAAAAAACCAGTATGCATCATGCAACTTGTACTCTGAATACATTAGAATGATGGTTTTGAAGACAGTGAAATCAGTTTCCTGATTTAATTGTTCAAAGTATTATTTGAATTAAGTTAAGCCATACATATTTCCCTGGTCATGTCATACATAGTAATCGATCAATTCTCATAGTGCACCATTGTGAAATTGGGGTGTGGTATGTTGTCTGAAGATGTAAAAAGTATCAACACCTGCACACTGATTATTGTGTTCCAATGCCCTGGCTATCCTGTGACAAATCGATAAAGAATTCGGGCAGTTCCTACTGCTCTCATTCACACCTCTATTTCTCTCTTCGTGTCCAGCTGCAGACTTATGTACAAGAAAGGTCAAAACACAAGAGGTTAGGAGGAAATAAAACAGGTTGCGCCCCAAGTAATCACAATGATTCTTTAGAAGAATTGCTTGGGAAGGAATTCAAGGCAAGAAAGTCAATAAATAACATTGGAGATAGACAATGTCAAGTGCATAGACAGGAAAGGGGTCATTACTGCATTGCAAGCCCTGATTTGATAGACAAGCCACTTCTGCCTCATGTCAAGCAGTAAAAGACAAAGGAGAATTACAAAAAGAATATCAGTAGTCATCAGAGTAGTCAGTGTTAAACAGTACCAGTCAAACAGTGGTTTTAACCATGTCCAGTACTAGTTCTTGCAACTGTCCTCACAGCTCTAAAACTTGATGCTCACATTTTCTGGACAGTCTATGCCTGTTAATTGTGTTATGTGAATTGTTGACTTCAGCACGTGTCAGGACCCATTCCTTCTTCTTGACTGCTACAGCCAGGCTTGTTGCACACTTAGATCTAAGAAGCACCTCCATCCCAGTCTGATCAATGCAGCTGCTGCTGTTCAAGTTTGAGGGTTCAGTCAGCAGCAAAGTTGAATGTTGGTCTCAGAAGGGCACACGACACATAATCACATAACATAGAACATGCCACAAAGAGCACCACAGAGAGAACACAGCACCCACATAAACATTTATCAGCACCTACATAAAAATTATCAGCACTAACATAAACAAGTGCCATTGTCCAGCAGTTCAGTGTTCAGTGTTGATATTCACTAAAGAAAATACACTTCCTCTCACTCTGCACTCACAAGAACACTCACATTCACCTACATATCCATTGAATATTAGCACTGGCTCTAAGTCCTTAATGTTTATATTACAGAAAATACAAGAACATCTTACTAAGATCCCCCTTGAGTCCAAAAGACTATTTTAAATTAGTTCTTTGAAAATGATTATCTGTCATTAGGTTTTTAAAACTCTTCTGAGGAATATGTCTACCATAAAAACCAGCAGAGAAAGGGAATTTTTGTTCACTGCTTTTAAATTTTCTGACTTCAGGATAACAGTTTTTACTACAGTTAAAAATGTTTCCTTGAAGGGAAAATAATCACAGATTCACAGAATATTCCAAGTTGGAAGGGAGTCACAAGGATCATTGAGTCCAACTCCTGGCCCTGCAAAGGATGATCCCAAGAGGCACACCATGTGCCTGAGAGAATTGGCCAAACACTTCTTGAACTCTATGAGGTTTGATGCTACTCCTACTTCCATGGCGAGCCTGTTCCAGTGCCCAACCACTCTCTGGGTAAAGAATCTATTTCTAACACTCACTTTAAACCTCCCCTGACACAATTTTAGGCTATTGCCTTGAGTCTTGTCACTGGTCATCACAGAGAAGAGATCAGAGCCTGCCCCTCCTCTTCCCCTCACAAGGAAGTTTTAGCTGCAGTGAGGTCTCCTCTCAGTCTCCTTTTCTCCAGGCTGAACAGACCAAGTGACCTCATAGTAAATAGTTAATAGTAAATAGCAATATGTAACTTAAATATCTGAATCACTTTTTCCTTTGAAAATGTATTTGTTTCCGCAGTGTCACAAATGGACATATAAAATAATGATCATTGCAAACCAGTAATCACTCATTTACAACCATTTTTAACTATGCTTTCTGAGTCCTACCACAGTCTGAAGCACTTTGCACAAAAATTAGGCTAACGTTAATAAGAAGCTGCTCTACACCAGTAAATGAAGCTTATTATTACTACGCCTGTCAGCTGGTCATGTAATGGACAACAGAAAAGGACACTTGGTAACTCATGTATTAATTCAACAGAGATAAGTTTTAAAGAGTTTTTTTCAGTGTGAAGGACAGCTGAAGAAAGGGAGCTGTCTACTACAGGCTACAGGGGATGATAAGAGGAGATGACAGATTCTTTTTACAGTAATGGCATAAATGCAGTGTCATTAAGTATTAATAAGATGGTCTAGGAAATTTCCAGCCTTGAAAATGTGAACATTATGCTATACAAAAAAATTGTCCTGAATAGTGCAAGTAAAGTTAATTTAGTCTAGGGTACAGAGGGCTATATGGCCTGCAGATCGCCTTCACAACCCTTCAGAAAAAAAATAATTATGTCAATGGAAGGTCTAACTAATCCTGTCTTTTCTCCCATTCATATAAACTGCTTCACATAAACCCTCCTGTGATGAAACTTTTACCTTTCATTCATCGGTACTAGGCTAATAAAACCACAAATGTCAAAGCTGAAGTGTGCAGCCAAATAAAAGACCTGGCATTCAGAAAACAAATTGCTATTTAACAGCTGTACATCACTACTTATAAACAAGTACAACTGTTTTCATAAAAGATATGTGTAAATTGAATCAAAAACTGCTCTTGTCTAATCAAAACTATATTTCAACAGAAATATAGGGGGAGGGGACCCACTAGGTGTCCAGCTCCTGGCCCTGCACAGGACAGCCCCAAGGATCACACCATGTGTCTGAGAGTATTGTCTAAATGCTTCTGGAACTCTGTCAGACTTGATCTGTGACCACTTCCCTGGCGAGCCTGTTTCAGTGCCCAGTCACTCTCTGTGTGAAAAACCTTTTCCTAATATCCAGCCTAAACCTTCACTGGCACAACTTCAGTCCATTTCCTTGGGTCCTGTCACTGGTCACCACAGAGAAGAGACCAGTGCCCCTCCTGAGGAAGACTATAATGGCCCTCAGTCTCCTATTCTCCAGGCTGAACAATCCAAGTGACCTCAGCTGCTTCTCATGCAGCTTCCCCTCTGGACCATTCACCATCTTGTTAGCTCTGTTTTGGATGTTAAGAGCTTTATATCCTTCTTATATTGCGGTGCCCAAAACTTCACACAATATTCAAGGTGAGGCCACCCCAGTGCAGAGCAGAGCAGGACACTCCCCTCTCTCAACCAGCTTTGCCTGGTGCCCCAGGACACGGTTGGCCCTCCTGGCTGCCAGGTGACTGCTGACTTATGTTCAACTTGTCACTGATCAGGACCCCCAGATCCCTTTCCATGGTGGTGTTCTTCAGTCTCTCATTCCCCAGTGTGTCTATACATCCAGGCTTGCCCTATTCCACAAGGAAAATCCAGAACTTGTCTGTTAAACTTCATATGGCTGGTGATTGCCCAGACCTCTAATTTGCTGAGGCCTTTCCACCTCTGAGGGAGTCCACAATTTAGTATCATTGGCAAACTTACTTACTAGGATGTACTTAGTGCTTTCAGATCCTACATCCAAGTCACTTATAAAGATGTTGAAGAGCTTGTATATATATAAAATTGTAGATATTTCATGTGGGCTTTCACTTAATATCACTGTTAGGGGGGAAGGGGAGGGGAGGGGAGGGGAGGGGAGGGGAGGGGAGGGAAGGGGAGGGAAGGGGAGGGAAGGGAAGGGGAGGGAAGGGAAGGGAAGGGAAGGGAAGGGAAGGGAAGGGAAGGGAAGGGAATTGAAGGGCATT
>JAWWEE010000158.1:20110228-20121704 GCA_035221455.1 Xenops minutus
GAAGGGAAGGGAAGGGAAGGGAAGGGAAGGGAAGGGAAGGGAAGGGAAGGGAAGGGAAGAAGATGGCTATTTATCATTTATGGCACTCTATCTGGATTCATGCTCATGAATTTCAAACTTCCAAGATGTAACTTAGCTAGTGACTGCAGATAGTCCATACTTTGAATCCGAATATCAGTATTCAGTAAAGTTGCATAATTTTCTGTTTCACTGGAAGTACCACATGTTTTATGATTTTTGTTTGTTTGTTTGTTATGTATTCTGCCTCAAAGCAAAAATGTTAACAGATTTCCTAAATGTCAGTTAATAAATTTTACAGAATTGAATGCTCCTATCCTAGGGAATTTATCTGGGAAGACAAAGAGAGCTCTTTTCCCTTAGAGAAACACTACTCAATCTGCTATATGTGCACTGGATGGGAGAGCATATAAGTCACACTTCTTTCGACCCTACAAGATTTACGTAGACTTAGTGACAGGCACAGCTAGCAAGCATTAAGAACACTAGCTCTGACATGGCTTCTGTATTCAGACTATCTGGAGAACTGCAAATATGAGAATGGGATCTATTGTATGGTCTTATTGTTACTCTGTCTTTTACCACTGGCTAAATTTTCAATTGCCCTGCCTGCAGCTGGACCTTTCAATGCAGACACTGATGTATGAGAAAAGTAAAGTCTGAAGAGAGGAAGAATAAGACCTACTTCCTGCAGCACTGTTCTCAGTTTTAGGAGGACAAAATAGTCTAGACAAAGTATGCTGGAATACTATGGATGGCTCAGGCTTTTTAAATTAAAATGACTATTGTGTTATTTTTTTCCCAGTTTTCCTTCTCTCAATAAGGCTTTCCTATTTTAATGAATTTTTTAGCTATATTTGTAGGTGGACAAGTAGCACCCACTTAACCCCTCATGTTGTTTAATTTATTTCCACAGGTTTCTAGGCAAGGGCTCAAAAAATCTTACAAAAAATCTCAGAAACTGAAATTTTGTGTTTCTTACTTTCAGTCAATAAATGTATATAACTGTAATGCTGATCTGGCAAATGGAAAGCTAGTTCATAATTTCCTCAATGCATTTAACTCTATATTCTCTGGAAGACCTATTGCAAGAGCTGAATATTTTTCAAACATCTTGCTGTAGGAGGAAGATAGATGTCTAATTTTCTCTGTATGTCAGAATGAGCCTGAACACACATTAGGATGTTTACTCCAGAGAGAAGTACAGTGTCATCTGCTGGAAAAGGCTGTGATCCTGTATTTTAGGAGCAAGTTTCTTCCATATTTCTTATCTAATTAATAGAAGTACTTGCAGGCACAGCATAAGCATATTTTGTTTGGCACTCTGACCAGGATTTTGTTGGGACACAGTAAACCTTATGTCATTAATTTCCCTGAGTGGTATTAAAAGGAACTGAGAGAAGACATCTGACGAATTTTTATTTCTGAGAATTTCAAGAACTCTGCCTTCAAACAAAATTTTGCATTCTTTTATCAATGCCGATATCAGATGAGTTTGTATTGGATCTTTGCTCAGCCACACATGGATGAATAGAATACCAGAACTCATCTTTAAATCTTTAACCTCTCTTTTTTTTTCTCTAGTGTCCAAGTACAATCTCACAGCTCTTGTCTCCTAAATGAAACAGCTGTTTGTTTATGAAGTGTGTGCACTCTCAGCTCTCCCTTAACAACAGATACACACCTGACTAAAAGCTAGCACTTTTGTACACTTCTGATCAATTTATTTTAGCTAAATTATTAGGAAGAGATTGTATTAACTAAGCATTATATACTAATTTGTTGATGAGAAATATGGTATCCAAGACTTCAAAGCCCAAATAAACCGTTCTCTAATAGACCTTCTAATTCTCTACAACTACCTGGTTGCAGCAAGGTGGGAGTCCGTTGAACCAGTGGAGTTTTAGCTTAGATGTGAGAAAAAAATTCTTCACTGAAAGGATGCAGAAGCTTTGGAATGGGCTGCCCAGGCAAGTTCTTGAGTCACCATCCCTAGAAGTGTTAAAAAAAAAAAAAAAAAGTGAAAGTGGCGCTCAGGGAAATGGTTTAGGGGTAAACAGGGAGCTGCTGGTTAAAGGTCTTTCCCAACTTTACCAATTCTATGATTCTAAGATAAATATTTCAATATAACATCCTTTAGAATGGAGGGATGATTGAATTTGGGTTTGGTTCCTACATAGCAGTGAATTCTAATATAGAATCAATCTCTGCAGAATTCTGAAGGAATATATTTGAAAGAACTATCATCAATAAGATCAGGAATAGCATTTCAATGTACAGGAATTTTAGAATAATTTCCAGGGGACCCATTTCAGTGATCTTTAGATGTATAAACAGCACACATTTTGACTGAACTGCAAACATTACACACTAAATGTTAACAATTTCAACTAGGTCATTATTGAAGGACGTTTTTGAAGACTGGTGTTGCTTCCTGCTTGGTAAGATACTTCTCAAATTTGTTAGTGATACATTACAGAAATAATCTTGTCTCTCTACAAGCTGTCTGCATCTGCTTTCAGAGTTAGCATTGCTGTACAGTAAAGCTTGCGGGTTTAGTGAGGGAAAAAGAAAAATCTTTTCAGCAACAAATAATGAGATAGAGGCTATGTAATATTTATGCTCAGGATTCATAATGCACCATCATAACCCATTGTTTAAGCCTCAGATCAAGGGAACAGCAAAAAATATTGTAATAACAATTAAGTTAAAGACCTACGTGTAAAACAACATAACCCTATGGTGAGAAGAATTGTTTTAATTTGGGATTTGGAGAGGGATGTCAAGTTTTATGTAATTAGCTGTTCATCATGGGAACTCACATTTCTGATATAAACATGCTGTTAGCACATGGAAGGAAAGGATAAAACAAATGTAAACTGTAAATTAAAACGGCAGTGGTAACAATTACTTTGCAAATATTATATCTTGCTTTCAGTTAACATGCAACATTGCCCATAGAAGACTCCTTAGGAAAAAAAAAACAAAAACACCCCCCCCCAATCAAATAAAACAAACAAACAAAACCCCACAAACAAACAAACTAACAAATCCCTCAAAAACAACAAAAACAAACAAAACCCCAACTGGTCTTTATCAAGATACGGAATACTGGTACACTGAATATATATATACATATTAAACCTGGAGTGTCAGCAGAAGAACTGCTTCATCAATGCCAAACAATAGAAGAGCATTTCCAAGAAGGTATAAAGTAGGGGACAGTCATATGTATGCCTAATAGTATAGTGAACCTGACAAGATGCTAACAAGGGGGAAGGGTGCTCAGCTGAGCTTACCCAGTCACTGTGTACAATTGCTTTAGAGAAACTCAGGCTGCAGTATGTGACAGTTGCATGTTTAGTTTCAAACATCTGCTCCCCACATTTTGATAACACCTGTTCTTCAACACTCTCTTTTCTGATTTTACTGCTGTCATGTAACATCTAAGCTTCATAGAATTCTAATATTTTTGTTAGTGGCACTTAAAATGTTCTGCACCAACTAGACTATTTCTCTTTATTAACCAACAGCTGTTAGATGTTTTAAAATAATTTTCACAGGGTTTGTGAAAGTGTGGCAGCTAATTACTTATAATTTCCCTTCAATTTACTAATTTCCAGACCAACAGGATGTCCCTTGTCATAGATGTTCCAGGATTGCCTTTTAATTGCCTCAACACAGCTGGATGTTACTGGAACCAATTCATGCCAAATATGGCATGATTTCCAGATATTCTTACCTGTATGGGCCCTGAAAAATAAATTTAAAAAAAAAAAAAAAAAAAGAGAAAAACTATGAACTTTTCAAAATGTTTTTAAAAAAGAACACTTTAATACTTTTTCCCTCACACACCCCAGAATTGGACTAACTAGAGCATATTTTCAATAGGTAGATCCTGAAAGCTTTTCCTTTTTTCTCACCATTAGAAACTTTGGAAGCTTTAGCTGTACTACTGAGTATCTCAGATGTTTTAGCCTTCATCAGCTTCAAAAGCCATTGGAGTTGATTTTGCTTTTTGATATGCTAAATCAAAAATACAGTAGAGGAAGATTCATCTATACTGCTTTCCCCAAAGTAAAACAGAAATTGAAGGGTTGATGGGTAGCTTAATACTACTTTGGATATTTGAAAATTCAGTTTGAGTTTCTATTTGCTGGTTGATCCCATTCAACTAACCTCTTATCCATACAGAACACTAATAAAAGTAATAGTTTATTTACAAGTAATGGTTAGGGACTTAAACATTCATAAATTAAATTTTTGTCATATTATATCTGTACTAACAGAACAGTGACACTTGGAGTTTGTAGTGCCGTCATGTTAAGCCTTATATAAAGCCATAAATGATTCACAAAAGAAGACATGCATCTCCAAGCAGGCAATCACTTTGAATTTTAGACAAGTCTTGAATGACAACAGTTTGAATTTAAAACGCTGAGACTGTTTACAAGGTTCATCTCTTTCTTTCTCTTCCTATGTTCACCACTCCACTAAATACATACAGCTCAGTAAAACATTTCAAACAAGGCATTCCCTAAATTAATTGAAAGCAGAAAACATTTTTCATCTTGAAAATGGAAAATGCATACATATGTAATCCTGACATCCAAGATTACTCTCAGCAGGAAAAATAACACTAATTTAGAGAGGAATAAATGTATTTGTAAAACATTAACTTCAGATTTGAGATTGTTTTTCTATGAGATGCTTTTGGGATTTCTGTTTGCATCTTTTGCTAAATATTAGGAGAGGGTTTTTTCTCCAACATCAAAGTGTCAAATCTTCCTATTCGTAGTAACTCCTTTTAAGATTCTACTTTAATATATAATATATAATATTAGCATAATACATAAGCCAATATAGTACAACTTTTTCTGAGATGTCTCTGCCAATGCACATGTGCATTTTACTGTTAACGCATTAGCACAAGAAAATGCATATTCCATCACCAAAACATCTATGAGTTTAGAACAAATAGTTTTGTCTTCTTATTGCTTTTCTTGTCCTTGTACAGATGAGCAAAAGCAAGGATTGCAGATGGGGCTCTAGTTTCTCAGAACTATTTTGATCTAAGATTCTGATTAAAGAGAATCTTTGGTAAATGTTTTTTAGTGGTTAGTAAAACCATTAAGTGTGTATTTTAGAAGTCCCAAGATTATATTTTGCTGTAAGGCATTAAAAAAAATATTAAATGCATCTGCTCCTCTTCTTCACAACTGCACCAAAGTCTAACTAATGAGGAAATGGATGAGAAATAAATAATAAATACTGTAATATTAGAAAGATTTTTCCCTGTAGAGCACACAAAAAAATCAAAGAAGTTGCTTTAAGAAAGTCAAGCTTTTTTACTTTAAGATATCAAGAAACACCCCAAATCCTCATGTTCCTCATACTAGTGTGCAGAAGTAGAACTATAATGTCTGTCCTACCATGTGCATTTGAAAAGTAATCAGTCCTGGTTAGCAGAGCAACTTTGGTGAGCTCTGGCCTGTAAATCAATAGGCTGAATTCTCCTGGCCCTTTCCAAATTTCATTTCCAATTCTACAGTAGGGATTAGTGTAGATTTAGCCCAAATAGACAGATAAAACCAGCAGAATGTGCAGACTTACTATTTAATAGACTGAATCTAAAGTATCAGTGGTAGCTGAAATGGACTGTCAGCTATTGTAGATGGGGAAAAGTGAAGCAATCTCCAACTGTCCCTTAAAATAATAATACCTTTATTCTCTTCAGTCCCTAAATCAGAAGATTTCTGCTTGGTATGTACTTCATATGCTAAAAGGCTTAACAAAAGCTAATTACAAGAGCAGTGCATATGAAGAACACTGAAAAGTTTTAAATTCTGGAGGGATTTTTAATGAATCTTGCTTTTCCTTTTTTTTCTTAACTGTGAACATTCTAATATGCATTTTAATTTGAGTCTTGGGAACGATCTTTATTAAGAGATTAATGTGAATTTTTGTAAATGTAATACTATTGTTTAGTCTTACTTACTGTTACTTGGCTTAGAAAACACCAAAACTGTAATAAGTCAGTCAAAGCTAAAAGCACAGAAACAAGTGACCAAATGCTCTGGGAACAATGGTGTAATCTTCAAATCATGAACACTGCTTGGACTTAAACTTGTTTACCACACTAATTTTTTTTTTTTTTTAAATATATATATATTTAACAGTAACACAAGCCCTATAAGTCATAGTTCTCTAGATCACAAATCTCTGTACTAAAATATTCCCTTTTTTTGAGTCAGCATAGCTGCATTTTAAGGCAACATGTCCGTAAAGACTTTTACTCTGCCTATTATCCTTTTATTCAAGAAGAGTTTGGACAAATTAATGTAGTTTGTCCTTTTGTGGTATGAAATTCTTTTTATGGCATCTTTGAGTATATAAAAGAAGAATCGGGGGAGTGTCCAAGAGTTATTAGCATTGGAGAAACCTGAAAAACAAGAATAAAATTATGCAACTTCTCCAACATCTTCAAGGCTAGTCCATTCTTTGATCTACAAGACAGAGGAAAAAATAAATCCTTCTCCTTCTTTTTTTTTTTTTTTCCCCCTCATTAGTCAGGAAAAAAAAGCAAAATTCTACAAGTAGTATTAGCAGTCATCAGGGAATAACTGTTCAGTAATTCTTACTAGAAAAAGGAATTGATAACCCATCATCCACAGATTTCTTTAAAATGCTTCTGGAAATCACACAAACTTATAACCTGGTGATATGAAGGCTTATGTAGTAAATGTATTTAAACTGTTTATATGGCATAAAATCAGTACAAACGTATTTTAAGGAAGAGATAAGTGAGAAGACACTTCATGTGGTGAAGGAAAGGATAGTTCATTATCCCTGTTCAGATCTCCAAAGCTTATATTGTTAAATAGCTTTCCATGGTCTTCTCCCACATTCATGAATTTTTCAACATAATCTATTCAATTATTCTCCCAATGGAACATGCTATATACTTTTTCTCAGCCCTGGTATTTTCTGTAAATCTTTTGCAGATTTACTGCATCTTTCTTGAGACAGAGGAAGGGAGATTTACTGTATATGATGTTCCATGGAGGCAATCCATTTATACATCTGCATAATGCCTTTTTAGGGTTTTTGTTGTTTTTTGTTTGTTTGTTTGTTTGTTTGTTTGTTGTTGGTTTTTTTTGGTTTGGTTTTTTTTTGCTACTTCTTTCCAAATTTTTTCTAGGAGTCTAGGAGTCAGTTTGTTCTTTTGGCTGCTAACAAATTGGTATTTTCATAGAAAATAACTGAAATGTATTTACACATTTATTTTATGTATAATCATAACTGAAATGTCTAATTCCTGAATGGTGAGACTCAGGCTCAAAACCCATTACTATGTGTAAACTTAAAATTGATGGAATGGAGAGAAGGATACTTTGTATTTAACGACATTCAATTTTCACACAGACATTTTATTACTTAATCACTGAGTAGTGTAAGGAGATATTGCCGTTCTTCATATTCAGATTCTGTCTGTACTCCACCAAATAATTCAAAATCATAGGCAAATTCTGTCACCGCTATTCATAGCATTTTTCACATTGTGCATTTAACAATATGGGTCTTGTAGAAGTTCATGGGTGACCTGCACTGTGGGAGTATTCATTCTTACTCAGTATGTCATTTTCTGCTTGGTAATGAGGACCATATCAAAACTCAACTTATAATTCAAAAAGTGATTTTTTAACTGGTTTCCTTTGATAATACATTTACTACACTTCTTTCAAGGAACTGAAGAAGACTTATGAGATGGCTTTAAAAATCATGATAACTCTTGCCTGCTCATGCCTGAAATGCTGTTCATTTATGAGCACCCCAACTCTCTTTGTTATTACATATCCTATCAATTTGCCTGATAGAAATATCAGCCTTACCAGTTACAATGATTCATACTTAAAGAAGCCTAGAAAAATATTATGTTATTTTATATGGTAGTATAGTAAGTATTTAATATTCAGTTCCTTTACAGCTACAAGTAAACTATTACCTAGTCCTGGCAGATGTCCTGATTCTACATTTGTCTATCTTCTCTGCAGCTGCACCTACAGATGCTTTATTTAGAAGGGATCAGCTAATGAATCTTTCGTGAAAAGTGGTGAATGTTATTGAAGTTCTTGAACCATAAATAAACATATAAGCAGGTAATTTGCATTTTTCTTCTATAGGAGTATACTTATTTTATGTCTGGATTTTCTGTTGGGCTCACAGAAACTCCCAGGAGACTTATTGTTCTAATGTATTTCGATAAAAATATTTTTATTAGATTTTATGTTTCATTTTATTTGTACCCCAAACTAGTTTTGGTCTGACTTTTTATGTGTTTAAATTTAATTTTTTTTGAGTTTAGAACCGGTTGTTTGTTTGTTTGATAATGCATATATTTAGTGAAAATTCCTTCCTCACATTTTTTCTTCTTTGCCTTGCCCTTTAGACAAGCCAGATTCATTTGAGTGTTTTTGGTTGTATTTCCTACATTATTTAATACAGATCTGTACTTATGATTTTTTTTTCCTCTAATGATTCTTGTTTTTACTTTCAAAAATTGACCTATTTTTATGTAGACTATCAAATAAGGCAAAATAGTGATGAAACGGAGTTAAAATATGAATGTGCTAGGAAGCAGCCTATTAAAGAACACTACCAACAGTTAATAGAAATTGTGTTAAGGAACCTAGAATAAAACAATTTAGTTCTTATATAATATTTACATTTTTTGAAACATTCCACAGATGAATTTATAAATCTGCATAATCATTTATGTGGCTGTAGAACAGGGGTATTTTTATTAGAAAACATTGATGATGTCCACGCTGTTCTCTTTGTTTTTACATGTAAAATTCCAGATAAAAAAGGAGAGAAAAATATAAGGCTCAAATAACTCAGTTTTTGAGTTGAAATTTGGAAATCAAAGTCAGTAGTTCCTCTGCTACAAACTATCGACTTTTCTGACAAATAAACATGATTTTTGCATTGCCTTTCACATTACAATGTGCCTTCCATCTTTGAATCCAAATCACAGTATTCTCAAAGACAATATGCTGTTAAGTAACAATTCAATTAAACAGGCAAAGCATTTATCATCAGTACTCAGTGATTAAAATGTCCTTGTTATCAGCACTATTATCCATTAATTAAAGACAAGATTGGTTTCAACAGAGGAAAATCATCAAAATAAGTTGCAGCAAATTTGATAAATCAACTCCTAATTAACAAAGGCTGAGAGAATTTTTATCTCCACCCAGAGACACAGAAATAAAACACAGCTTTTGATAAATCAACAGTGAAACCTGGATGTTTATTAAAGGAAATCTGTCAACAACAAAATATTTAATCAAATGATAATGATTTATTAGTGTCAATTGTGTTGAATGTTCCCATATTTGCACTTTTAGTCTTAGATGTGGGTATCAATTTCATGATAATGAAAATCTAGTTCCAAAAAATTCCTACTAATTTCCAAGTTAGCTTTGAATGCAGTGGCTGGTTCACATTTAGTTCACATTAATAGAAGATTAGATGTGAGGCAGATCAGCTACAATATTGGGGTTGAGCGAACTGTATTACTGTGAACATTTGGCTTGTTTTAAGTAACTGCAACTCTACCTAAAGAATAATTCAAGCATACATTTTTTAGAAACTTCGTTAACTTCTTAGTGTGAACTATCCTGTAGAGGAAAACAGGGTCTTGCCTTCCATTATTCTCCATTATTTTCCACATTTATGGTACTTGTGCACAATTGTATTAAAATACATAAAGAAAGCTATAGTATATACATACTAGCTGAATATATTTCCTGCCTAAATAAATACATTGCTTTAATCTTGCATTTATTTTATGCCTTAGTATCCAGGAATTTGATGAGAAAAGCCCACAGTTATTAGCACTTGCAAATAGATCAGGTTTTCTTTCCCGCATACATGCTAATCACCTAATCTTAATCAAATGGCAACTGTGTTCTACCTCAAATGCTAATATATCAATTCTGAAAAACTCTGGTATGGAAAATATGTCTGTTTCAATATATATTAATGAAAAAATGATGAACTTTTACTTTTCAGTATGATCTGTAACGAGCAGCTAAAACAATTTGCCTGTCTTGGAGTTCTAGTGTTGGGTTTTCTTCTTCTTTTTTCCATTCCTCTTTCTCTCCCTTTCCAACTACCATTTGCTATGTCAAATACTTTTATTTCTAAATTGAAAATGACACTAAAAAGGAAGGTTGAAAAAGAAGAATTGACTCTGGCTTTGGTGGAAAGCAGACATTTTCTTACTTCATAATATAACTTCATAAATACAAGGAACTACTTCTATTGATGTAAAATATCTTATTTCTTATTCTCACTGTCTTGCTTCCCCAGAAGGCAAGTGTGTCTTATATAGCTGTCATATATGTCACTCTTACTGCAGATATCTCACTATGGGTAGTAGTTAATGTTAATCACATTATCTTCCTCTCCATTAAAGTAATTGTTTGTCTCTCCCTCCCTCCTGTGGTTGTTTGTTATGCCTACAATCTATCTACATAATTGCTACGAGTTGTAAATTAACATCTTCTGGATTGCAAATGAACATCGTGAACATTTTCTCTCATGGTGACAATTATATGTATAATTCTTTACCTTGTTTTCATTATACTTATGATTGGATGACACTTATGACCAGAAAAACTTGGCACAAAAAAAAAAAAAAAAAATTATTAGTGCTAGAAAAAGGTGCAGCAAATTCTGTTTGACCTTTTATGGTTTCTTCTGTCAAAGCAAGCAAGTTGGTCCTGGGTATGCATCCCTCCTTGGCTTATTTTATTCCTTTAGGAAAGTTATTTCCATTAAGGTGTATTTTATAAGAGCCTGTTTACATTTTATATTTTCATTTTATTAAGAATATCATTGCTAGTTTATGAAGGAGACATTATTAACTAACATACAAATCTCTTTTTTGATATGATGACTGATTAAAATACAACAATTTGAAAAGTCAGAATAATTAGAAAAATATAGAACATGATTTTATGGTCATTCATGAAATATTGGATTAATCTAAATTTGTCAGATAGATGACCACATTTTAATAGATGAAAAACAATCATCATTCTCTTAGGTTTAAGTGTTTACTAGCTGGCATGTTAACAAAAGTCAAGGCTAAAGAACAAAAGAAAGTGATCAAAACAATCAGCTGCAGAGAAGGAAAAATCTCTACCACTACAGTTGTACAGTTCTGTCAGAGAGCCAAGACTAATAATAATGGATGTAATTTTAGACAGAAATATATAGGAAAATAGATGTGTTTTAATAGCTTTAATAACAAATCAAACAAAACTTTTACTGTAATGCATATTCTAATAATTAACATTTTATTTTCAAAAATTCTTCACCGGGTGACCACACACAAGCACCACTTAAAAGGGACATTTCAAACAGATTTCCACGTTCATGGGGGGCG
>JAWWEE010000158.1:20121804-20145547 GCA_035221455.1 Xenops minutus
ATTGTAACTCTGACTCATAATCTCTCTGGTAGTGGGTCCATTTCTTCTGCTGGTTTACCTTCAAACCAGTACAGTGAGAGGAATGTTGGAGGGACAGCACTGATGCTGTGTGAGAACTGCTCAAAATACTGGGGGTTACCAACACCTTTCTAGCTATCAATACACAGCACAGCACTATGGGGGCTCCTATGAGGAAAATGAACTCCATCTCAGCCAGACCCAATAGTCTGAACCAGAAAAAGAGGGCACATTCAACAATTTCAAAACACAGTAGTCTGAAAGGCATCGTTCTTCTCCTTTTAGAATCTTTTGAGAAGAGAGGGTGTTGTGAGTGCCCCTGAACTAAATGTTTCATAATTTCTGACTACTCTTGCCCTCACCTTTGCAACATTTCTTGCAGTAAGTATTTCTACATGCAACGTATTTGAGAAAAACATAGGTACACAGGAATATCAAGTAAAACGCAATTATTATATTTAAGCAAAACACATTTTCTTATTGAGAAACAATATCACAATATGGGAACTTCATAGGATTGTTTGCAAGAAATATTTCTCAATTACTACCAAAAATCCAGAGAATTTTTCTTTATTACAATGCCTTGAAAAGTTACTGAAGTGTTGAAATTGTGGCTCAAAGGAAGAATCATGTTAAATACAATGGGTTTTGCCCATCAGAATTTTAGCTTCATCTTGATGGTGTTAGGAGAACACACAGAGTGATAGTTTGTTGAATAAAGTACTTTACTTGTCATTTGTGTTTTCTCATTTCTAGAAAAGCTGTCAGTATTCCAAAAATGGGCAAAACTTGGGAGACACTATGATAGTTTTCAACAAAGACCAATAACTCTAATTGAGTTGAAAAGAGTGAATTGCTAAAGGTATCCAAATGTTGTTGAACATTGAAATTTTACATTACTCTTGTTGTCTTACTGTAGATTCTTTTGTTTATTTATCTGAACTAGGTATTTTCATCAGAAGTCCTGTTTAATCGTGTATTTTGTACTCAATGGTTATTTATTGTGTTTGTAGTGAAGTTGTCAACATGCTATAGCCCAAGATAAAAAAAAAAAAAAAATTATAATACCAGAAATTAATGCCTTCTGTTAAAAAAAAAAATCAAACCAAAAATAAATCTTAATTCTGCAAAATAAGTGAGATTTTAGTACAAGTGTTATTTTTATCAAAACTTGCATACTCTATCCTTCTGTATTTATCTGATAACCATTTTCACTAGAACAAACTGAAAGCTGATGTATGTAGAACATGACTTTTGTGCCAGTAACTTCTGTTTATGTAGGGGGAGAAAATTAAAACTCAATGCATAAAATTATTAATAATAATATTGATTATTAATTCAATCTTACGTCCTGTTATAGAGCTTTATGGTCCAAATACTTTAAAGTCACAGAGTGGGCACGAAAAAAGAAAATGTTTAT
Organism: Xenops minutus; assembly: GCA_035221455.1. NCBI lineage: Eukaryota > Metazoa > Chordata > Aves > Passeriformes > Furnariidae > Xenops > Xenops minutus. The sequence goes on from JAWWEE010000158.1 coordinate 20,123,243, forward strand.
GAAAGTTTTAGCTTACACTTTTGATTGCAACATTTTGAAAAAGAGACAGATTCTATTTCAAATAACTCTAAAGACTTAGCTACGAATAAATTAGCTTAATATATGTATTTGGACAAATTACACAGAGAATTAACATGGACATTACATTTTAGATTATAAAGCAGAAAAAATATGATAAATAATAACTGTGGTGCTTTTTCCTTCTTAGTGATTTAATTATTGCAATTCTTCTTAATGCTCAATTTAAGTGTTAACGCTTTAGATTAGCAAGTAAAATTAAATCCAGTAAAATAAAATTCTTTAAACTGTATGAACTCTTTTCTCTTGTAGAGATTTATTTTTTTACTCTGCTTTATACAGGTTCGCAGAAAAATCAAGGGATTGGGACTTAAATGTAGTTGTTCTGGTTTATTTAGTTTAAAACTTAAAGTGAAAAAACAACACTTTTTTTTTTTCTTCAATTATTTTTTGCATGTGAAATATAAATCTAATATATTTTGATTATGCAATTCTGGCCAGTAGTGTTACCAGTGAAGAATATGCTTCCAAAACTTTCCAACAATGCTAAATTATACCGATATTCCTCCTGCTATAGCTATTACTCACTCTCCCTGAAAAATAGTAAAGAAATTGAGAAGGGATTCCTTAAGCCACTGATCTGAAAAACTTGCGGATTTTGTCACCCAAAAGTCTGGTTTTCTTAGAAAAACATACATTTTCTCCTAGAAAATATTTTTCTGGAAAATGCAGGTTTAGGTCACCAAAATCACATTCATTATGGAATTTTCTCTAGAAACCTGATGAAAGGAGTTTTGAAATTTTCCTACACTGTTTATTAGTGCAGTTGGTATTGCAAATAGAGCTCTCAATTGAACTAGATTTATTTGTATCCTTGTTAAAGAGGTAGAAAAATGCCCCCTTTTTTTTTTTTTAAATCTGTTTTACCCTTGAATGTTTTGTAGTTTTCAGTACATTATTTTTCCAAAGCCTATACAAATCCTGAGAATATCTGTAAGGTGCCCAGATCTGTACTGTAGAGAAAAGAGCAGGGACATCATTGTAAATTCAGGAGATAAAAGTAATTACCAATGGTTTTCTGTCACTACTATGACATTTTCACTTTCACTTTAGCAATTTTTCCTCATATTTGTTTGCATTTTTCTCAGCACAAAATATGGTCCATTTTCACAGTACTGTTTTATTGGGTTTTTTTCCCTTGGTTCACTATTTTACCTCCCTGTTGACAGGTTAATCAGGTTACTTACATTAGCTGTGGAAGCGATTTTTTTCAGGCTTCTGCAAATACCTAACCTGGATTTTTCAAAAGTACTCAGAGTTAACCTCATTTATCTTCTGAAACTAAATAAATTGCAGTAGTGTGTCCAATAGAACAGATTTGGTCCAAAGCGCACAGTTTCTGAATAAAATATGCTTGATATTGAGGACTAATGCCACATTAAAATTTCTCCACTGATATAACATTTCATTTATATAGCTCTTTTCATGCCGGTAGCACAATGTTGATTCTTATTCTATGTGCTTAAAATCTCTTCCTCTCAAGGTCTTGCTGATGTTTTTCCTTTCCTTCCACTTTTCTCTTCTGATACTTCCAGGAGCTTTCCAGAAGACAACAGGTTGTGACTGCAGCACAGCAGTAAGCCTCAGAGACAATGACTCTCTTTGGCATTTTTCACTATGCCCAACACTTAACTTGTCGGTTTCCCTAAATATACAGCAAAGTGAATCTTACCAAACCAAGTCAGATTTACTTGGAATCTCAGCATCTTGAAGGAAAAAGTGCTGAGGAGAAGAGAGAGAGAGGAAGAAAGAGAGAAAGGAAGAAAGAGAGAGAGGAAGAAAGAGAGAGAGGAGAACACTGAGAAGTGCTCTCTTGTTTAGTTTAGTGTGTTTGAAAATTCTAATGTGGGGGTTACAAAAGTACCCTACCTCTCCTTTCTCTCCCTTTCAGCCTTTAAATGTTACTACTAGTAAATGAATCTTAAAAGTAGACCCTAAAAATGGCATTGGAGGAAAATATCCCAGTAAATGAAACTCATTCTTTTTATCACTTGAGTACCAAAAACATGCAAAGTGTCCAAAATCACAACTCCCAGGTATCAATCCAATTTCCACTTAGCAATGGAAAACGTCTGCATATATTTGGATGTTAGGCATAAGTCATCACATAGGTATCCACTGTGACAAAAAGCCTGTATGACCTGCATCAGGAAATTTTGTAAACTTGCCTACATAGAAACCTCTCTAAAATGTATACATCTTATTTTACCTTTCCTACCATGTTTTGGCTTCTGTAAAAACCCCAGAAATGCTGGGTCATGTTTAGTCCTATTTTGCTCAGAGATTTTTTAAATTATGAATAAATTAACCTAAACTAAATTTAGGCAAAGGAAGGGTAGCCAAAGTATTACAAAAGTTTAAGAAAAAAAAAAAAATCACCCCAGAAGACAATTGTTTCATCTAGAGCTGAAAAAGCAAGATGTACAGATGGGAAAGATTCAAAAAAAATGAAAATATTACATGGTATTGAATCCTGTCATACTGCATTAGAATTACATAAGTATTACTTATGTATTCTCATAAGAATGATTTAATTTTTAATAGATTCTGATAGAGTAGAACTTTTTTAATTACCATTTTTTAAACAAAATTGCCTTGGAAGTTTCCAAAGCTGTCAATACCTTTTTCTTTTCTTTTTTTTTTTTTTTTTTTTCTTTCTCAAAGATGGGAAGAGGGATTGTTTTCTAGAATGCAGTTAACAAATGTTCTTATACTGGAGAGTTAAGATTACAGTCATTTTGCTAGCAAACGTTTTGTGAGAGCCTAATTACAGAGCAAAAATGAGAAAAAATTACACTTGTTCTTGTCCAATTTACATTTTTATAATGCGTAGACATTATAAAAATGCACAGGCATACCTGTAGAGTCTGAGGACTTCTATCATAACAGTCGAATGCTGTAGGTATGATTTGTGATAAGTCAATCCCATTCAGCAATTTCTTAGGAAATTTCTTCATTGTATAGATCTGTAGGCTTACAAGCCAATCAATCATTTTTCTGATATCTAACACTGTAAACTGTTGTGAAAACTGAAAATAAAATTGTTCTTTTGTCTTACATAAGCAATGACTCCAGAATACAGTAGATGTGTCAACTGGTGATATCCAATACAGGACAGAACTTAGTTCCATGTTCCAAGGAGTCTATCTCTCTTGTTCCATCATTATTGAAATTCAATGCAATGTGGAACCTAATATTTTTGAGTGTGTTTCAGGTCAGCTGTTGACATGGATGCAGGAATTAGGTAGCATTACTTGTGGACTTTGTTGATCTTTTCTTTGGACATGTTTTTCTTTCTCCCTATCACAACAGAGGCTAAAATCTGGAGGGCAGCATGTAGTCTAAAGGAATTGTCACATGACAGAAGTAATTTAACAGAGCAAACTTATCTCTGGTTTATGGTTGAAGTACTGAACTATGCTTTTCCTCTAGTATCAAAGGGATTAAACTTGACGGTTGAAAATTTTCAAATATTCAAGATCCTCTTGAATTCCCAGAGAAGCTGGTAGTTTAACTTTCTTATCATGATGTAACTTGAACTTCAAGAAAATTCTATTTGATGCAATTCTATTCACTGGAATTGTTTTCTGTCTGCTGTGACAATTTCTATGTTTTTTAAGTATGGAGTCTCCTAAAATGAAGGAACATCCCAAAGCTGAACTGACTCCTGGTGAATCCAACTAATGTATCTCATTCCAGAAGTGATTTGTATTCATTCAGTCATGGAAATAACACATTTCTGTCTGCTTTGGCATCATGAATGGCAGGAGAGTTCCTTCTGATCCTTTCTTGATCCAGAACAAGAAAGCTGTATTTTTAGTATAGTAGAGATATAATATAAATGTAATGATCCTGAGGCATTATCAAATTAATATAGATCAGAAAAGGAGATGAATATAAATATTTCAGTAATGCGATAGGAATTTCCCACCTTTTTTTATGAAATTCTTTGAATGTACCACTACTGGGATTCTAATACTGAGATCCACTTTGCCACAGAAGTATGTATTTGATCTATATTCACCAGCTTTTTGATAAATATCCATACAGATATATTAGTGTGTTTGTTAATGTCTGTGCCAATGTGGAGTACATTATGCTTTACTCTCAATTAGTGGTTGAAAGCTCACAAATATCCCACAAAGCGGTGGGAGGTCTATCAGAAATGTTATGATGTACAACTACAGTAAATCCCCTAGGAGTGCCAGGGTTTTTTTTTCTGCTTCTGGTCCATCACTTCAGAGAAAAATAGAAAGTAGTAAGAATTGTTCTAATTTGTAACTTTCATTCAAAGGAAATTACAGGGATGCAGAGCAGACTGGTTTTGGTGTTTGTCTGTGTTTGTTTGTTTGTTTGTTTTCCCCAGCTCCTAATACACTCCATTCTTACCTCCTTCAGAAACCCTTTGTTAAGGATCTGGTGACATTGAGTTTGTCCTCTTAAGGGAGTTTTGGATACTATTAAACCCACTTAACAAGGGAAAGAACTGGCTACTCACAATGACATACAATCCTCATTTCTTAGATAATTACGTATAAGGAAGCCATTTCAGAGCTATGAGGATTATATAAGTACTCATCTTTAAATAAGCATTTATGTCAAATGAGTGAGAGCCTTAGAAGATATACTTATGTTATCAGTTTTGAACACAAATTAACTGTTAATATGTTCCATTAAGTTAATCCTACAAGTGACAGACTTCATGCTCAAGGTTTTTACCACCATTTTTTTTTCTTCTTCCTCTCAGCTATGTGCTAGTATCTGACTATAAACCATTATATCCAGACGATTTAATGAATTTTGCACCAACTTAAAACATGTAATATTTTCCTTCTGATATTACAATTAAATAGAAACAGTCCTGTTAAAACATTCTGAACATATACGAAACACACAAAACCAGCCAAACATATAAGCCTACTGCTTTCATTATATATCTGAATGACCATCTCCTTATTATGGTGAAAAAATTTAAGAATTAATTTTTGTTATATCCATGGAACTAGAAAATTGTGTGTTTTGACACACTTTAGAGCGTAAATGCAATAAATATTTGTGAATCACTGAAACAGATTCTAAGTCTAGACCTAAAGCACAAAAACCTGATTAAAACACAGAAGGGGAAACTGTTCTTCACAAAGGGACAAAGTTTTCTTTTCAACCAATGACAAATGATTACACTTATTTTTTACAAGCTTAAAAAGTTTTGTGATTTTGTTAATTTTTGTTTCTGTTTTCACTTTGTTTTCATTGCATGCAGATATCTCTAATATTCTTCTGAACAATGAAACAAATCAAAACTAAGCCAAAGGAAGACCTGTAAGATGTTATAGAGCTAATAAGCAAATATGCACCTTCTATGTATGAAAAAAAAACCCTCAAAAAAATCTTACAGATTACATTTCAATATATATGAGGGGTCAAATTCTATTACCCATATTAAGAATAATATCCTGTTGATGTCAGCTGGGAAAGTCTTGTTCCTGAACTGTGTTTTGGATCTACCTCAGAAAAAAATTGTTGCCTAAAAGGGTATCAGCTTTATCAGGTAGACCCAATGTTCTGAAGTAATTTCTGAAAAAGGCAACAAATAAATTTGAATTTTGAAAAGAAGTTAAAACCTTGAAGTACATAATCCATTCTGTGTCCTTTCCCATACGTAGAAATAATCTAAAACTCATTGCAGAGTCATAATAGTCATTATGTTTTATTTTCTACCTCATTCTATAGTAAGCAAAGGTACAGATGAATGATAGAATTGATTTTTTTAATATATTCCTCTGCGTTCCATAAACCTGAAGGTATTGAAGTTCCAGGCTAACATCCAGTGACACATGCTCATCTTATAATCTAGAAGTTACTCGCACACTGCAATTCTTTTAAGTAAAAGAATTGAAATATTTTCATTTATTTAATTTTTTTTCTCTTTATTAATTTGAGTCAATCTTTAACCTAGCAATATAAACACTAAATAATTACCTTATACTAACAGTGCATATCACATTCATTCAAAGAATCACAGTTTACCACTTCAGAATCCATTCTTGCCAAAGTAAACTAGAGATGAGATAGATTTTCATCAGAGGAGTATATCAGAACGTGTTCTATTCTCACTACTTTCATAGACCATTACAAAGATTCACTATTAAAAACTAATTATAAGTAGTCATTAATTAATGCAACATACTATATCTGCCCAATATTTTATGAGTTAAATGCCCCCATAACCTGAAGAGCACTGCAAAATCATATGGGCAAAATGATCAGAAAACTTAACATTTTTGACTGAGAAGATTGAGGATTATCTTAAAAAAAAAAAATTAGTAAGAATGAACAGGGTAATTGGATAATGATAAGCAGTATAGAGAATGTAGATTTTTTAAAAAATAAATAAATCATAACATAAAATCCCAGAAGGACATAAAAAATTGAGGTCGCAACTATAAATTCTGGTAAGATATAGTCTGGTCCAAAGTTATAAGAAAAATGAGAAAGAGTAGCACTCATTGGTACATTCTGATTACTGCAAATTTGATTTAGTAAGATTTAAATAAACATTTGAAAGAATATTTAGTACTATTGGGAACTAACAGGGAGAAAGGAAGGGTGCATTTTCCTATTTTTTATTTCCTCTACATTTTCTAAAAACATCTCTCTAGAGGCCAAAACAAAAGATGGACAATGAGTGTAACTATTACATGAACAATGCCAGAAGCCTTCTAATCCAGCCAGCTGTCTCCAATAGGGGCTATCAAAAGATTATTCAAAGGACACACAAAACCCCTTATTAAATTACCAGGAGTTAGCATGAGTAAAGAAGTTTGAATATGATGGTTATGTGTGTATATAATATTAGAACATACATTTGTGAAAAAAAAAGACATTTAAAAATAAGTCACCTCATAATTTAATCACAATAATCTAATTTTTTTACTCTTGTGAACAGAAATATGTTTAAACACACACACACACACAAAAAGGTACTCTGTTTCATATATTTCAGCACTTCATTTAATGCATTTTTTAACAAATAAAAGAATATGCCAAAAATGTATCTAAGAAGACAAATAAAATCCTGATCCTGAGACAATGTTGTGGAACTTATAAAATGTTGTGGAGCTTATAAAATTGAGACAAATAATATATTCAAATGAGATTTATTTTATAAGCCAGTTAAATCAGATAAACCAGTTAAAACAATCAAAACTCTGTAAACGTTTGAATACAGATTTATGATGTCAAATGGAATTGACACTACCTGACTGACTTAGGTATTCTCAAGACTTTAGAAACAGTGACCCAGAATGTGCAGTCACTGATCCAGTGAGGTGAAGGCTTTTAGCCTGGAAGAGTTCCCTTGGGCAGCATTCAGATCCAAGGTGACAGTCATGGTCTGCAGCCCTGCTGCTCCAAGGAGGAGCAACTCAGCTGCCCAACCCGGCAGGACTCCATTCATGCTGTAGTCACATCAGATCTGTGCTTAAATATGATCACATTAGTCCTCACTGGCTGGGGGCTCTGATCTGCCCCACAGCAGCCACCGTGCAGACCAGGTGGGGCTCTGCCTGCACAGGGTGTTGGCACCACAAACCTGACGCTGGTCATTACTGAGTTCACCTGCTGGAGATGCTTGGTCCCTGCTAGAGCAGGTGCACCTGCCATAGATATGCTGCCTGCGAGGATGATTGAGGTAGGGAGTGTGGACCGGTGTTCTGAAGCCTGCAAACTATTTCTCTGTTTTAAAATTTTCTACTACTTGGCTGATATACCAAAAAAAAACCACAAAAAAACAAACCAAACCAAAACAAAAAAAAACAAAAACAAACAAACAAAAAACCACAAAAACCCACAAAAAAACCAAACAAATAAACCACAAAAACAAACAAAAAAAAACAAAAAAAAAAAAACAAAAACAGATTTTGGTACACACCCCCACTCACCACCCACCTGGCACTTTACTGGTCTGGTAAAGATTTTGTTTCAAATCAGCATTTTACCCACACAAAAAAATTTGTTTCAGGTAACAAAACATATGTTCAGTATCTTCATATTACTGTGACTAAGAGTCTTTAAACATCAACAGAAAAGCATTTTCTTACTGTTCTTTCAATGAAAAAAAAATAGGAATTCAGAAGCCATGATAATCCTATAAAATGTGCTACTGTAATAAATTCTGATCCAACAAGGATTAGTACAGATAAGCAGTGTTTTTTCTGATGGATGGGGGCATATTTTTCCCACTACTATCCTCACTAGCCTGTAGACTTCTGCTTTCGATTGATTGACCCAACTGAAAGACAAACAACTACTTCCTTTGGCCCTTAAAATTACAGATGATTTGATCTAAGGAACAAAAATAATTGCTTTCAGAAAGCAATTGCTGTCTGTCATCTAAGCTATTCCACAGGTTCATGAAAATCTGTTTGCTTTGACTTAGAATCAAGATGTCCTTATTACCTTCATGCTTGCTTTCTGTCACTTATGCTCCAGCTTGGATTAAGATCAAGAGTGAAAGGGAATGCTATGAAGAAAAGCTAAAGCCTAAAGAAGATTGAACTATTTAGGTACTAGGGATGGGAAAAAAAAAAGTTTATATAATAAGGCAAACACACTGATTATTTTAATTATACTTTTATTTATGTATTTATTTTGGTCAGTCCTAAGTTAGGAGCAATTACAGAGTAAGCCTAAGGTCACTGAAAAGCAATATTATATACTCAACAGGATAAAGTGTAATTGTGAGCAGAACCTAAGAGGAAATAAATGAAAAGTCATAGTGAAATTTTTTGGTGCTGTAATGCAGAGCAATGTAAGTGAGAATTCCACGCCATTTGGCTGTATTTGCTATTACTGTAGGAAAATGCAACCAAATGGCATGGTACTCAATAACTGTCAGGAAGGTCTGAGTCCACATATGAAACTCTACCAAATGATGTCTGAGGAAAATTGTATTTCTTACTGGGGTTTAGACAATAAGCTGCTATCAACTTACTACTTTTTTTTTCATTCTGTTTTTAATAAGTGTTGATATTAATTCATAATGATTTTTATTTTCTAATTTTAAACCTGGATGTCTATTAACAAGTCTCTTGAAAGAATAGTTTGGTTTTGAAGGGAGTTAAATACTCACAAGTACACATAAGCAATTTGGCATTTCTGACTCATGATACTCTTCTTAAATAAGTATTTGAATACTATAATGTTTTATCTATGCTTTTATGAGGCTATGTCTCTTTTAATGTTTAATGTTTGATCTTAAGCATGGGATTCTAAAAGAACACTCTCAAAATATAAACTAGTGAAGAAGTCTGGTTTGTGTTTATAAGCTGAATTAGTTACATGACATATTGGAGTATGGTAAGAAATATAGTAAACATCATATGTCATCAATGTTGCCATTGGAAAAAGATGCGGCATCAAAAAAGATAAAAAATAGTATGGGAAATTTATTATATGAAAATAATAAAGCATAAATCCATCTCCTTTTCAATTCTGTTTCCATGAAAGACACAAATTCAGCAACATAAACTGAAGGGGGTTTACAGCAACAGACCCAATCATGTGCATCAGGAAGAAAGATGAATAGAAAGAATTGAAGTTACATTAAGCTTAATGACACAAGCTTGTTAGCCACCATGGCTAAAATATCCCACATTTTTCAAAGTGTTCACTCTGCCATGTGCAGAAGAATTGTGAGATCAGAGAACAAAAAAATCAAGGTCTAAACCAAAAGCTTTTCCAAGAGTTAGGACCTAAGTGACTGATGGTCTTCTAGTGGACCACACAGCTCTCCTTGAAAGCCTTCCATGTCTGGAATTATGGTAAACAGCAATGCAGTAGCACTCAGGTCCAGCTTATGCCACTTAGCTGAAAAGCTATCTACTAAGCTTTTCTCTAGTTTATCAAAATAAAAGCATATTCACATGTAGAAACAGAGAAATTCAATATTGTTTTGGTATTAAGATATTTTATTGGTTTGTTGGAAACCAGAAAACTGCTGTCATAATTAGATCATTACCCTAATAAATAACTCAGTAACTTAGAATGTGAATAGGGCTCTTGTTATGCATCGACTTTCCTGAGAAATTATACCGGTGGAAAAAAATAATTGTGCATAGAATCAAAAGCAAAAATAATGAAACTTGGGTTTAATTGAAAAGACACTGAACAAGATAACTCAAATGTAAAGCAAAAGTAGATCACTTACAAGGCTCAGAACTTTTTTCATGTTGTCTATTAATTTAATTTCCTAATTCGTACGGGCATTAAAGACATGTTATGTTTTTTCAATCTCACTTGAGTAAGATAGGAAATTCGGGACATTTCTAAATTGTTTGTTTTGGTGGAGGCTTTTCGTGGGCTTGATTTCAGTTTATTTGGTTTTGGTGGTTTTCTTGGCTGGGGAAACACTGCAGCATTCTTGAAAGGGTTGTAATAAGAGAATAAGATTGCCCTGGTAGTCACCTACATACCAAGATAGCTGTTCAATGAATAAGACTGTCAGTTTTCCCTGCAACTCAGCCACTTGTCAACTGTATGTGTGACATTTCCTTAAACATTTTTAAAGGCACCTCTTAATGCACTTTTTTTTTAATGTATGTGCTCTATGGGTAGAGGGGAAATAGTAAACCTCAGATTTATTCCTTGTTTCTGATATGGAGTGAAAATGTAACGTTGAATGGAAGATATAATATTTGCATTTTCAAATTTACATCTAATTTGACACCCTCTGGGCTATGACAAGTAACAGATGCTGTCAATATGAATTACAACACTTACATAATATTATGACATACCTGAGTGAATTCAAGAATTCATCTCAACTGACTGCCTCTTACAAGGGCAACCACTCTTCCTATCTGTCCTTCTCCTTTCTTATATAATCAGCCCTTCTGTTTAGAATATATTAAATAATGCACTACCTATGAAAATCCCCTTTTCTGGAATGTAGTAGTCTGCTACTTTAGAATTCACTTATTTTACTTCTCCCTTTCTTTTCCTTTTTAACCATTTACCTTAGTACTGCACTCTGTTCATAACTATTTGCCAGAAATTGTTGATCTTCTTTTGCTGGGCTTGGAACAATGCAGAAGAAGATAGGTACCTTTCCTTACTACTTCATTTGAAACAAAATAAAAAGAGATTAACAGAACAAAAGGAAAAATATAAAGAGAAACATCAGGTGATGTAACTTTTGGCACAGTACATTTATATTCAATTACAGATCAAGAGAAGAGTACCATTAAACTATCAGCAATAATCAGGATGATGACTATAGTGGGACTTTTTTTGCTCCCTGTTGGGAATAGTACTGAGCTCAGGTTGAATTAAATATGAGAGAGGGATAAAAAATGGAGTAACTTTTATGACAGAGTCTGGAACTTATATGGATTTGCTAAATGCTTCTTATCTTAAATAGTTAATTTCCGTCTCTCTAAATGGCTTACCTTAATCAATGCAAGACTGTCTCAAGACACTTGTTCCAAATTCTTTAAATCATTGGCCAATGAAAGGAAAACTCAATTAAGACAGATGGTTAAATATGCCTTAGGAATGTAAGTAGAATTGAATACTGTTATGAAATTCATTAATCTAAAAAGCTTTGTTGATTTGGGTTTTAATTTTGTTTTGTTTGGTTAGGTTGGTTAGTTGGTATGGTGTGGTTTATTTTAATTCAAAGCAAGTGCTAATAGTATATCTGAAAAATATATATTTTAGGAAACCCACCAGTAGTCTGTGATAGACTTTATACAATTTCATCAGGAATATTAAGTGCTAACATTGGAAGGATTTTTGAAATTATTTTTTCAGTTATTCATTTTCCCTAAAAATGTATGAACATAAGACTTACACAGTTTAGGATACCGAGGCTCCTTAAAAAAAGGAATAAAAATATAGAACACAACTGCTGTCGAAAGGCAGCTTTGTTCCAATATTCTTAATCTTTTACATAAAAACCAGCTGAAATCTATCACAAATCATTCCAGGACTGTTAAGCTTAGGTATAATTCTGGTCTTAATAAATGCCATTAATTATGGGGAAATGACAGAAGATTCTCTCTCAGTGAATATTATTCAAAGGGCAACATACAAAAATATTTTCTTTTTTTTTTTTTTTTATCAAATTTTGAATTTTTCATGTCTGTCAAAGTATCTCCAGACCACTGGAAGGTAGGTAAACATGCTGCAGAACTTTCTTGTTCATCTAAGTCTACATAAATAGAATCACCAGTCACTCCATATCTCCTTATTGAAAATAACTTGGACATCTTCTAAAGGCAGTGTATGTTATTCTTTAGACAACCAGGAATATTCCACTGGGGAACTCCTTCTCAGATTTTTTTTTTTTCTCTCTCATTAATTTCTCTTATCTTCCTCAATATTCTGTTTCTGTGTTTCCTTTCCAGACAGCTTTCCAGTTTTACTCATCTCTGATATTGTTAAGGCTCTTCTTATTAGAGAAGAGTGAGCAGAGCACTCAGTGCCACAGAAATGTGGGGATAAAATTTTGAGAAAATGTAAAAAATCTGAAGGTGCTCATCTGATATGAAGTCTGGGCAGGTAATAGAAATTAATTGGTTTTGGGTTTTTTGGTTTGGTTTGGTTTGGTTTGTTTGTTTGTTTTAATATAAGCAGATGTTTTCCAACCACAAGACCTCAGTTTTCCATCTATTCACATTTAGTATCACCAGAAGCACACATTGGTGCAGCATTAAGGAACAGCTCACTGTTGAAACCTTCTCTCTACTAAATTCTTTCAGCACGTATTTTCCTCTTTCCTTACACTACACAACCTATTATTGTAAAACACAAGTAATTACAGTCCAAATTTTAATGTCAAGTACTCACAAAGTAAATATTCATTAATAATGCATTCTTATCTGCAAAGTAAAATAGCATGCATAATAGAATTAATATGAGTTTATAATTTAGGCAATGGCACCTAAAATTATTATGGTCAGTTTTCATACAAGAATTGTCGACAGTAAAAGTCATCCTAAAATACAAGCTGGCAAAGACAACATACAGCCATTAATTGGCATGCTGTAGGGCTCTGCAGGATAATGGGAACAAGTCATCTTGAAAGAGTATTCCGTGTCAGTGACTCCCATCTCACTCACATGGAGGACCAAATTTTGGAAGGGCTGAAAACTGGGAAATATTTCCTTTCAGAGAGACTACCCCAGAAGATAACCAGTAGCAAATTGCCTATTTGAAAGGCAGTATTTCTTGGATCTTTGGTTTTGCTGCCATTCAGAAACCCCGTAATTTGGAAAAGTCAAAGTCCGTGTGGCAAGCACTCCATGAAAGGTTTTCAACACTATACTAAGTTGCATGCATAGAGAAAACCTCACACACACACACATGCGCGCGCGAACACACACACACAGATCTTAACTACGTGACTCGTTTTTTTGTTAAACAAGATTTAATATCTATTTTAACATCAAGAACTATCATCATTTCTCTCATGTAAAATGTTTTCTGCAGTGTTATCTCCCAATTGTCTTTATCTGAGACATCTAACAGTGAAATTAAGTGAATTGTAGCTACCTACCAATTCACAGTATTAAACTTATATTTTGTTTTCAACATATTAAAGCACTGGTTTAACTTTTCCTGTGTTCCCATCTCCAGTTTACAGACACCAACATATGTATTTTAAAGGCAGAAAATAACTTTGGTTGTTACATTCTAAATAGTAAGAAAAGGACATATTCGATTAATGAAAATATTTCCTTTGTTTAGGGTTTCTTTTGTATCAGCATTGGTGTTCACAGGGCATATTTTTCCACCACCACCTCTATTCTTTTCCCTGTTTGATAATTGTAGTACATCTTCATATTACTATTTACCTTTCTCTGTTTCATACACTTCACAGATATGTTCTGTGATGTTCCATATTACAGAAATTCCTCTTATTTAATGTATTAAAAAAATCAGTCCTGAAAAGCTTCAAACTGCTTACCTTCCTCATGAGGATATCTGTTATTGTGATCCTTATTTGTGAAATCAAAGTTATTCTATGATGCATGACATAAAGAATACCATTTAATATTTTTCTTGGAAAAATATATGTTTAACCTTCCAGAAGAAAGCTTTCTAAAGCAAGAATTTATTCTTTTGGCATCCATCACTTGTGATAACAGCATTGTGTAAAAGGTAGGTTAGATGCAAAATTTGGATTATCATCCAGATTTCAGCCATGCTACCTCTCTCAAAATTATTGCCTAAGTGCATTGGACTATTTCATGTTAAGAACAGACAACAGTTACAGATTCAATGTTCATTTAAATGTTGTTGAAATTCCAGACTTTATAATAAGGCACAACAAACAAGGATGATTCAATAATATTTATTTAAATTTAAATGAATATCATCTTGAGCCACAATTATATATTGATTGATGTATCAACATCTAACAAGGACATTTCAGTGGAAAAATCAAAATGTGAAAGAAGGAGAAATCGGAACCAAAAAAGTTCCATTTTTTATTGGATTTTACATGATCTATCATTCATTATCTTTCAAGAAAAGATGTGGAAAGACGAAACTATTCTAAGGGTTCTGTCTCTGTAAAACAAAGAGTTGTTTTAACAAACAGTACATCTTTGAGGCTTAAGGAAATGTAATCCTGAATGACTACGTGCTTTTTTTTTTTTTCTATTGTTTGTTACCTAGAAGATCAAAAGAGATAAATAAATGAAATGGTTTGATGATTTGAACAGACCGATCACAGAAGCTGCATACATTCCCATAGTGGTTATGAATTTGCTGTTGTCCCATCACAGGGCAGGACAAGTGTTCCGTATGGCACAGGATGCCAGGAGTGACAGGACAGGGAGGGCAAGGCGCCAAGGCAGGGACCTGACCAGCCAAGGATTCTCCCACTGCCCACAGGGAGGCAGAAGGGCAGACCAGAGTTGGAAGAACAGGGTCAGGAGCAGACATGGTTACAGCAGACAGGGTCAGGCACAGCCCCATCACCACGTCACTGCAAGTCTGCAATGGAACAAAATAAAAATTAAATTAGGTTAACTTCTTTGATTTTAGTACATGTGGAAAACCAGTGTGGTTCCAGGTCATTTCACAGAACACAATCACAGCAGTCTTTTGACCTTATTTGCTGACAGTAGCAGAAAAGATCTTAAAACCTGAGATTGAAATAAAAACTGAAAAATTTCCTTGAGTTATGGGCTCCCAGTTAAGGTTCACTATATATTTTCAGGATGCTTCATGAAGACACTGATGTAAGATCATATTCTAAAATGAAAATAATCTTCAGAATAAGCTTTTGTCTTCTCTTTAATTCTTCATTGATGAAATAGTTTTAACCCCTGATATTTAAATGGATTGTACATAATAAAAAAGAAAGTAATGGTAAGTATCAAATCCCAATGTCTCTTCCACATAATAAAAATTTCTAAAACACAAAATTGGCAACTGCCACAGATACTGCTCACACATAAGAAGCAAGTGAAGTCCCTATTTTTTTGCCTTCCCATTTTTCTGCCACTTCCACCCTTCTGTAATTCCAAACATTTCCTCCAATATCATCCATACTTGCTTCTTATATGACAGTTCTTACTGGCATTTTTGTTGCTCCAATGATATTCCTCAAGGATAACTCTTGCTTGTGTGACCTTATTTTATGAATCTTGTCATATCAGTACTTAAAGATTTTTGTTGTTGTTGTGCTGACTTTGCATTGCATGGTATCTGTTATTCTACACTTAATGAATGGACAAAGGAAATTAAAAAGAAAATTTGACTGGAAGCTAAACCTCTTAAGGACTGAAGCACCAGACCCAGCAGTTCAGCAGCAAAGTCAGGGTAAAGCATATTTTACAGTTAACAGACAATCTATTTTATTTTCTAATGTTTTTAGTACTGCTCTTCTATTTACTTTTCAGATTAATTTAGGGTGAGTTTATGGAACCAATCAATTAAAACATAAGGAGTCCTATGGAAACCTGTTGGTACTGTATCCAGTTTATAATAAATAAAGAAAAAGGACAAAAAATTGAAACAACAGAAAGCTAAAAAGCATTAATTGCTATATAATCTCTTTCCTTTTTTGATTTGCATTTCTTCAATTACTCAAAGAGGAACATACTGTTTCAGTTCAAATATTGAATGAAAGCTGAAAACTAAATATTTATTTGGGCTGGATAAAGTAAGATTCTAAGTAATTAATTAAGTCAGTGGCTAGTTTATAAAAAACATAGCGCAGGATTAATTTGTGATTTGTTATCCTAGTGTAACAGAGAGGAAAATTTTAGATTAAAGTCTCATTTAAAGAGCTTTACTTATGGCCTCAAATAATTCAGTTTTCAAATATCTTTCCGTGTAAATTTAAGTGATTGTCAAGTTCCTTACTGTATGTATTTCCATTGTTTCTGACACTGGAAATGTACAAGGGAGGATTACTTCCTCTTCCCTCTTCCACCTCTTCCTTCACTACCTCCATCTTCATCATGATCCTCTGTTCTGCTCGGACAAGCTTTAAGGTATCTGAAGTTTCTGACTAGCTTTAACTCAGTTATATCAAGCTGTTATATCTCTTATGTTATTCTAGGTACATTCTGTACAAACAAGATGTTATCTGCCTTGGAAAAATCTCTATCTATTGAAATCTTTAACAAGAAACATTAAACAGTATTTCAAAAACTTGGCACAAAGGGTGGTTAGCTAAAAGTTCTTATTCTAAACGACTGTGCTAAAATTTATATAATATGTGGTTTAAGGCATCACTGTAGGACCTCACACTGACTACCATTTTGACGATGCTTGAAAGTGTTACTCATAAGAATCACAAAATCATTTAGGTAGGAAAAGACCCCCAAGATCATCGAGTCTAAGTTTTGAGTGATCACCACCTTGCCAACTAGACCACAGAACTAAGTGTCACATCCAGTCTTTTACAGTTAAAAAACACCTCCAGGGATAGTGACTCCACCATATGCCTGGGCAGTCCATTTCAGTGCTTAACAACTCTTTCCGTGAAGAAATTTTCCCTGATAACCAATCTGAACATCCCCTAATTGCCAAGGAGAAGAGGCCACCCTCTCACCTTGCTACACCCTCCTTTCTGGCAGTTGTAGAGACCGATAAGGTCTCCCTTGAGACTCCTCCAGGCTAAACAACCCCAGCTCCCTCAGCCACTTCTTGTATGACTTACTCTCTAGAAATAGAGAGTAGAACCTTCAGAAAGTGGTCTTTTATCAAAAATGTGAAGCAATTTATGAAGCTATATATAAGTAGGTGTATTCATGTGTGATGAGGTGTTACTACTTTGGTCCGTGCCTGGCCTTGCCACCTGCAAGAGTCTGTTCTTTTCTTGCCAAGTTACGAAAAACAAATGGGACACTGGCCTTGAAGGAGAAGCATCCTTCATACACTGAAACTGTTTTGTGGCCTGGTGACTTACTGCCAGTCAAGGGCAAGTCAAAGAGAAAAAGAATAGGAGGAGGATGAAGTAACAACCACCTACCAAAAAAAGGGAGAGCCTCGATACACACTGTGCAGACGCAGGGGGAATTCTGGTTACATAATGGGCAGAGAGACTGGAGGCCTCTGTCTGGGTGTGTGCTGGCCACATACACTCAGGTAGATGTCACAGATAGTGCATAAAAAGCAGACAGTTCCTGCTGTAGGTGGAGGTGTGTGCTGGCACAGAGGACAACGTTTCCTCCATGGGGACATCTGCTAAGTGTGTTGAGCCTACCAAAGCCCAAGGATGCAGCAGCCAGTCATAGTGGGGGTCTTTAGCACGGGGGGGTCAATAGGTATAGTAACTGTGTGAGCAGTGTATGAGTGAGTGGGAGTTGTATTGGGGCTCGTATTTTTTCTCATCTTCTCAGTTTTTTTTTCCTTTCATTTGCTATTTCTTGACAATTTTGCTTGAATTTTAAACACTGTCCTTGGTTCAGACCAGACTCCTTCTGAACCATCCCAAGAACAACAGGCAATGTAGTTTCATGGTTATACATGTTACTACTTTTCACATACACTTAATCAAGTGTTTCTACTTCCAAATAATACTTCTAAAAATAAAACTAAAAAGTTAGCCCGCTGCTGTGTTTTCCCTCTGCCAATGGAAAATAAAACATATCTGAATATAGAACATAGATGGCTTCAAAAAGCATTCAGATTACACATAGAAGTGCTTCAAAAAAGGTCAGAATGCCAATGAAAGACTGATTTTGAGAAGAATAAATAAAAGAAAGGACAAAAATATTTCTGCTGTCTGCTTGATGGCATCTTTCCATTTTGTGAAACGTTCCTGCTCAGTTCTCTTGTTCTTTTGAGATGATCCATTATGTTTGGTAATTATTCTGCTGGAGAGACTGGGAAGACTAATATTCTTAAATCTTTTTATTTTGAATGCACAGTGATTTGTTTCTCAAGCCTCTGTTTCAATGGATATAACTTGAAAACATCACTTGCATTGTAGAAGATGGCTATTTTTTCGAATATGCAGTCAAGAATTTACTCAATTCAGCGATAAATTATAACAGTTAATAATTTTAAGATCTCATCCTATTTATCTGTGTGTGTCGTCATAATAACATACATAGTTTTGTTATTGAAGAACTAATGTGAACTCCATTAGATATCAATTAAAAATAACAACAAATGAAATGGATATTTGTTTTGAAATATTAATGTGTTATCATGTGTTTTTGTGTGATGGCTATCTAAAACAGCTGCTGTTTTAGTATCAGCATTTTCTCTACATGGTTCTGGAGGTACAATAACAACATCTTATAGTATGTTCAAGCACACGCATGTACCTGAAGTGCTTTGAAAACCTTTAATATTAAAAACCATTTTAGGTGCTAAAATAAAACCTAAATGTAGATCTCTCACTTAATTTCTCACTGTAGAAATTTTCATACATCTTGACTAAGGCTACTTTCATCCTCCTCCAGGTTAAAACTTCTAGGTGTTAATCTCTTTATATACCTTAATATGCATACCTAATAGCAACTTCAATTTAAATGGATATATTTTGTGGAGATTAATGTCTCCAACAGTCCAGTAACTCCTGAGTGTAAGCCTCTGTTTCTGCAAGTAAAAGATTAAATCCTATTCACCACTATGATGAAAAGCTCTTGAATAGTAGTAGCTTGAAGAGAAAACCCACTGATTACATATTTTCCCCACTCTTTTGTGGATGACTGCTCATGCTGTTTCAGGGCAAGACACGATCATTCTGACCAAACATTTGCAGGTTTTGGACCTATGCTGACAAGCTTTTCCAAGCTTTATGAAAGTATAACCAAAAGCTTATTAAAACACATGAATAATAACAATTAACTTGTGTGGTTTCAGGCAAGATTTGAACTGAATTTCAGTTGCAATGCCATGAAAGCAGTCCCAACAGGGAGTTACCAATACTTCACATTAGAAATGTAAATGTGTTTCACTGTGTTCTGTGAAATAGCTATATCATTTATCATATTTAACTCATTTTAAGGTCATAGAAAAATATAGCAGCAGTAAAAAGTCATAAAGTGATGAGATCCAGTGCATTCCATATTCTTTTGTATATTGTTCAGTATGATTCCAAGAGGCTAGCAATAAGTCATGAGGAGGAATAGGCTAAATGATCCAGAAAAATTAAGTTAGTGGTGCCCATCAAGCTAAGTACTTCATTCTCAAAGGCAAACATTAAATCTTTCCAGAAGTCAGTCTAAACTCAGTCTAAACTAAACTTTTTGGAAATAATAAATACCAAGTTAAATTATCAATTTTTTCTCCCTATACTCTGAGGCATAATCTTGATTCTGCACTATGATACAAGTGGTATGCCATACTCTGAGAAGACAAACTTGAAGGTTTTTTTTCATGTGTTTCCTACTCAGATGGTTGTCTTATTGCATTTAATATTCAGAAAGTGAATCCTGAAAGTACAGATGTCTCAATATACTAGGCTACACTAGGCTGCATTCCTGTTTGTTCAGTAGCCTTTGAATTGCATCACTTCTGAAGAATGAAAGAGGTTGACCTATATCATAAACTTTAAAGGATACAAATTTTCTATAGCTAAAAAAAACAAAACTAAAGAACCAGGGCCAAAAAAGTAAAAATGTAAATCTATCTTGCCTTTTGTAATGCATTCAGAAGGAAAGAATAATCCCATAATTTTAACAATTATCCATAGCATATTAATTTTTTAATATTCATTCTCATTTATTTAACAAACAGCAGATACACTGTTCCTCACCATTGGATTGCTCTGTGTAGTTACTCATATGGGGTCAGGTTGCAATCAGGCAGGAGACTCTCTGAGTACCAGGAGCAGTGGGGGCTCCACTGGGCAGCTGCACAGAGCCTCAACTTCCAGGGCCTGTCCTACTGTCCTCCTACAGAGAACAAGACTCTCCTAGCATAAGTATTCCAACACAAAATATATATGCCTATAAAGAGAATTCAGTATAGCAGACTACTTGTTAATAGTTTAGAGTAATAACAATAAATTTATTAACCTACTAAATTGTGCTTTGCTTGATGTTATTTGCAGTTTATGGCAGAATAGTTTGTTGTGATGACTATGAGTACTCCTTTTATTAGCTGTAGTTAGAGGAATTATTTTTAAAATTAATATTAAAAAAACTATGAGCAGAATGAAATTTTAGTTTACAGTTAATAGCTTATGTAGGTAATAGTTTATACAAGTAATAGTTCATAGTTAATAGTTTATAATCAGCAATGCGGACAGTGGGACTGAGTGTACCCTCAGAAAATTTGCTGACATCAAGCTATGTGGCATGGTCAACACACTGCAGAGAAAGAACTTCATGCAGACAAACACTGACAGGCTTGACAGGATGGCCTGTGCAAACATCATGACATTCAGCAAGGTCAAATGAAAGGTCCTACATGTGGACTAGGACAATTTTTAATTCCTGAAACGCTCATATGCCTACATGTATTTACAGTTAGTGAATGCACATTGTCATTGACATCTTGTGTAAACAAGACCATTCATACTGTCTTTGAGTTGATGCAAAATCACCTTTTCTTATCCCTCTTTCTTTGGTTCCATGCTCATCATACTGTGAGACCCAGTTTCACAGACTACACTGTTACTACCTAAGTACAGCAGAATTCCTGAAACACAATGTTTTAGGTATATTGCACCCCATATATTAGTTATGAGAGAAAAAAAATAAAATCGCACATGTGAAGCAAAAGTAAATATGACAGCAGCCAAACGTAAAAGTTCTGATCATCTTCTTCATGTTCCCCTCTGAGACAGAATCTTGCCAGAACTGTATACAAGATGTGCAAATCCATACTCACAGTATTTCCTTTCCTTTCTCCCCACTGAATTTTTTAATTTTGCCCACTCTTTTTTTTGCCCAAGATGCTACTCTTAAAATGTTGCTGAAGATTTCTATCATAATTGTTCTTCAACAAATATTTAAATCTTTTGAGACAAGATTGTTTTCTTGCAAACCACAAATCTGAAAACTTCGGACAGCTTTCCCTACAAGACTGGTGTCCTTTTTCTTCTCCTTTTCAATCTGTATTCTTGTGGAGATGCCATCTTTCACACACTTCCCCACTTGTTTCGGTATTTCTCATTGTTCCATTGCATTTTATTATACGTTATATTACTTCCATAACCAAATAACTATATTTTTGTTTCTCTAGAATCCTCCACCCACTCTCCATACCTGCTTATGCTGTACTCAAATAGCAGATGAGACAATCGAGACATCTGAAATTCACTCTCTGTTTATTATTTATGTAAATACTGAAATAAGAACTAATTGAAAATTATCAGTAGTGAATGCTGATAGCCTACACAAATAGATAATACTCCTATTATCTTAATTTTTCTCTTCTTTTCTCTGCATTATTCTGTCTTGGGTCTGTGTGGTTGCACTTTGGGAGAGGTGTAAAACTGTTATCCACAGCCTAATGTACTTAAAACCACGAGTGTTAAATTGAAATTTTAGGGGCTGCTTCACATAAGACAGCAAGGAATAGTATTCCATGTCTAAGTTCAGTTAGCAAACACCAATTTCTTAAACTTTCTTAGATTTAATATAGTTCTGCAATAAATTTAATGACACTTTAATTAATTTTGTTTTCATCAGAATTGAGTTTCCAGCTCAAAACAAAAAGCAGTGGATTGTGGGAGTACGGTCAGAGGACTACCGGGACTGGAAAAAGAAGAATAAGAATAAAAGCAAGAACAAAGACAGGAAC